>OZ005657.1:142619524-143017024 GCA_963930645.1 Salticus scenicus
AAAGCTTCGGTTGCACACGTAAGTACATATTTTAAATACTGGACGCTTAAGTAGCGCACCAAGCGGAGAAAAGAGCAACTATGCCTTGGACGGTGTTTCCATTGTTCGAGTACGCGTCTGGACAACCGCTATTGAATTGCAGGGAGCCATGACACAGAGGAGGGGGAAAGTTTTTCTTCCGTTTTGGTTTTAATCTTTAAGCGGTCAGAAAAATAAATGATACTGTATTTAAATAGTTTTAACGAAATACATATACTTAAATAATTTGTCCTAAGTTATCTTTTGAAGCGATATATGATTGTTTACGTCGACACTTCACCAGGGGCGTAGCATGGAAATTTGATTGGGGGGGGGGGGGGGGCGACGGTTGGCGCCCTTTCGTTTCTGAAAATGCCACCCGCAGGCTTTCAGGGGTGTTGCCGCCATCTAGGGGACCGAGGGCACAGGCCCTCTCTTCGGTTAATACGTGTCACATCCCTTCCACTTCGGGGCATATTTCTAAAATCAACCGGAAAAAAAAAAAAAAAAAAAAACACGTGCAATTTTTTTTTTCTTTTATTTATTTAGCAGCATTTTTTTTTTTTTTTTTCCTTTTTACATCTTTGGAGCATTATTCTAATTTTTCCAGAGAATCTATATATTAATACGCTGACATGAAATTTCTCGTACATTTTTAGTTTACTTTCAATAAAAGGAAGGGCTTATAAGTAGTATCGTTCGAAAGATATGGTTAATGTGCTTTTCAGAAATATATACATATATATTTTCTCGTATGAGGCTAAACAAAAGTATCTTTCTCGGGACAACAAGAGTATTGGTTTGAGTCAAAGCAGAACAATTTAAAAAGATTTTTTTCCCCTTTGCCAACAAGTTTAAAAGATATTACATTATAATTGAGGTAAAACATAAAACTTTCAAAATAAATTTTAAGAAATGAAAATAGTAGCTGTTGCTAAGGGTAGCAACTTCATATTTTTAGAGGGGTCAATACCTAATCTCGCCGTCATCCGTGGCTCATGTTATGTTATGGGAAAGTTTTATTTCATGATTACTTATTACCTAATGTATTTTTTAAATTCTGTTTTCACATTCAGAAAATTTACAATCGTTGAATTTTTTTCCAAAAATAGATTATTTTTTTTTTCATCTGTTGACACATTGTTTCGATATACACAGTATTCTTCGCTATCGAAATGCCCAAAAAAAGATTGATCGGTCGGATTGAGAGGCAAATAAGATAGAGAAGTTCATAGAGATATGCTTTGTCATGTAAATAAAATTGCTGATAGCGATTTCTTTTCTTTTTGAAGGACATAATAGCAATTACCAAGAAAGTTTCTTACACGGAAATTTTGAATTTCTACATTTATTATTTAAATGCTTACTTAATGCTTACTAGCACATACTTATTACGGCATCCATTCGTCTGCTACTAATAAGCTTTCTAATTACTCATGTCAAATTTAATCTAATTTAGTGATTACAGTGCAACCTTTTTGAAAAATCACCTTTCAAAAGCCGAATATTTCTAATGGATAATTTTTAGCTACAGGCTCAATGACAAATTTTCTTCCATTAATATAACTATTATTTCCCATATCCCTTCCTTAAAGTCAATTCTTCTTTTCAGCTAGACCACCCATTGGAGCTTGTCCCAGACAATCGCCAATTGCTCATAACGTAGCACTAGTGCGACGTAAAAATTCACGCACTTACTCACATCCCACAGGTAAGTCATATCAGGCAGCTTTTAAGAGCCCCTTAAAAATAAATCAAGGTTGGATTAATCAAATAAGCGTGGAAACTAATGAACGGGTCCAGCACGCCCAATTCATCGATGTGGGAAAGACCTGTTCAAATGCACACGAACAGTCATTGACTAACAGGGAGTAGCCCCAGCATGTTGGAAACACATGCTGCACATCAGATTTGCTGGAACATTGTTAAATGAACCTTATAGAATAGAACCAGTTCGAAAAATATCAGACAATTTGTGGCGGTCATGCAGGATGGTAAAAGTTGCGACGCGACTAAGCAGTAGCTTACCGAAGCGACGTTGTGCCGCACACCATGAATTCATGTAAATCCAAAAATGTATAAATTATACCTCTGGGGGTTACAGAAGCGGGAGAGCCATCCTCTCCGTGTAGGGTCAAAATTGTGATAGCATATCTCTGGACCATCTCTAGGGGTAAGTCCAAGACCGTCGCCGATTGCCCGTTGCGCAGCACTAGTGCGACGTAAAACCCAATCAACCAACCAACCAAAAATTTACTTTTAGCTTATTGAATATGCCATCCCGATTACAAATGTCTCATCAGTGAACTAAACATAAGTTGAGAAATTCTCATTTTTAACACTTTTGAAGGAACCACTGCTCGAAAAAGGGTGTAAGAAGTCGCCTGAAAAACACGCTATACAGTGTAACAAGAGCAGGAAACTTCTAAAGCAGAGGCGACAGCATGTACAGTCGGCAGCAAAATTAATAAAGTCCTAACAATAATTCCTATTTAAAAGATGAGCACCTAATACTGTTTTATTAAGTAAATTTTTGTCGAGTCGTGATCTTAGGCTGTTATTCACCAATAACTTCAACTCCCGGTTGGACACAAAAATTTGAAAAGCGCATAAAGGCGAGGTGCAAATTTTCAGCAAATTTTGACGCGTTGTTTCTGCCATCTAGTGGCACACATATTTTCAGATTTTTTACGTTAAAATAACCAATCAAAAATTATATGAAATCCTAGACGCTAGATGGCAGAAACAGAGAGTCAAATTTTGCTGGAAAGTTGTAGCCTGCCATTAGACGCTTTTCAAGTTTTTCCGTTGAACCGTGAGTCGAAGTTAATGGTGAATACGGCCATGTCTTATTCTGTTTATAATAAAGTAAGTTGATGCAAATTAGCAAACCAACTAAATATATATATATATATATATATATATATATATATATATATATATATATATATATATATATGTATAAATGTGAATGTGTTCTTCAATAATTTTGCTGACGACTGAAACATTGTTATATAAGAAATTCTGCATTCTTATTGTGAAAGTGCAGTCGGTAATAAAAGTCTCCGAACACTAGCAAAATTTCCTATATAAAAAAAGTACACTTAATACAGTTTTGTTAAATAAATCCTTGTTGAATCCTGTTCTTAGTCAGTCTAAAAACAGGATTCGTCAAGGATTTATTTAACAAAACTGTATTAAGTAAACTTTTTTTATATAGGAATTTTCGCTAGTGTTCGGAGACTTTTGTTACCGACTGTATATAACATGGATCATTTGAGACGAAAGTCATTCTAACCATAAGGTCTCATAGCTGCAAAATAAATAAAATAAAACAATACTAGCCAATATTTTGGTAGACACAATATTGTTCCTGCCTCAGAGTAAATATATACTCGAGAGAGCATCACTCTTACACTTGTGAGACGAAGATAAAATCACGTGACTTTTGGCAAAACGCGCTTCGTCCAGCATTCCTGTATTTCAAATTCCTATGGGCGAACGGTAAGCTGTTTGCTATTTTCGATCATTTGAAATAAAAAATACAATGCTTTTGAGCAGCCATGCATATGGATTCAGACAGGTAGCAATCAGCAAAGACTGTGTTCCCTTTTTATTGCTATATGATTTTATTTTTTATTATATGATTTTTAAGTTTGGATGATCTGAAGAAACATCATTTTAATTATAATGCAGATTACTCGTGTTGTTACAGTCGGTTACAAAAGTGTCCGACCACTAGCAAAAATTCCTATGTAAAAAAAGTACACTTCATACGGTTTTGTTAAATAAATCGTTATCGAATCATGTTCTTACACTGACTAAGAACAGGATTCGACAAGGATTTATTTAAGAAAACCGTATGAAGTGTACTTTTTTACATAGGAATTTTTGCTAGTGTTCGAACACTTTTGTTACCGACTGTACATTAAAAATAAAAATGTTTCTCTCTAAAAGTAATAAATATACATAACAATCGATCATAGGATCATTTAACAATCTTGGTTTCAAAACTGTATATATAATGACTCATTAGAAATCACCTGATTTGCATTCAAGGAAGATTCAATATAAGTCTGAGTTTGACAATACAGTTTGTCGCCAAAAGATTTTTTTTTTCTTTCCCTGTTTGCTAGTATTATCCATTCTTCCCCCGAAAAAAAATTAAACTTTCTTATTATAATTTCATTTTTTATTTAAAACCTTTTAATTTTAGGGAAAGGGAAGTGGGGGTACATTTTAAATATTATTTAATTAAAAAATTACGATGCGAAAAATAATTGAGAAAAAGTAGGATATTATTTTATGCAATGCCACTCGCACTAGTTAATTTATATAAACATACACAAATAAATAAATAAGAAATGGGAAAAGCTGCCATAAATTAGCCAATATCATGTTTGTATATAATTCGCGAAGAAATAAATGAAACAACATACAAAGTTCTATAAATAGCTTTCTCGTACATATTACATTTCAACTATGAATCAGAATGCAATGAATGTAAACATAAATTCTATTTCCGACAACTAACTTACGACGATCATATAGGTGAAATCAAAACAAAATTTCACTATCCTGTGAAACTATCAGTGTATTTATCTACAAAATAATAAATTTGAAGTTCAAAAATTTTATAAAAAGGATAAATGTAGAATACTAACATTGAATAACTTACGAAATAAATATAAAATCAGTTATTACATATGTTTATACGTTTAATAACACAGTATAAATATGATTAATAATAAGTGAATCATTTACATGCAGTTTAAACAAGCATCGTCAGTGTTTTCATTTAATAATAAGTATATACTGATTATTATAAATCAAGCAATTAATTGCATATGATTTCATTAAAAAAAAAAAAAAAAAGAAAAAAACGAATAACACATATGCATCAAATCACATATTTCAAACGCAATTAATAATCAAGAAATCATCAATTTATTACCTAAAGGAACATCGTTAGCATTTTAATTTCACCCTGCTAATTATTATTTATCAAGAGACTATGAGTTGCGACTTCACACTCTCAGAAATGGATACTCTAATTTCACGAAATTTCTTCGCTTTTGACGAAAGTGTTTCTAGGGATATGCTCCGAGCGAACATTTTCTGGGGATCACCGAAGCGGGAGAGCCATCCCTTTCGTGGAGGATCAAAATTGCAATGGCATGTCTCCGGACCACCTCTAGGGGTGAGTCCCAGACCGTCGCCAATTGCCCATCTACGCAGCACTAGTTAAAATGCACAAAAAATTAAGGAACATAGCATCCTACAATAGAGATTTTATACATGAAGTATGATGTAATTTTAACCAATAGATGCTAAGATATAGCAATGTGAAAAAAATCGCAGAAAACCTGTAAAAGCAACGCCACTGCACTGTCGACTGAAATACACCCTAGTTAAGACAGCCTTCTTTTTCAAAATGGCCATCTTACATATCAAGCTTGGAGAATCGATTCGATACAGAAGCTGAGATATAGTTTTTCTGAAAACGAGGAACATTTGAGCTTAACAGCATCACCTCCCGGTTAACATGCACAAAAATTTAATAATCACAGATTCTTACAATAGAGATTTTACATGTGTTGTGTGGTGCAGTTTAAACCAATAGACGCTGAGATACAGACGTATCAAAAATCGCAAGAGACGAGTAAAAGCAAAAAATACACCATAATTACATGAATATTCTTTTTCAAAGTGGACATCTCACATATCAAGTTTGGAGAAATGAATACGCTAAAGAAGCTTCCCCGTAGACGGGGAACATTAAAGCCTAACAACACAGCCAGCCGGTTAACCTGCACAAACCTTTATTCTTGGGATATACTAATAACATATTTTTATAAACTGTGTTCATCTGTTTCATGTATAATAACTGTAACCGTAATATGGTTCTTTTGTATATATAAATCAAATGTTATTGTACTTTCCTGGGCAGAAGCAGCCATTTGTTAAAAACGAAATAATAAAATTACAAAAGGGCATTATTTAAAAAAAAATAATAATAAAAGACTACAAAAGATGTTTTACTGCCTCTTAAAAACTTCAGACAGAATTATAACGCCAGATTTATGACCAGTACTTGGAACACTCTGAAAAGGACCACACACATTAAGCCCCTTAGGCAACCGCCAAAAAAGCCCCTGCCAGGTCTTAAGAAATGCACGAAAGAAATCTAGAAGCAAGCAGATTGGTCAAAACTGGGCCCATTCAGAAGAAGACCCAATAAAGAAATGCAAGAAGAAAACCAAACACCCAATAAAAAAAATGCAAGGAAAAAAACCTCCTCAAAAAATTATAATGAGAGACTTGAAGGAAAATGAGAAATTTTTTTAAAATTAAGGATTCTGATTTGCCTTCTGACTGACAACATATGAGAGTCTCTGACTGCCTAATCGCCATGACTCATATTAACTACGTTAAGATGTGCTCGCCGTTGGCCCAAATAATAGATATAAAAATGCGTCGTAGATATTAAGAAAGCTGTGAATTAAGTGCAGATTATCAAAGAAGTGTTCCCTGTGATGATTCATCCATGCCCTGGCTGCGCCCTAGCATCTAGTGATCTGGTGAGAAATTATTTTATTCATTGGTCAGTAATTTTTTTTAACTTTGCAAACGCAGGTCAAGCATACTTGCTTCTAAGTACCCATCTTATTCCATTTCGATGCAATCAATATAATAATGTTTAAAAGGGAGATCATTGTGATCCCTTTTATGTTGTGTTTTAAAATCATAAAAATTATCATTTTAATTGATATTCAAAAATGGAGATTTAATAAAGAAATTAATTAAAATTATATGAGTCTAGTATTATTTAATGAGACTAAATTCACTTATTAATAACCATATTCTCTTTCAGATCAAATGTTTATATTCTTAATTAGGTTAATTTTAGGGCATTTCACAACGCATGCCCGAATATCAAATTGATATTCAAAGTGTACTACCACTAAAATGTCACCCTAGAGCCACGGAAGTGAGGGTAGTTTGATTTTGTTTATTTCCTCCCAACATACTTCTAGTTAAAATAGCTCTGTCCTGATGATGCCCTGAACCTTGACACGATGTAATTTTAATGATTTTAATTAAATGTATCGTTTTATACGTGTTTTACAGTGAATTTTTTTTTTTTTTTTTTTTAATAAAAATTGTGGTTTTCTACAAAGACGCGTGTGGTTATGATGTCTCTATATGAGATGTAATTTTATATAATAACATATTATTACTTACAAAACTTTGAATAAACACCATAAAATGCAATAAACTCGCAACAATTGTTTCAGGTCGGAAAAGCTTTGACTGCAGCTCAGCTTTGCTGCTTTGACTGCAGCTCTCGTGCTCACATTGTTCGCCTAATAAAGGGTCGTGTGCGTTTTCGACCCGAAACAATTGTTGCGAGTTTATCGCATTTTATAGTGTTCATTCAAAGTTTTGTAAGTAATAATTTACAACAAAATTTCTGTGGTACTTTCTTATTAGTTATGCTAATAACACTCACACACACAGACAGACATAAAGACCAACTACAAAAAACATGTTTTTCGAATACAGGGCGCCTAAAAACATGTAAATACCGCAAAAACTTTATTTCAAAAATTTGACCTCAAAATAATACTTTCTCTACCATATATGGATAAGCGAAAGTCTGTAGATAGGTTCTAGGAAAAAACGTCCCCCCGAAAAAAAGTCCCCTGCAAAGAACGTCCCCAGGAAAAAAAGCCCCCTGGAAAAAACGTCCCCGGAAATAAATTCAAAAATTTTCAAAATATCACACATATATCTTGTACATCAAATTATTGACGAAATTTATTTTATTATTCAAAATTATATACGAAGTTATATATTAAAAAAAAAGGACATAGTATGCTTTGGCCATCACAAAACTTTTTTCAATATCATTTTACATAATAGCAGTTAACATGAACAAACATAGGGGCCGACTTTTCAAAATTTTATTAAGGGCAAAATTGGTCTTTCCCTTTTTTCTAAGAGTTAATGATTTGCTCAACTCCACTCACTTCCGCTCTCCTTCATTGCTCTGCAGTCAAGTTTTTCTTAATTCTAATGTCATGAGTTTTCTTTTCTTTTTTCTTTTTTCTTTTTTAATAATTATTTATATCAGGGACAAGGAGTAATTTTTTTTGTTCCGAGCTCTATGCTGTGTTCTTTATGTCAATGTCAAATAAAACATTGTTACAACCTAAAAGAAAATTGCTTGATTGGAAAATGTTTCGTAACAATAATTTTATTTTGTGTTCCAGAAACTGAAATGGTAAATTATTAGTACAATGCAGAATACAAGAAATCCTAAATCTAAATGTTTAGTCTTTAAATTTGCATACTATCTATTAGCTCTAGCTTTAACTTGAAAAATATACTTACAACAATTTAACGCCCAGCCCTTCGTTACCGAATAGATTGGAATTTTAAATTCAAAACATCATTTTCAAAATTATAAAACACATAATGTTCGTAGTCCATATTGTGGTGGAATTCCTTTTTATGATTCTGTTAAATATATGTATAATGACACGTATACTTTTTCCACGCATATTATATTGTAGTAAGTATTAATTACGTGTATTCATTTTTCTCTATTTGTAGAAATTTTAGTTTATTAAAGTACAATTCAAAGACTTACTGACTGTAAAGCGTTATATAAATCAAATTATTTTATGTGGCACCACTACAACAGAATTATAAATGATATATATACTATTTTTCAATAAGAAAGTTCTGTATCAGTGGTGGCGCTAACAACTTGGAAGCCCTCTCGGAAAAAATTAAGAATCTCCTACTCAAAATAATAATACATTACGTGTTTTAATAATCCACTTTCAGCAGGACCGCACTGTATGTTTGTACAAATTTGACCTTGCAGATGGGCGTCTCGCAATCCGAAAAGAGGGCGTCTTTTAATGATTTTCTTTTAAACTTTTGTGATTGCATATTTTATTTTCAAATACTTCATTTTCTTACTTTTTTTCATTTTATTTTTTACAAATTTATATTCTGGTAATATATAGATTTTATTGTTAAACAAGTGTTATTTCGAAATGCTGTAATGCTTTTGTTTATCTTTTAATTGTGTGAGTTCAATCATTTGTAAACAAAGTTGCTTCATGTCTAAAGTTTACACAAAAACAAAAATATAATTACTATAAATAAGAAGTTATTCTTTTGTTATATAAACAAACGAGGTATTTAAGCTGTTGTTGCATAGGCATCTTTAAAAGGTGCCAGACTATTTAATGATTTGTATGTTTGCTTTTGCCTTAAAAATGTTGATATAAAATAAAAGAACATCAAATAATAAATAACAAAAATTCAAAAATATGTAACGTTTTTTTTTTTTTTTCGAATCTAAATAATTAAGTATACGGTACTTCATCAGGTGATAGAAAGTGGGCACAAGTGCAGCTTCAAAGTAGCAATGGGCAAGGGCATACATTAATATTTTAAAAATACTTATTTCAGTTTAGCGCAAGATTACAGTATATATATTTTTTTAATTCTTGTTGTTTAAGCATAGCTTGCAAATGTTATGACTTTTTTGTACCAGAATTTTTTTTATATCATGTGTAGCAGTTTTTTGGCATTAAACAATGTCTTGCTGAAAGTGAGTTATTAAAAAACGTAATGTATTATTATTATTATTATTATTATTATTATTATTATTATTATTATGAGTAGGGGATTCATTAAAATAATTTGCGAGACGGCCCTTAAGCTGTTAGCATCGCCACTCACACAGAACTTTCCTATTGAAAAGTAGTATATATAGCATTTAAAATTCTTTTGTAGTGATGCCACTTAAAAAAAATTGATTTACATAACGATCTACAGTCAGTAAGTCTTTGAATTATACTTTAACAAACTAAAACTCTTAGAAAAGGAAAGAAATTTATACATGTAATTGAAACTTACTACAATATAATATGCGTGGAAAAAGTATACGGAACATTAAGCACATGTTTAACAGAATTAGTAAAAGGGATTCCAGCACAATATGGACTTCGTGCATTAGGTGTTCTTTGGTTTTGCATAAATGATATTTTGGATTTGAAATTTGATAATTGCATACTAATTGCATACTATTGATTTTTTTTCTTCTTCTTCTGGAACAAAATGAATCTATTCGGTATCCAAGGGCTGTTAAATTGTTGTAAATAGGTTTTATAAGTTATTGTTTGCAAATTTAAAGACTAATCTTTTAGATTTGGGATACCTTATATTCTTCATTGTATTGTTAATTTCCTGTCTTACATTTTTGGGACACAAAATAAAATTATTTTTCGGAAATATTTTCCAATCACACTATTTCCTTTTGAGTGGTAACAGTGTTTCATTTGACACTGGCTTAAAGAACACAGCAGAGTGCTCGGAACAGAAAAGTTACTCATTTTCTTTGATATAAATTTTCATAAAAATAAAGTAAATTTGATTCTAGAAAAGCTTGACTGTAAAGCAAATGAGGAGGATGGGGAAGGGAGGAGCAAAGCATTGACTCTCAGAAAAAAGGAAAGACAGATAGTGCCCCCAATGAACGTTTGAAACGTCGGTGCCTATGTTGCTGCATGTTAACTGCTGTTATGTAAGATGATATAGAAAAAAGTTTTCTGATGACCAAAACATACTGTGCCTTTTTTTTTTTCTTATAATTTCGTTTTTTATTTTGAACAATAAACCTTGTTAGTAATTTGACCTATAAGATATAAATGTGATAATTCGAAAATTTCGTAATTGATTTCCGGGCGCGATTTTTCCCGGGACTTTTTTTCCCCGGGAACATTTTTTCCTGAAAAAAATGTCAGTCTGAATATAAAATACGACTTTAAATACGTGACCTGATCGCATAAAAATGGTTTTAATGTAAATCTTTTCATGCATATTGTCTTTTTTGTAGCTGTTACAGATTTACATTTCAGTTTTATACATGGTCCCTCTGTTCAGCATTCAAATTTCAATTAAGTTTAAACCACTTAATTCTAATGAATAGAGATATGCGGTGTTTTATAATGATATTGTTGAATAGAAATAAAAGCTTTCTAATTGACGAAATTTGTCTAGAGGGGTCATATAAATATTTAAAGCATGTAACCTAAAAGAATGTAACATCGAAATTTTAAAAAAGTGTTTTATTACAAATTTATATTTTACAATGTAATATTTAAAAATATATTATATATTTTTAAAAAGACAATTTGCTATGTTTCAGGATACTTTTTTATATTTATTCTTTTGTTATTTCATATTAAACTATTTCATACTTAATTATTTTTTAAAAGTAACTCTTTTCATGAAATAAAAACATTTTACACTTAAAAAAAAAAAAAAAAAAAAAAAAAAAAAAACTATTATTTTCCTACAGAAAATTTCTGTTTTCTAAAACTATAGAAATTCACTATTAAAAATAAATAAATAAATAAATAAATAAAAATCGTAATCTGTTACAAGTTACTTTTTTTTCTGTAAACAGATAAAGTCTGTATTTAATATATATATATAATAACATGATAATAAAATATAAATAAAAAATATAAATAAAAACATGATTTTTTTTTTTTTTTTTTTTAATTTCTGTTAAAAAAAAAAAAAAAGAATAAATAAAACTTCTTCATGTGGGGACATGGCACAAATGAAGTTTTCAAATAAAAGCGTATATATCCATTTCCATTTATGTTTTTTCAATAAAATGTAGATTCAGGTAACAATTCTTATAGTTTTTGTTACATTTTTTACAGATTCGAAATTTTTGAATTGCGTTTTCTCGGGTTGAATTTTTTCATCAATTCATGATCTTCAAAACGTTAAAACTTCTACTTACATATATTTAAGAAAAGACTTAATATTTTGAGGGGGAGTTTAATAGAACCTACTTAAAAGAATTAGGGATGGATTTTGCGATATCTTCAGAAGAAAAATTATTAAAAATAAAAATATAAAAAAATCATTTTTTTTTTTTTTTTTTTTTTTGGCAAATTTTTACATAAACATGCCCATTTTAATTTTTCTTTCTCAAAAACTAGTTAATAAATTTCAAAATCCATCCCTAATTCTTTTAAGCCAATTCTGTAAAATACTCAAAGGAGTATTTAATCTTCTTTTAAATATCTGTAAAAGTTTTAGCATTTTGAAGATAATGAATTTAAGAAAAACTCAGACTGAGGAAACGCAATTTAAAGATTTCAAATCTGTAAAATATATACCAAAAAGTACAAGAATTGTTGCATGAATATACAGAGGCTGTTCGCACATTTTTTAGACGATTTTATTTCGCAGTAAGAAAAAATCGTTTGCATGGAGAATTTTATTTTCACAACAGTTATATTTTTGGAAGTTTTATTTATCTTCCGATATTTAGAATTTTTGTTTAGATGCAAAAATGCGCTTTAAAAATGGCAGTAGATGAAAGGATAGGTTTCCGCTCTTTCCAAAGATAGTTTTTAGTGAAATCTTTATGAAAAGCATTTATCAGGAGAGAAATGGAAAAATGTTGCAACAACAGATGAATCTTGGGTCTATTTAAATGGTTGCAATAAAAAAAAGGTCAATTTATTATCACAAAAATTCAGAAAAAAAAATTTGCTACATGGCTCAAAGCATCAAAAGAAAGTTTTTCTAAAGGATTTATGATTGCCACTGTTTTTTCATACAAGCGCAAGATAAAAGCAAAAAAATGTGACAAAAATGTCAAAATCAACTCTAAATACTCTCAAGAACATATTTTAATTCCAATTTTAAAAAATGAAAATCCAGATCTTTATCCACAATGCTATCAATCCGTTGAACTGTATCAAGACAAAACAAGCAGCCACACATCACAATCCGCAATTGCTTTTCTAGAAAAAAATGGAACAAAAAACGGGAATTAAAACCATACCTTCACTGACATTCCTGCTAAATCTTCTGATGTATCACTGTTGGATTTTTGTGTTTTTCGACTCTTAAAATCAACATTATCCAAACACCGACCTACGACGCTTTGTGGACTCTGGAAAGCCGTTCAAGAGGAGTAGAAAAACATACCTCTTCCGATATTATAAAAAGCATTATTATCATAGAAATTATGATGTAGAATGTTAGTTAAGAACAAGGGCTATCAAACTGAACAAATAAAACTCGAAATATGAGTGAAATTGCTTCAGTACACTCCATCAAAATCGTCTAAAAAATGTGCGAACAGCCTCTGTATTATTGAACAAAACCTATATTAAAGGAAAATATAAGCTTTTATATCAAACCTTTAGTAATGTCAAGTGAAAAATGCTTAAGTCCCTTTAAGGATTAAATGGTTACAGAATGTTTATAGAATAGTTACAAATTTTATGTGCTGGGTACATATTTTTTTCTGTTTTGCATACGGCAAACTTGGTACCAATGCATGACTGAGAAGTGACATGTAACAATCCAAATTAGGGTTCCGTGGCTGTGAGGTAACATCCTCGCATTTTGAGCGATGGCATTTGATTCGAATCTGGGTTGGATGAACTGAAGATAATGCAAGTTTTTTTTTTTTTTTTTTTTTTTCATTGGGCTATACGGACAAAATCTGTTGTGTATGGTTATTTTCTGCATTGTTCTATTACGCATAGCTGCCAAGTTTTTTAATTTATTCCGTAATGTTATTTGCCCCGCCCTTTTTTCCTACCGTAATCATTTTAGAGTAATTTTCATATTATCATAGTTATGTATTGAAGAAAAGTTTTCTACAAATATTACTGTGTGAAAAAAGGGCGGGATAAACAATATTCCGGAATAAATTAAAAAACTTAGCAGCTATGTATTACGGAAATTCTTACCAACGTATTTTTTCCATATTATACGGATATTTTCAAGCAACTTTGTTGCCAGTAGTTTTCTGTGATATGACAGATTTTTTTTTTTTTTTTTTTTTAATCAGTGTTGATGTATGACAGCGAAAGCAGATCAAGCTAAGAAATTTCCTTTTATAGTTGGTGGCAAACCTAACCAAATTTATTTTAGTTCCCTCTTAAATTTTGATTCCTGATTAAAATTAAATCTTTTTTTTTTTTTTTTTTTTTTTTTAATAGTAATTGTAAAAAAAATTACCGTCGTAGGCTTGGGCTTCATGGGCCTAAGCCTAAAATCTGGTGCTGTATCGTCGTAACCAGTCATTAAAAAACAGATTAAAATTAATACGTTTTATATTTCTGAGAGGGAAAAAATACTGTAGTAATTGCCGTTCTTTTAATATAAAAATTGTGATAGTATGGTAAAATTATTTATAAATAAAATGTGTCTATTATAGCAGAAGAAAAAAAAAATGTTTTTCTATTAATCTGTTGCCACAGTGTAACGATAAGCTTACTTTCCTTCCCACTTAAAATTTTCAAATATTTCAAAAATGAACCAAATACACTTTTTTTTTTTTTTTTTTTTCCAAATATAATTTAAATTTTTTGACGTTACAAGAATTTTTTTTGTAAGATTTTCTTTCGCAAGATTTTATTATTATTATTTTTTTTTTTTTAATAACATAATTTACTATTTTTCTTTATAAAACAAACTTTCAAATAAATAAAGTATGTTTCAAAGTGGTTTTCGATTTTAGCATAATCTTTTTAAGTCTGTTAAAATAAAACTTATCTGTTCTCTCTCTCTCTCTTAAGGGCGAGTTTCAAAGTTTGAAAAGTTACCTTTTCTCAATAGATGGCGCTGAATTTCACCGGGCAATTTGAAGCGGAGGACGGTTCCTGAGAAAAAGGAGTGTCTTGAAATTGTCACTCAATTACTACTGACCAATACCTAAGTGTTTTTTTCTTCCTGTTCTTTGAATGATTGACCAATAAATGACACAAAGGCGGAGTCAAAATTTAGAGAAATTCTTTAAAACATACAATAATTTCTGGTTTCGTTTTTGTAGGATTCGTATTTCTGAATTGTATTTAATGCCTGATTTAAAAAAAATGAAAAAAAAATTCTTTTTTTGCGCATTTTAAGAGGGAAAAAAAATATTTTCTTCGCAGTTTATTTTTATTTATTTATTTATTTAGAAATTGGAAAAAAAAAAAAAATAACCGATTTAAAAAAAAAAAAAAAAAAAGTATTTATAAAAATATCTCAAGGCCTCTCTCTTTAAAACATAGAAAAGTTTTTGTTTTCTCATCATTCGTTATTATTTCTGAATAGTATTTAATACCCGATTAAAAATATTATTTTCGTTGTAGTTTATTTTTTATTTATTTACTTATTTAGAAATTGGATTAAAAAAAAAAAAAAATGCATTTATAAAAAAGATCTTAAGGCCCGAAGAAAAATAGTATCGTGAGAAGCAAGTGAATAACGAAATTCATGAAGAATATATTTATAATGTTAAAAAAAATAAATAAATAAACAAAAATGTAAAAAAAAGTAAATGTAAAAGATTTAAGTAAAATCTCAACATGTTATTACAGTGAAACCTCTCAAGTTGGACATTTTTTCTCGGAACGGAATGTATCCATAGGATTAACATTATGTCCAAACTCTATAAGTTGGACACCCCTTTAACTTGGAAGTTGGACAGTGAACTACTGTCCTAAGTTGGACACTTTTACCCGATGACACAGAAAAAAAAGAAAGAAATCTTCCATTTTGTTACTCTTATTTTAGAAATTTTACCTATCCCTTGTAGAAAAAACTGCAAATATCTTAAAAAAAAAAAAAAAAAAAAAAAAAAAAAAACAATGTTTTTTGTCACAATATATTTACTTCTGTCTTATCTTATAAAAAATACTTCTTTTCTTCAGTTGAAACATTCACAAATTACTGCAATTTAGTGCATAATGCAAGAATCTTTCTTTTTATTGAATTGCATGAATTATCCTTGCTTTTTTTAAAAAATATTCCACAGAGAGCTTACAGGCATGTTTTGACTTAGACTGTTTAAAAATTGGCATTAGAAAATGCATTTTGGTTGGTAGAATTCCTCTTCATTTACCCCTTTTATTTTTCCTACCAAGTATAACTTGAGTGTATAATTGCACTAAACTTAATATGAGAGATATCTGTTGTGAAAAACGACGCTGATTCAATTTGAATGCATATCAGCTGACAGGCGTTGCTGCTATGCTTCAGTTTCTCCATTCACCGGAAAACTATATCTCAGTTTCTAGAGTGAATAAATTCACCAAACTTCTTATGTGAGATGGCCATTATGAAAATGAATATCAGTTTAATTTGGGTGTGGATCAGCATACAGGTGGTGCTACTTTTACTCACATTCTCTAATTTTCCACATGACTATCTCAGCATCTATTGGTTAAAATTGCACCAAAATGCATGTGCTAAATCTTTATTGTGAGAAGCTATATTGATTAAATTTTCTTGCATGTTAACTGGTAGGTAGCGCTATCATATAAAAAATTATAGAAGAAAGTATTATAATGGCCACAACATAACAATTCAAATTTAAATTTTAAATAAATTTTTCAAATTAATTATTCTTTGTATATAAGTCGTGGATACTTAATTATATTATATGTAGACGTGATTAAAAGTTAAAAAGCATGCATAGATACAGTTTTATTAAATCAAGAAAAGTAAGCACCCCTATAAGTTGGACACCTCTCTAAGTTGGACACTTTTTCTTGGAACCGTAGGTGTCCAACTTAGAGAGGTTTTACCGGTGAAACCTCTCAAGTTGAACACCCCTTTAAGTTGGACACCCCTCTAAGTTGGACAGTTTTTCTCGGAACGGAATGTGTCCATAGGATTAACATTATGTCCAACCTCTATAAGTTGGACACCCCTCTAACTTGGAAGTTGGACAGTCAAATACTGTCTTAAGTTGGACACTTTTACCAAATGAGACAGGAAAAAAAGATATAAAACTTCCGTTTTCTCACTTTTTTTTAGAAATTTTACTTATCCCTTGTAGAAATAGCTGTAAATATCTAAAAAACAATGTTTCTTGTCACAATATATTCATCTCTGTCTCATCTTGTAAAAAAAATATTTATTTTCTTCAATTGAAAAGTTCACAAATAACTGAATTTTGGCGCATAATGAAAGAATCTTCCTTTTTATTAATTTGCATGAATTGTTTTTGTCCTTTTCTCCAGAAAATATCCAATAGAGATCCTACAGGCATGTTTTGACTCAGACTGTTTTAAAATGAGTATTAGACAATACATTTCTGTTGCTAGGGTTCCTCTTCATTTGTCCCTTTTATTTTTCCTACTAAGTTGTACTTGAGTGTATAATTGCTATAAACTTAATATGTGAGAGATCTATCTATAGTGAAAAAAGATGCTGATTCAATATGGGTGCATATCAATCGACGGGTTTCGCTGCTATGCTGCAGTTTTCCCCGTTCACGGAAAAAATAAATCTCATTTTTTAGAACGAATAAATTCACCAAACTTCATAAGTGAGACGGCTATTATGAAAATGAATGTTATCTTAATTTGGGTATATATCAGTATCAGTAGACAAAGTGGTGCTACTTTTAATCACATTCTCCGATTTTCCATATGAGTACCATAGAGTCTATTAAATAAAATTGCACTAAAACGCATATGCAAAATCTTTATTGATTAAATTTTCATTCATATTAACTGGTGGATGGCGCTAATATATAAAAAATTGTAGAAGAAAGTGTTATTATGGCCACAATATACCAGTTTAAATTTAGATTTTAAATTGGGAAATCAATAATTTTTTGTATATAAGTTATGAATACTTAATTATGTTATATTTAGATATGATTAAAAGTTAAAAGGCATGCATAGATACAGTTTAATTAAATCGAAAAATGTAAGCACCCCTATAAGTTGGACACTTTTTCCTGGAACCGCAGGTGTCCAACTTAGAGAGGTTTTACTGTACTTACAAATCGATTGCGGATACTTTCGAATTTGTAAAATTATTAGGATAGACGGGAGGGGAGGGGGCGAAGGGGGAAAATAATAGAAATAAGAGTTAGAGCATTTTGGGAATTTTTTCCGAAGGCAGTGAGAACCCGGTGCGACATTTTTCTTAATCAGATTTTGTTTCTCTCTTTTTTTTTCACGTGATAAAAATTAATGCAATTTTGAGAATTCAGTAATTATAGTGATTCATTTAAAAAAATGGACCAGCGAAGCGGGCGTTGCCTGCGAGTAGGTATATATAATCGTTCTTCCTGAAAGGGTGAGAAGGAGAGAAGGGAGGGGGGGGCAAAAAAAAATAAAAATAGAGTTAAATCGTTCAAAATTGGTATATAGAGGTTTTCGATACTTACAAATCGATTGCGGATATTTTTGAATTTGTAAAATTATTAGGAGGGTCGGGAAGGGGGGGGGGTATGGGCAAATTGTAGCATCACTAGTACCCGAGAGGTT
This sequence comes from Salticus scenicus, assembly GCA_963930645.1. Taxonomy (NCBI): domain Eukaryota; kingdom Metazoa; phylum Arthropoda; class Arachnida; order Araneae; family Salticidae; genus Salticus; species Salticus scenicus. The sequence goes on from OZ005657.1 coordinate 142,637,884, forward strand.
CCGTTCTCGAAGCTGGAATACGGGAAGTGGCAGATTCGAATCCACGTTTCGCTCGTCTTTTTCAGACTTTTTGTCACCATTTGTAGTAGATAATGTTAAATCTAGCATAATAAGAAATAATCAGAAATTAGAAGCAAAGAGTTTATAAACTTGTAAAGAGGAAAAATATGAATAAAAAGTAGGACTCAGGTACTGAATGAAATTCTGCTTAGAGGTTCTTTTTTTTTTTTTTTTTTAATATATAATTTAATGGTTATTTTTTTTTTATTAAAATATACAAAAATGAGTGAAAGAAACCGATTCTTTTTTTTTTTTTAAATATAAATTACTGTTTCTTAGCAGCGGTTACTATATAAATTTCCTTTTTTATATAATTTATTACTTTTTTTTTTCTTTCTTACAGGCTATTGTGCATATATTTTTCAAAGGACAGAATTTGGTGTTTTCTATTATAATTATTATTTTCGTTAAATACTTGTCCAGTACTATATAGTTGAATGAAAAAAAAATATCTTAATTTATGTAAAATTAATTGAAATTTCTCATAAATCATTTAATAATATTTTAATATTTTCATTATTGAATATTTTCTCTGCCATTCTTTAGATAAATTCCCATTTTTTACATTTTCCAACTAGGTTGAAAATGTTTATGACTTCGGTTTGTCTGTCTGTCCGCGCTCTAACTCCGTAAATATTTATGGAATTTCTTGAAACTGATATATGTTATTCAAGTTCACTATCGAATGTACCCTATCAAAAATGTAATGAACACCTTTCTTTGTTTCTGTACAGAGACACACGAAAGTTTTCCAAATCATTGTTCCCTATGGTAGACATTATAAACTATATTTTAATGCCGTTACTTTACACAAATCCTAATGAAATTTAAATATGTTATTCAAGTCCACTATCGGACATTTTTCATTGAAAATGTAGTAAATACCATCACTGGTTTGTATACAGGGACAGCCGAAAGTATTCGTATGCATTGGGTTCTATGAGAGATATTTCTATAAACTAAATTTGAAGAACTTTACTTTGCACAAATCTTAATAAAATTAAAATATATTATTCATATGCACAAAAGAATGCTTTTCACAGAATACTGTATGATTAACATTAGATTTACAGGGCTACACAAAAATATTCAATTACATTAATGGGTAATATTAGAAATTTGCTTAAATTGCAATTCCGTTTATATTAATCTTTTTTATTATTTTTTATATGTTTTTTTATACTTTCCTATAAGGTTAAAAATATCCGGCGGCATATTAATTTGTTCTTTTTTTTCTTACGACTGAAATCCACTGAACGGTGAATTATTTAGCCGTCTGTCTTTCCGCACTCTAACTCCCGTTAATATTTATGGAATTTCTCGAAACTGATATATTCAACTTTACTATCGGATGTTCCCTATTGAAAATGGAGTGAACACCTTTTCAGGTTTTGGTACAGGGACACCGGAAAGTATTCGTAAGCATTGTGTCCTATGAGAGGTATTTCTATAAACCAAATTTTAATACCGTTACTGTAATTGCATTTCCGTTTACAATAAGCGATATAACACTTTAACATTTTTTAAAGTGGGAATGATTTCAACTTAAGTATTTGTCTGTCTGAGTGTCCATCTTCCCGCCCGAGCGTCCGTAAATATTTTCAGAATTTTTACAAAATTATACAATATATGTTATTCAAATTCACTATGGAATGTTCCCTATTTTAAATGAAATTATAGGTCCTGTGCAACTGGTTTGTGCACAGGAACATCCCAAAAACTGCCAATGCATTGCATTTTAGGATAAACATTTTTATAAATTACATTTAAATAACTTTCTATTGGAAAAAATCATAGAAACTGACATTGATTTTTAATACGCTAAAATAACATTTTGTGTAGAATACGATTTTATTATCCTTCAAATTTATAGGGCTACACTAAAATATTCAGATACATTATGGACTGCAATTAGAATATAAGGACTACGTTTTCTTTTGTGTTAAGCATTTTTAACACTTTCTAACAATGTTTATGGATGATTAGGAATTCAATTAGCTTAACTGTATGCCTTTAAGAACTAGTGTCTGTCTGTTGTGCGATTACGTAAGCAAAGAGTATTGAAAGTTACATTATTCAACAATTACGTACATTTGGAAAGTTTCGATAATCAGTGCGTACCGCATGATTTTGTGTTCTTGTTTTGGGGAAAATCGTTGAAAAGTTATATCTATTTTTATATTACACCGCGTATTACTAAACATAGTAACGTGACAAGATGGCCGTATTAAATATGTATGTATTAAATATGTATAAGTTGTGGAAGCAAAATAAATTCTATAAATGAGCATTTTCCCAGGATGAGACAGAGAACTGCCCAGGTTATATGTTCACTTCACTGTCGTCTCTCTTCCAACCTTCCAAGGCTGACAGCCTTGGTTCTGAATCCGTGGTGATGTCACAAGATTTCTAGGAGGGTGAAAAGCAAAGACCCCATCAAATGGCCGCAGGCACCTCTTCAAAGGGAAAGGGGGTGTCTATGGGAATGACCTTGCATTTCCCATCCTACTCTATAGACATACTCTATCTGTTGTTGAGAAATGGGAAAAATACAAGAAGAGATTTGTGTGCTAAGTCAAATCCGACACTCGTTTTTCAAAACAGACAATTTATAATAATTTTAATATAATTACGATAATTTTAAGAATAAATTATGATTTTAATAAGCACAAATTTTTGAATAAACACCATAAAATGCAAGAACGTGGAACAACTGTTTAGGGTCGAAAGAAAAGACGACCTTTCGTCAGGCGAACAAATTAGTACCCCCCCCCCCCCTTAAAAAAAAAAAAAAAAAGAATCTATAAAGACACGATATGCTTAAAAAAATTCTATATATCAGTTAGTAATAATACAAAAATATACAATCAAAGTAAATATGCTAGTATTAATAAAATTATAAATACCTTTTCAAACTATTAAGGGGAAAATTCCACTGATAATAGACTGACGTTTATGAAGCAAAACAAGTATTTTGTTAAATACTGCATAAAAAAAAAAAAAAAAGAAAAAAAAAAAAAAAAGCAACTTTCAAAATAACTGTTGAATTCAGTGGTGTGATTGAATTCAAATAATACTTTTTAGATAATTTTATTAAACAACAGGGCATCTCAAAATTCTGAGAAGTAGTGCAAAAGAATAAAGTAGAAAAATATGCCAATCTTTTGTTAATGAAGTAAATGTATAAAACTGCTAAAAAACTTGTTTTTCGATTTATGTAACCTCAAATCAAAACGTACAGACATTGCAAAAGCTCAGTTTTAAAAATTTTACTCGAAAGCAAAACATTATCGACCTCTACCATTATAGAGAATATAATAATATTAAATTTTAAAATTCCTTTTTTTTTTAATATAAATCTATCTTGACACTTACAAGGAAAGTGTTTGTATTATTATTTGATTTCATTAACACTGTTTACATTTTAAAATGTGTTCAGACTAATATTAAACTAAAGTATGTGTATATTTCAAACAGCGCTTTCATTATTTCCGAACGCACATATGTAAGGATAGTATTGTAATCATGTCAAAAATCAGACTTTGATATTTTGGTGTTTCTACACATTTTGAGGTTCCTTGAGTTCTTTTTTGCTATTTTTATTGATGATGTATGTGTGTGAGTGTGCGAGTGAACACGCTAGCATCTAAACACTTTGCTCGAATGAGCTGAAAGTTGGTACGTACGCACACAGGCACTTCTCTTAATTTATATAGATTTTGTCCTGTATCATATTAATTAAATCAGAATAAAATATAAGAAAATAAAATACATTACCGAAAACACAGATAGTTTATTATTTTCAAAGTATCAGTAGGTAATAACGAGAAAAAGATGTTCTTTATAAGTATAAATTATTTTAATGTATAAATAAATCAACTATATTTTTGTCGTATTACATTTTTAAAGCAATCTTCATTAAAAAAGAAAATATATATATAATTTTTTTTTTAATCTGTGCATATTTTTCATTACCCATCATACTATACATGATATTGGGATTTTATGCAGTCATAAAAAATATACATTCATCTACACATACGACGAGTAGTAATGATGGCTAAATTTTGGCAGAAACCTATGAGATATATGTAACTCTCAGTAATATTACTTAAAACTATAATGATAATTAAACAAAGTTTCATTAATATCTTAAAAAAAAATAAATAAATAAATAAAAATATATATATATATTTTATTTTGCTGTACTCATTGTGGTCCCCTTTAGCCCCCCCCCCCCCATGTATATTTGAGCTTTAGTGGGGATTTTGTCCGGTGGGGATTTTGTCCGATGGGGCTTTTGTCCAGTGGGGCTTTTGTCCGGTGGGGATTTTGTCCGGCGGGGATTTTGTCCGGGAGGATTTTGACCGTGGGGATTTTGTCCGCTGGGGCTTTTGTCCGGGACCCAAAAATTTCTATCCTTTTTTTTTTTTTTTTTACATTTCTACACGTTTTGAGGTGTGAGAAATCTGAAAATCATAAAACTGATATGTTTTATCTTTTTGTGTGTTAGTTAATTAGTATATCTACACGACATCGCAAGGACAATAAGAAAACTCTTTTTTTTTTTTTTTTTTTTTTTTTTTAAACTTCTTATACAACATTAAGAAATTAAAAGTTAATAAATTTTTATTGTTGTTTATAAAAATAAATTTTAATTTTAAATAAAATTTTCAAAATATTGAAATTTTATATTTGAATATATAATTTGTTTATATATATATATACCTTTCAAAAGCATGCATCTATTAATACATACATACACACACATATACATATATATACACACATGTAATTATTATTATTATTTTTTTTTTTAACCTGCTAATAAAATTGCTTGTTTATTATGCACCCTTATGCCGTGGTGGTCTTTGCTCCTTTTTAGTTTTGTTTGAGTTTCATTTGTTTGAACACTAACTTTATTTCACACAGTTTTCAGTTTTTATACTAAATATAAGTACTCATGACATTCTTACAAACTTTTAAAACGCATTTCAAAACTGAAAACGAATTTTTATTTATTTTCTTTCAATAGGCTCTTTTTGGTGACATTTTTTCCGATAGCTTTTTTCCGCCAATCATTTTCACAAAACTTATAGAAAAATTGATAATACATTAGAGAAACGTTATTCTGAAGCATCAAACATAAAAATCATACCTGTAGTATTCGCTGAGATTTGAGCATTTATAAGAAATGTTTTTTTTTTTTTTTTATATATATATATATACTGCAGATACTCGGAAGATAGAAAAAAAATTATTGCATAGGTTGAAAACTAGATACATTCGGCAATTTTTGCCAAAAGTTCATTCAAATAGGATAAAGTCGGTAAAAGAATGGGCTACATTTTAGGTATTTTCCAGAGTACAAATTTCATGAGGAATTTTTCACATGCCGCGTATTTAATTTGGAGATCTAATTATTTCGATCCCGTTGCAGAAGTTCTTTTTATAGAAAACCCCTTACAAACTTGTAGCTCTAATATATTTTTATTTATTTACTAAGATTTCAGAGTTCATAAGATATTTTTCGCTCAATTAAAAAAAAAAAAAAAAAAAAAAAAAAACATGTTTCAGAATATTGTTTGTCTAATGTTTTGTTATCTTTTCTGTAAATTTTGTAAAATTCTACGGAAATTCTTTCTAGTTACAAGCAAAACTCTCGCTAAAAATTCCTTTTTGAAAAAAAAAAAAAAAAAATATATATATATATATATATATGTGTGTGTGTGTGTGTGTGTATACATCCACCAAACTAATTGCGCAATTTTCACAGCAAAAAGCAAAACATATAAATATTGTACACAGTAAGTGCAACAGTGTGTTACAGTTACAAGACTTTTTAGCTTTCTATGATACAGGTTATTATCAAGGTATTTGCGCTCTTTTTCAATTTGTGTTTAGTCTTCTAATTGCTTTCTGGACTAAGTCTATAGTGGAAGATTTGAGTTTTTAAAAGCTCTTTGCATGCCTGGAGTTCGAGGCCATTTCGTGCGGCATTGTTTAAGAAAATCAAAACAATGTCAAAATAAAATAATTTTATAATAATTTGATCACCCACTGTATACAAATGATGCATCTATAGCACTACTGGCTTCTGTAATGTAACTGAAAAAAAAATTTCGGATATATAAGTGTCTATGAGAGGTATTTCTTTAAAGAATATTTAATTTATGCTGCACAAAAATAATGAAATTAGTGTATATATTATAAAGATGATTAAAATAAATAAATAAATATATAAAAATAATGTTTTTTTTTTTTTTTTTTTTTTTTTTTTTTCAGAAAAGTTTATGATTACCATTAATAATTAGTTTACACGGTCACACAAAATATTCAGATAAGTTAAGAAGTCAAAGAAGAATTTGCACGAGTGGCTTTTTTTCAGTTGGCTTTACGGTTGTTTCTTTTTCATTTTTAGTGCAAACTATGGATCGAATTTTATTTTTAGTCAATATACACGGCGACACCAAAACATATTTTCTGATTTTTCTTTAAAAGTAAAGCTATAAATATAGTTTTTTTTTTTTTTTTTTTTTGAGACTCCTTCCTCGATAATTCAAACAAATTCCATAAGTCACTCTACTTGCTTTTGTAAAGAGAATTGAAAATAATTCAGATACATTATCATCTATATAAGTGGATTGCTCTGTAAATTATATTAAGATTAATAAAATAATAATAAAAAAAAAACCATAGTGAATATGATACATATTAATCAAGTACGCCAAATATTCTTATTGAATATTGTACGGTCATCTTAGTATATAATCAGAAATTACTAAACGTACATTTCTTACGCATTTCTAGTGCATCAGTTATGCTTAGCGTTTTTAATACTTGTGAAAAAAAATATTTAAGGTAAAACGATAAAACAAGTAAGTACACGTAAATACACTCTATAACAAAAAAAGCGACGCACCAAGGAGTTATCCGAATGGGATAAAAATTGGTAAGTCTGATGTACATTTGGAGAAAAACAATTGAATACAGTTTCAGAACGTTTGAATGATTTAATCAAAAGAAAGGGCCCCACAAAGTAAACAAGTCAATAACGCGTTGATCCACTTCTGGCCCTTAGGTACGCAGTTATTCGGCTTGGTATTAATTGACAGAGTTGGTAGATGTGCTCATGTGAAGCATCGTGGCAAATTCTGTCCAATTGGTGCGTTAGATAGGTAAAATCCCTAGCTGGTTGTAGGACCTTTTTTATGATGCTCCAAACGTCCTCAGTGGAAGAGAGATCCGGGGACTGAGCTCAACCCCATTTCACTGAGCCGCCTATTAAGGGTCTTTGAAGTCACTGCAGTACCAGTTACACGTAGGATCGATGATAATGATGAATTGGAACTTTGAGTACCGCTTTGACGATTGACTGTTTCTCCCTTTCTTCCTCTCTTTAGGTCGACCGTTTTCTCCCTGACGCTGTGCTCGGCCATGGTTCACCCCATTCCTGTCAGTATTATCTAATTACCGTTCCTATCCAATTGTCAAAAAAATCGCAGATTAGACCAACCGGCTTCTTTGAGCCCAACTACACACCACACTCAAATGTTGGCATCTGCGCATGTTGTTTGCGCACCTGTATGCGAGGCAAAGTTACTGTCTTTCTGAGAAGACGAAATAAAATTCTCGAAGAACTTATGACCTGGAATCAAAATTTCTCATTTTTAATATTTTGCTAATTGCGCAGTTATGATGCGCTGCAGCGTCGCTGGCAGTCAAACTTTAAAATTTTACATTTTCCATCGAAACCTGTATGTATGTCAATTTTTGCCCAGTTTGCATTACCCCTTCTTGGCTTCTTGGTGCGTCGCTTTTTTTGTTACAGAGTATACAATTGGAAAATGTTTCATGATTTGTGACCGAAACACATGATTTTCCTTTCTTGTTAAAGTGAACATTGCTATGTTTCATGAGCGCCATGTTATTTTCAGAGAATGCTGTAAATCCTTCTTTAAATTTGAACTTCTACTTTTTATTTAAAAAAAAAAAAAAACGTTATGAGTTGCATATTGAGATTACTAATTTCTAAATCAGGCTATGATTAGAATGACATTCGAAGTTATATTATCTTTGGGTGTTGCTGTTTGCAAAAATGTCGCTTTAATACCATTACAAAAGGCCTAGCACAACTAATTTTAGGATGTTATAAATATATAAATAAATAAACAATTATATATATATATATATATTCAGATCTATAAAAAAGATGATAGTTTTCATCCTGCTAAATTTAATTATGAAAAGTGTAGAATTACAGAAATAACTTAGATTTGCCTTGGTTTCATTCTCAGTCTAATTATTTTATAAATTTCGGGTTTGGCTTCATTTTACTTTTTTTTTTTTGTCCGGACCGGGTAAGCAAAGCTTTAATATGGGCCGGACCGGGCACGGACCTCAAAATTTCGACATGACCAGGGGATTTTACTTTATCTTTTTAATTATACACATATTAAAGTATTTGTCATCATTTGATTATTATTATTTGTCACATCACTCAACAAAGATTGTATGACGTTGATTAATAAAGTGCGCAATGTAATTAAGTATTTTCTGCACAGGGCCTGAATATCATAAATGTTTGAGCTCGTGGCACTTTCTAAATTTCGTGCCCTTTTAGAATAGTTGAATTTGTAAAAAATTTCAAGGGCATAACAAGTAGTGAGATGTGATTATGATTACCACTGAACACTTCCCCCAAAATTTAAGTAATATATTTTAATCTGTCTATGGACTAGAAACGAGAGATTTCATTTTAAAATTTTACATATATAAGTGAAACGTAGCTGAGTTCGTGGGAATGTCTGGAAAATTAATCCAATTCTTTCTTTAGAACAAGCAGTGGGGGAGAATCTCCGAAGGGGAAGGGAACTGCGTTGCCCCTCAGAACAGGACCTTTTCTCTTTTTTCCTGCACAAGAAAAAAAATCACAACAAATCAGTTTATCTCTTTGTGAAGCCCATCCTTTGAGATACGCCCCCCTCTGATGAGGAAAAAAAACAAGCAAACGACTATAGTACTGCCATCTATCGACTGCAAGATGAATTTATCGTTTATTTCATTATAAGCTCAATTATAACATTTAAAGTCACATTTTTAACTGAAATTGAAAAGAAATGACATGACATTTATCAAAAATAAATTTATGTTTTGATAATCTTCCAAAAGTTTCTGAATTTATCGATTATTACTTTTTTTAAAAAATTACAATTATTTGAAATAATATATTGCCAACTGTGCAATAAATCGCCAAAAGTAGTTTTTGAATAAAAATTATAGTTATTTAAAAAATATATCTATTTTTTTTTTACGTAGAATGATTCTAGAGGGTGAATTTTGTACAGAAATGAATTTTTGAACGATTTATTTAATTACAGACTGAGAAACGTGGAACGCCGTATTTTTCTTGGCGAAAATGGCTTTTGAATACACCCTTAAGCTTTCTTTTCTTGGCGCAAAATAGCCTTTCTAGTAGCCGAGTGGTTGGTTCTCTGGTCATCAGTTATCCCCTCCGTGAAGGATCGAAATTGTGATGGCATGTCTCCAGACCACCCTTAGGCGTGAGTTCCAGGCCATCGCCCATAATGTAGCAGCCCTCAATCCTGGCCTTCAGTTACGAGGTGCAAGGTTCGAATCCCTGTTCAGGCATATATTTTCGTAGCGGCTTGGAATTTAGTTTAAACCGTAGGTCCCAGTCTAATACAAAGAATGAAGTCTGTACAAAGAATGACCATTGAGAGACTGAACATTAATGCACAAAGAATGACCATTGACAGACAACCTAAACCCCAACGTTACTTTTGTGCAAATTAAAAGAAATTTTGTGATCTCATAAAAAGAGATTTAGTATATCAAACATCGCATAACTCAAAAACTGTTAGCTGTAGAATGTTAAAATTTCGTGTTTGGGGTTAATGTGTTAGGGTTTCTTGTTTGGTCACTATATGCTTTCGAGATAGTCAATGTCATACGTCACGAAAAAACTATCCAAATTGCGACATGAGGGTATTTCGCATAACTCATAAACGGTTAGCAGTAGAGCGTAGAAATTCTCTACATAGGTCTGTTATAATGTCTAGTTGTGGACCTTCTTTTTGGTCAGTATATAATATCTCACTGTTGAAATATCTTCGATGATTCAAAAAAAGGTTAGCCGTAAAAGTTCAAAATTTAATATTTAAGGGACGCTTCACTTATCATCGCCTTCAATCAAATTTTGTGTTAGGTTATATAGAAATTTGTTATGAGAGTTACTCATTACCTAATGTGATTTCTTTTTAATGCCATTTTCACATTCAAAAAATTCACGACATTTAAAATTGTTTTTGTTTCCTAAAAATGAATTAAGTAAATATTCAATGTTCATTAATATTAAAATAAAAATAAAAAAAAAATAATAATTTTTGAAAAACAAGAACAAGTGCATTGTGGTAAATTTTTTGGACGGGAAAACGGTATTTAAAAAAATGCATTAGGTAATGAGTAATTGTGATCAAAATTTCCCCTTAGAATAACAAGAGGTTTGACTCTCGATATGAGAAATTGTACAAGGTAGGGAGTAATCTTAGATCACAAAAACTGAAAATTATAAATTATTCATTTTAGAAGTTTTTCATAAACCAATAAAAATTTGCAATGACTACAAAGTGTTTATTTGAAAAAAAAAAAAAAAAAAAAAAAAAGTTAAAAAATAAATTAAACGATACTCCATACAGGGTGATTCCTAATCGTGGGGGAAAACAGTTTTTTAACTGTTTCTTAAACCAGCTATAAAATGTTAATTATGGGTAAGCGACACTTTGGTACCGAGGAAATTTTGGTCTCGCTGTTTTCGTCCTGCCGTTTTGGTCCCGATATCAGGAATAATCAAAGTATTACAAAAAAAAAAAAAAAAAAAAAAAAAAATAGCAAAAGTTTTTTTTCATATTTTGAATTCTTGTCATTTGACTTGAAAACATGGGGGTAGGAAAAGTCAAAATTATTATTATTATTATTATTATTATTATCATTATTATTATTATTATTATTGTTATTATTATTTTGCAATAGAAAGTTGTTGTAACAAATAAAACTGAAAAAAGTCTAAAATTTTTAGATTTAGATTTTTTCTTTCTTCGATAGAGGAAAAAGGACAGCAAATACATGAGGGAACTTTCGGCAAAAGAGAACTTAGACGAATGTTTACAATTGGCGGGTTAAATATCTAGAACCTTTGTTGAAAATGATATACACATGGAACAGAAAATTTATTATTTCGGATCGAATTTTGAATTATAAAGAGATTAGTTATCAGCGAAGATCTAAGCATTGTTAATTTATCTAACTCCCCAAAATTTCAGATTAAATAAAATACAAAGTTTTTAATATGAAACACTGTAATGCGGCTATTAATTATCATATTCAAATTTAGAGTGTTCGAATACAAAATTTGTAGGAAATCGATGCTTATCCAAGCATCCCTTAAATGTTAGAGTTTAATAATAAAACAAGATACGAGGAATATAAATAATGATCTCGGGATTTAATTTGTACAGATCTGCTAAACTTGAGACATTATCTTCTCTGTCAATCAGGATATATTTGAGAAATACAGAAAATAGTTATATATGACACAGTATTGGAAAAATATTTTTCTTCTATTATAATCCCTTACAATATTGTTTAAGAAAATTTCGATTAAAAGTAACCCCCCCCCCTCTTTTAACACTTTCCAACAAGGTTGAAAAGTGTTAATGACTTCGGTTTGTCTCTCTGTCTGTCCGCGCTCTAACTCCCTAAATATTTATGGAATTTCTTGAAACTGATATATGTTATTCAAGTTCACTACCGGATGTTCCCTATTTAAAATGGAGTTTATACCTCTACTGGTTTGTGTACAGGGGCACCCGAAAATATTTCAAATCATTGTGTTCTATGAGAGGTATTTCTATAAACCATATTTTCATATTTTTAGTGTACACATATCTTAATGAAATTGAAATACGTTATTCAAGTTCATTATTGGATGTTTCCTGTAGAAAATAGAGTAAATATCACCACTGGTTTATGTACAGGGACACTCAAAAGTATTTCAAAGCATTGCGTTCTATCAGAGATATTTCTGTAAGTCAAATTTTAATAACTTTACTTTCTACGAAGTTTTATGAAATTGAAATATATTATTTGTGGGCACAAAAGAAAGCTTTGCATAGAATATAGCATAATTAGCATTAGATTTACAGGGTGTCACAAAAATATTCATTTATATTAAAAGCTATTAATAAAAATTAGCAAAATTAGCTAGAATTGTACTTTCGTTTACATTAAGCGTTTTTAACACTTTCTAACATTTGTCAAGTGTGAATATGATTTCAATGTGTGTATATGTCCGTCTGTCTGTCTGCCCGTGCTTTAACTCCCGTAAATATTTATGGAATTTTTTGAAACTGATATATGTTATTCACTATCGGGTGTTCCCTATTGAAAATGAAGTTTATACCTCTACTGGTTTGTGTACAGGGGCACCCAAAAATTTTCGAAAGCTTTGTGTTCTATGAGAGGAATTTCTATAAACCATATTTTAATACCTTTACTGTATAGAAACTTTAATGAAATTTTAATATGTTATTCAAGTTCCCTTTCGGATGTTTCCTATGCAAAATCGAGTACATTTCTAACTTTTTTGTGTACAGGGGTACTTGAAAGTATTCCAAAGCATTGCGTTCTGTGAGAGTTATTTGTATAAACCAAATTTAAATAATTTTACTTTGCACAAAGCTTAATGCAATTGAAATAAATCATTCGCATACACGAAACAGTGCCTTCTATATAATATAGTATGTTTAGCATTAGATTTACAGGGCCACACAAAAATATTTAGTTACATTAAGAGCTATTAATAAAAAATTGCTAGAATTGCACTTTCGTTTACATTAAGCGTTTTAACATTTTCTTATATTTTTAGTGGGAATATGATTTCAATTTGTGTATCTGTCTGTCCGATTGTCTACCTTTCTATCTGTTTGTTTCCGGCTCCTAGCGTCGGTAAATATTTTTAGAATTTTTTAAAAATTTTACAGTCAAGTTCACTATGGAATGTTCCCTATTTAAACTTACATTAATAGATCCTGTGCAACTAGTTTGTTTACAGAGACAACAACAACAAACAAACAAGAACAACAAAAAAAATGTCAATGGATTAAGTTTTAAGACATAATTTTTTAAAAGTTATATTTAAAATCTTTCTATTGTAAAAATCATAAAAACATTCATGTGTATTTTTAATATTCTAAAATAATGTTTTGTATAGAATATATGATTAACTTTTTCAGATTAAAAGTTATTCGATACAACAATTACGTACAGTTGGAAAGTGTTGCTAATCAATGCGTGCTGCGTGATTTTTCTTTCTTGTTATTTTTTAAATGCGCTGAAACAAAACAGGGAAATTCCTTTTTACTGTCTGTGGGAGAAACAGGTGTAAAACGAATCCTAAGGTGCTACAGAGATTTCAATGTGTGCATTGTTTTTAGTCATAGAGACATATCAGACAGAAACATTTTTTTTTTTTTTAACATAACATTAAACTAAAAAGGTAAAAAACTGTGCATCAACATTTTCTAAACCTTGATGCTTGCAATGCGCACAGTTGGTTAAATATTGGACTACTTACATTTTTTTTCATTTTTAAAATAAAATCATTGTAATTGAAAGAAAAGTAATTTATATACATATATTCATGGTTAACACAATTAAATATCACGGACAAACAAACATGCATTTTATTATTATTAAGATTATTACTAACCCGTTAGTAGTCGCTATCAACAGCGACACCTATTACAGATTGCGAACTTTTTATTTAACTGACACCAATAATTTTAAGAAATGATGTGATCGACGTTAAATCCATTTTATTCGCGTTTTATGTATATCAAATGCCACTTCAAAAAATTTTTGGTGGCTATTGAATAAAAAAATCTGGAAAAACTGAAGGATGGGCGACAAATCGACCAACTAGCGACTACTAACGGGTTAATATAACACAGATTTTGAAAAACTTCCTCTTAGATTAATGATAAAAATTAAAACACAATCAAATTGAATGAAATGTATCTCTCTCTCTCTCTCTCTCTCACACACACACACACACACATATATATATGAATAAATTCATATATAAATTCAGAAACTTCATAAATGATCACAAGTTTATGCTTATGAAGAAGAGTCTATGATAGGAGCAAGTCAATAATTAGTTCTTTGAAAGAAATCGCATTCTATCACTAAAAGCAAATTATATTTAATGTCCTAAAGTTTTCTTTCTTTCTCCCCCCCCCCTTTTTTTTAACAAAATTTTTCTGTATTTTATTATTTTTAAATTAATTCAGACTTTATTAATAAATATATTCAAATGGAGATTCTTTTGTAATAAGAATGTACTGCTGTTATTGTTAACAATACGTTTAAAATCCTAAAATTTTATCTCTAATAGTAAATTAAAAATCAAATTACAATTAAAGTATATTAAATCGAAATCAAATTAAAAAAAAATCAATTAAAAACAAAAGAAAATAAAAGAAAGTGCAATTGCATTAAAAAATAAATATATATATATCTATTAAATAATCATAAAAAATCAGAACAAAATTCTTCAAAATCTCAATGGCTAAGGAGCAATCATAATGTCAAAAATTTATACATTTACCTTTAAAATATTCCTTTATTAAAGATATTCTAAAAGCACTTCAATTTTCCCGTATCAAGAAATATGCTATTATATTAAAAAACTGATACATATTTAAATGATAGCAAAAAATTAGTGGGACCAAAATGTCTCGGGACCGAAATGGCCAGGGACCAAAATTTCCTTGGGACCAAAACGGCAGGACCAAAGTGTCCTGGTTCGGTTAATTATAACTAATCATTTGCATATAGAATATGTATCATATACACCTGTGAAAATCTGATATAAATGCATGGTTTTTACTATAGATATTATTATTATTATTATTATTATTTTCATATTTCTTATTGTAAGCATATTTTCGGATTCAAATACATTTATGCATAAAAATGTTTCATTTGGATATGTGGCCGCTCCCTTCCACACAACAAACAAACACATCGTCGGCCATTTCATACATGGAATTATTTCAATTTTCGTGATTTTTAGATCGAAACTCAAACAAGCACAAGTGAGATGCGCAAAATCTGTATAAGAATAGGCCAAAACAATAATAAGAAATAGAAATATGAGTATTAGTAGCATTTATTAAGAACCCTGAACCATCGACTTATCACAAAATCTGAATTTTTTTAGATATGATCATTCGCGAATTGACCGATATGCCTTACTCTAAATCCAAATCTACACCCGTCTTTGTTTTTATTTTTTATTCATTTTAGTATAAAATGCCTGTTTATAAAGGGTCGCCAGTATTTATTAGAAAAATACTTACAGAACATAAAATCATAAAACGTATCTTAATGAAAAAAAAACAGTTTGGTATGCATTTAGAATCTAGACGGGTGCTAGTTTGGGTTTATTTTTCTGGCATTAAGTATATTTAATATATTTCAGTATGCTAATATAATTATTATAGAAATGATGAAAGTGTGTCAATATAAATCGGTTTCTAAAATCTAAACAACAATCAGTTTTTAACTTTCTCATCATGCGCATAACACTTAAGCAAACAAATATATGAACATGGAATTTAGGTGATATGTTCGTTATGAAAACCTTATTTGAATTATGTATTACATCACGCTATCCAAAACATAGTATCAAACTAAGTGAAAATTTGCTCAAAGAGGTAGTGTGACATAAAGAAAGCATTTACACAAATTTTACTTGTAGTTTTGGATAGCGTGACGCAAAAGATAAATCAATTTCTTGAAATAAATAATTTTACTTTATAATGCAAATTCAGTGAAAGTATAATTATTTGACAGTATATTTGAAAATTAAAATCACTGTTTAAATGTGTAAATATACTTTATTAGACAAAACAAAAGTAATTTTAATGGAATCTAAAAACATATCTTATAAAATAACACCGAGGCGCCACTAGAATTTTTATATAATTCCTTTTAAAACTGTTATTTTGAATTTGAAATGCGAATGAAAAAGGATCAGTGAGTGTATTTTATATGTCTGTCTGATCTTGAAGTTAAAAATATTACGTTTGCATTATAAATATAAATAAAAGATAAAAGTAAATGATCAAATAAGAAAATCTATGTATACTTTAACTAATTGCAAAGCGTTACTTAAAATTTGATATCATTATTTTTAAGACTCATATTTCAAATTCTTATAGCCATAAAGTAGCGGCGTCACAAACTTTTAAGCCGTTAAGGGTTTTTTGAACTGATATCATTACTTTTTAGTGGTTATTGATCAAAAAATTAAAATAAGTCCTTCTGGCTCCTAGGAAGGGTAAACTAATTTATCTTTTCTTATGAAGTTGCCACCATTTTTTTTTTCAAAATGGCAGCTACAATTTATTAATGGATTTAGTGGATTTATTAATGAAGGCTTGTATATATGGAGTTTTAAGCAAATCGGTTCATAAACCTTTCTAATGTAAATTTGAAATTTTCAGTGTGCTAGCACAGGGAAACAAGAGGGTAGATTAAGTTGGCAAATGAACATATCAAATACATTTCTAAGATAAATCTACACTACAAATTTAGTGTGAATTAATTCAGTATTTCAAACGTTATCATACTGACAAATTTTCAAGTAGCCTGGCACTTGGAAACAAAATAGAGAAGCTTCGCAATAGAAAAAATTATTGACTGGGATTCTCAAACTCTTAAAAAATAAATAAATAAATAAAATTAAAAAAAAAAAAAAAAAAAAAAAAAAAAATAAGAAAGAAAGAAAGAAAGAAAAATAAGTGGATAATTTCAAATTTAAGTTAGAATTACGTAATTTACAGTTTGCAAGTTTCTTTTTAGAGAATTACAAATTAAACAATTTTAGAGAATTACAAATCATGAAAAACGGCAGTTTTCCTAGTGACGCAAGCGAAAAAACAAACGAACGCGGCGACACTCAGCGGAAAATACGAAAGAAAACTGCGACACATATATACAGCTAATTTGAGATCGAAGAAACCGCTGAAAGCCGACACTTACAGCCCAATTCACAGCGCGGCCGAGTAGAGAAGCGAGTGAGATGTGACGTAGCCGAAACGCTCATCTCTACTCCATCGCTATTCTCGGTAGTAGGAGAAATTGCTATTCCGGGCCCGTTTTTACTCGCACACGAGTCGTGCCAGCTGATCGATAAAGGAAGCGAGAAGGCGCGCTAGCTCCTCCCAAAAATGACGTCAGTTTTACCGATTATTACCGAAAACGTAGCCATATAACCAATAGGAAAGGTTTCATCGGCATATTGTTTGTTATCAAAAGCACCGTCTGCATGCTGCGTAGTTGTAGAAATTCAATTGTGGAAGTATCTGACTGTGTTTACTCTGTGTTTACTTTATCAAATATCTGATAAATAAGCTTATTTACATCAAGTTTTAATTATGAATTAATAAGTTAGTAATTTAGGACTGAAATATTATTGTTTTGTGTGTGTGAATAATGAATATTTTGTCACATACATGAGCATTAATTATTCGGTTATCTGAAAATATGAGTAAACCATTTCTTCTGAATAATAATTAAAAGAAAATTTACTATTAGGAAGTATCAAGATCTAATTACAAGCTGTAAATAGGTAAGGAGAATGATTTATATATTCTTGCTTGATTATTAAATTTCAGATGAAAATTTTATTTATACATCTTCTTAATATTAAGATTTTTTGTTTTAAATAATGTTACATATATATACAAAGTATATACATATACACATTACTTTGTATATGTATGCAAAGTTTAAATAAAACACAACAATTGCTATGAACTTTTAAAATTTACAGTGTTTGCTTACAAAGTTTTTAATTCTGTATCTTTTTCAACATCAGTTTTTCAATACATTTTAAAGCTTTTATAACAATTAAAAAAATTGCTGTTTCCTCTATTCCTCCTAACTGTGTTTTTCCCCCAAAATAATAACAACAATGAAAACACCTGAATTTAATATTTTAAATACTTTCATCTTCCTATATTTCATGTTTAATTTTCTGAAAACTGTACATTTATAAAACTGATAGCATTAGTATAACTTTTTTTTTTCTTTTTTTTGAAGAAAAATTATATGGTTTACATGATTTATAAAACAATTTACACATCTATACTTATTTGTTACATTGTTAAACCTCCATTTCCTCATCTTTGTTTAAATACAAGTAAAAATGTGCTTTGAGAGATTCTACTTATACACTAAAATGTATATCAATAATCTTGTGTTAATCTTAAAATTTCTTTAAGCAAAGTCTTGTATAAGTTATCAAAATAGAAATAAAAGTCCCTAATTTATCTAAGTATATCTTAGTATTCTACTATGGTGCTTTACTTTTTTAAATAATAAAAACAAAGTACTTATTTTCATTGAAATAAAAATTAATAATTTCATGAATTCAGAGTGGAAGCCAAATTGACTTATTATTTATATTACAATTTACTGTTGATTTTTTTATTTAGCTAAAAATTAATAATAAATTTTATTTTTCATTAAAAAACTCATACTTCATTCCCTAGAGAGAAAAAAAAAAAACAATCCAATAATAGTTTTGTATAGAGAATTGAAAGTTAACAAAACTTAAAAATTGTTTGATTCAAGGGGAGTAATGTAAATTTGCACAATGTTAAAATCACTGTCTAAAAACAATAGTCGTATAATGCAGTATCAAGACAACTAAAAAATAAATTTTCCCACTTCCATTGACCATAATGAAATTTCTTCTAGTACTAACATTACTGCTGTGTACAAGTTTGTCAAAAGATTATTGTAGCAACCGTAAGACAGGTGCCAATACTTAGACATTTTTTCTCCCCAAAAAGTGATAAATTGCTAAATATTAGCATCTGCATGGATGAAACTACCTAACATTGAAAAGCACTGAAAACAACTATTTGGGATGCAAAATAAATGACCTATTATAAAAAATTATCTATTAAAACCTATAACAAATGATATTTAGAGAGTTGTTAAAACATTATAATGCAAATTAAGCATTCAAAATGAGAAATTTCTATAAAAACAAAATAATCTAACATGAAATTGAGAGACAACATAAGTTTGAAAATTTGGTTTGCATGATTTACAAAACAATTTACATGTCTGTTTATCTCTTACATTCATTGCTTATATGAAAGTAGTATATGTATATGTTTTTATTTAATATCTTGTATCATAAAAAAAAAAAAAACTATTCTCTTGTTATGATGGTAAACTTAAAAATTGTTCAAGCATACTGATGTTTGTTTATATATTTAAACTTTCCGAAAAAGTTAAAAGGTATTTATAAATTGGTTGATTTTTTTTATGACAGTTGTTGAAAATTGTTTATTCACAGTTTATGTCTCTACATAAATTGTTTTCATAACTTTTGTCATGTAAATAATAGTTTGTTGGATTATTTCAAGAATATCCATCATTCATAAACAAAAGCATTTCTTTGAAAATTTCAATATTCTCGAAACTGTTGCATTATAACATGGGATCTCTTATTAAACAAGCGATTTATCGCCAAATGTGACCTTTAACAACAACCTCAAGACTTTTGTTATGAAGCAAAGAGAAGCAAAATCTATTTTAAAACACAATTTTCTCTTTGATTAATTGAAAATTGATAAAATCTTTATATTTCTTAAATCTGAAATATGTATAAATTTATGGACAGGTGCAGTATAATACATCATTTAGCAACTTTTCAAAATTGTAACCGAAAGTCGCCAAATTGACATTTTAGCATTTTGAAGCCATTTGAAAGTTAGCTATAATTCTGTTTTTCTCTAGATAATGACATGGTAGTTTTTTAAATAACATACAATTTAATTAATGAAATAACATTAAATCGTCTTGCAAATAATAAATTAAATAGATTTATACATTCAATGTATGTTATGAAATACAATCTAACTTCATAGAATTATTAATTGATATTTGAAGGTAGAATTTATAGTCTAGGAAAGTTTAATTTTTATCAATAAAAACAATTTTTTTTTTTTTTTTTTTTTGTTTCTCAAAAATAAAAAACATAATATAATAACAATAATATACGTTGGTAAAAATATTGACTTTTATGTTACTTTTGATAATTTATAAGAGATTTTGCTTGAAGAGATTTTATAACTATGTTTTAAAAAAATGTAATTTAACCCATGCTTTCAAACTCTAATATATTTAATAACAGCTAAATATTTAAGTTAAATTACTAGTTTATGGTTTTTTGATGATTTTTCACATAATATAAACCATTAAAAACCTGTGAATCCTGTATGAAAATTATTTGGTAGGTCTTTTCAATTGTGATATGATTTTTCGAGGAGAAATTCAATTGTTAGATAAGATATAGGCTACACAAATGCATTATATTTTAAGTTTTATTTATAAAAGTAAAGCTTGAGATTTCTTGCTCTTGAATTTGAACAAATAATATAAATAGCACTACTGGTTCATGAATACAATCTCATGAGAGAATTCTGATATATTGCATATGTGAATATTTCTTTAATGTATATATATTATCTTTATATATCACAAAACATAATAAAATGTATACATAATTCAGAGCCATAAAACCATGTTTTCTAATGAAAAAGGTGTAATCAGCATTAATGATTAAATTACATGTTTATATAAACTTAACCAAGTACATTTTAAAAAATAAGTAGAAAAATTTTAAAGTGTATTTTTTGTTGTTGTTGTATTGAAACAAGGATGAGAAGTTGGAGGTTTAAAAATGTAACAAATGGGTACAGATGCAAAATGTTTTATAAATCATGCAAACCATCTGTTTCTTTTCTTTTTCTTTTTTTTTTCCTTCATCTTTCAATTTAATGAAATTTGAATTTTAAAGCAATAAATTTTGTAAATATCAGTTTTGCAAAAAATTTAATGTATGATCATTCAATAAAATTTGATATAATATGTGTGAAGGGAGAAGATCCACTTATAAAACAGATTCACAACTAGATTATATTATAAAAATTTATTATTTCATTATTATTGAAAAAAGCTTAAAAAACAAACTTCACAAAAAGGCATTATGGTAATTCAAAAGTCAATAGTTGTTTAACTAATGTATTTCATAAATAGAACTGATAGAAAATAGAATTAGTAAATGAACATTGTTATTACTTAATGCTAAAATATTTACTTCTCCTTACCTATTTACAACTTGGTGATACTTTGGTATATTATTAAATTTTCATCCCAGAAGAGGCATATTTCTTTTAGTATAATATAGTATCCAGTTTGAAGATAAAGGACTGAATTCCTACTGCTTATGAATATGGCAAAATTTTAAATATCCACATTCACAAAACAATAGCCATTCAGTCTAAAAAATGAAATTTCATCTTCATCATTTTCGTTAAAAATAATGTTGAAAACTAACTTTCGATTATAATTTTACAAAATAATACATTTATAAAATATAGTTAAAATAAATAAAAAAATAATATAAAAAGATTATTTTCTTAAAAAACGCAGTATAACTTCACTAATCTGTCGCAAATTTCTTTTCTAAAGAGTCAATACACACTTCTCCATCGCTGCTTCTCGGTTCTCGCCGACATAGAACCAGCCGAGTTCGCGATACAAACAAACGAGACATTTAACACAACGATGGAGTAGAGAAAATGAGCCCCAGAATTGCTATTTCTCACTCACCGGAAACGCTGACGTCAAAATGACGTCAGAGATGGGCGTTGTCACTGCCATTTCTCCACTCGTACGTATTCTGAATCGGCCTGTTAATATCTCAGGAAATATGGGATATTTTTTTCTGATATTTTCAAAATAGTCTTTTTCCTTCTGTCTGATCCTACCCTGAAATCGCTACATTTCTGCGTGCAATATATTTTGAGATATGAATTAGCTTATTTAAGTTATAAATGGACGGCCTATATGTAGTACAATTTTTTCTCGAATATGGCTCGAGCGAATGTAGTTTAATTGATATATGATATTAATCGCTTTTATCTGATGTGCCTGACATCTCCCTTTTCCCCCGGAAAACTCTTGTTTTTTTATAACTCAGTTTGAAAACCGAACTATTTTTTACTCCGAAAATACCGTGATGCGGCAGTTTCGCGGACTTATACAGTCTTCTCTTTCATCTGAAATACTCAATATCAAATAATCGTTTTGGCTCCCTCTATCGGGAATTGGCGTCAAAAATCAATATCAATCAATGACGATAATATCAATAATATCAATCGATAATATCAATCAAAAATCAATGGCGTCACTAACACAAAACTATAAAAAAAAATATTTTTCTTTCTTTAATATATATATATTAAATGAGTTATTTATTCAGGTACTTGTATTTTATGACATTTGTTTATCAAAAATAAATAAATAAATAAATAAATAAAATAAAATAAATAAATTGTATTTACATTGTTTTCATGCTGATACGTTGTTAACTTTCAAAATTGGTTTTATTTTAAAAAGTGATTGCAACAACAAAAAATTGTTTCTTTATTTTCATAAAAATGACAAATAATATGATAATCATATGCAAATATTTGTAATTTTTTCAAAATTAGGTGATAAATCACTTAAACTACGGATTGAAAAATTCTTAAAACAGAATTTGAAAATAATTAATTTGCTCATTAAGTTTCTAGTATATATATATAAATTACAAAATGTTAAGCTGTAATAAAATTTTGAATAGATTAAGATTTTTTTAAAATTAAATTCATAACAAACTACACTACTTAAATATTTACCAGTATAAAAATTTCACTTTTTAAAGATTTTGCTATTATTATTTATTTTTCTCTTTTAAATCAAATCTATACCTAAAACATTATTAGAGTTTATTTCTTTCTTTCTTAAATTTAACAGTAGGGAGGTGGCATGAATATAACAATAAAAACTACTCCAGAAAAAATAAAAATAAAATAAAATAAAATATCCTCCTTAACTCGTATATACTTATTTCTTAGATATAATAGTGATATAAAATAAAATTGAAATTACCATGCATCTGCAACTTTTAAATTAGAAATTAATAATAACATTGTAAATATTGTACACACTATTCTAAAAAATATGGCATAAAATTTTGAGGATTTTTTTTTTTTTTTTTTTTTTTTTTTGGTGAATGATATCATTCAAATTATTAAATGACATAGATGTTCAAATATGATTCAAGGATGTTTATTTCCCTCACAAAGGTTTTTTTTTTTTTTTTACTATCACATATTTTTTCAAAACCTCTGTTATTCATTATTTAGTACAACATATTGTTCTGAAATTTGTGTAAGTACTTGTTTAATTTTTAATATAGCTTTCCTATACAATATCCATAAAATCATAAAAGTGTTACGAGGTAAACTGAGGCAATTTTAAGCTTTTAATTAAACACAAAAATTTAAGTAAAATTATAATATGTAACTGTTTTCCCTTTGTAAAACTAATCTATTAATCAGTTTAAAAACTTAAAAGACGTGGCCAAACCAACAATAATAACGATTAATACTTATATTAAATTAAATGATTTTTCCGTAGCTTAATAATTACTGTTAACACAAACATTGTTACAGTAACTTGAGTTTGCATTATATTATAAAAATCGTAAAGGCAAATTCTTTACGAAAACAGCTTTAAATTAATCTGATTTAAACTCATTTTGTATTATATAAAAAACTAACTGTACTGTAGGACTGTTCTGTAGAATTTTAATATTAATTTAATTTCATCGATTTTAGAAAAGTGCGTTTCCAAAGTTCATACAAAATCTCGCCAAACAGTGTCGAATACGAATTATTCAAGTTGTTTTTATCTAATAAATTTCAGAATTTCTAAAAACTGTAAAACATGTCTACGAGAATTTTTATAGAATTTTGTTTAGTTAAGTAAAAACAAATGTGTATAGTAGGGGAAGGGAGGGGCGCATAAAGACTCAGAGATGGTCAAAATGTCTTCTACAAATAATAATAATAATAATAATAATAATAATAATAATATATTTTGTTTTCCTCTATTTTTTTTTATTAAATATACTGAAAATAGTCTCCATTATGCTCCTATTTCAGGATCACGTCGTTTGATCTCGTTTGGTTTATTTAAAAAAAAAAAAAAAAAAAAAAAAAAAAAAAAAGAGAAAAGAAAGGAAAAGAAAAAAAGAAATTGAAGCTGAATTGAGATAGAAGAAACCTTAGGAGGCAAACATTAAACTTTCGAATAGGAGGGGGATTAGGAGCTCATTTAAAGTTCTACTTAGACTCATATTTAATATGCACGCTTTCTACGTTTTCAAAACTTTCAAGGCGTTTCCTATAGATTTGGGAAGAAAAATGGGACTTTTAGAATATATATATATATATATATATATATATATATATATATAAGCTTCTTTAAAAAATGCCCCACGAGTGGTTCTGCGCTGAAAAGCTGGTGGATGGGAAGTGCCGGATTCGATCCCATTCCGCACTCTTCGACCTAGCCGTTCCTTCAGTGTTTTTCTCCGAAACTTGCATAAATACGGGCTACGACCCCTTAGAAAGACCTCACGGGGGGCAATGTACTTATAGGCCTAGGACCCTAGCGCAGTCAATTGGCCTTAAAACCTACAAACAAACAACCTTAAAAAAGTATCGCTGGAAATATTTTAAGTGATTATATTTAGAAGATTTCTCAAAGTGCCAAAAAATCCTTATCATTTAACATTTTAAAGTTAGATCTCTCATATACACTTTATACCCCCATAAACCAATTTTCGAAAATGAGGCGAAGTCCAAAATCCCTACACTACCTTTCAGAAAATTTTTAGGAATTCTAAAGTGATTTCGAAATACTAGGAAGAATGTGGGGACTATGTACAGTATGTTTAATCAGATAGAATAAAACTAGATGGATAACATTTTAATGCATGTTTTTTAGAAATTTTTTTCTAAAAAGCGATTTCCATTAAAAATTTCCATTTTCTATTAAAATTTCTAAGTGATCTAACTGGTAACCCCCCTCCTATTTTCCCCAGCTGAATTAATTTTAAACCAAACAAAATCTCTCTCAAATTGATTAAGCATCTTTTTTAGAATTATCAGAGTTTCCAAGGGAGGATCTGAACCTCACCCCAATGGTGCTAGGTATTTTGGAAAATTACTGTCATATCCTTAAACAGTTTTACTTTATGCATCTACAATTTAAAAGTAACAAAATATTTATCTTTTGTTCACTCGATTGACCATTTAAAAATTTTTGTTAAATTTTTTACCTAACTAAAATCGATGTGGTGAAAACTCTTTAGAAACTTATTCGTAACACTTTTTTACAAAACCTTTCGTACACAAATTATTTTTTTAAACATTTATTTTGAATTTTCTGTTGAACTATCTAAGAAATAGTTGAACCAATGAGCTATATAAGAAATTGAATATTGAATAAAATAAAAAATCTTTTTTATTTATTTTTTTATTTGTAGAAATTTTTGTCATTTTTAAAATGTACTATATTATGCCTTTGTAATGTTGCATGTTTCCATCCTCAAAAAATATTCTTTCTTAAAGTTTTTTTTTTTTTTTTTTTTTTTTTTATCACTTTAAAAAAAAAAAATTTGAAATTTCATTTAGTTTGTTATTTTGTTCGAGTATGACCTATAAAACAACACTTTTTATACAGTGTTATAACTCATTACCATGCTCCTTTAATTTTACGTTTTGATCATTAACCCCAAAAAAGTAATCATATCAATACAAAAAAACCCTTCACGGGTTAAAAGTTTGTGACGCAGCACTGTACTTTATGGCTATAAGAATTAGAATTACGGGTCTTAAAAGTAATGATATCAAATTTTCAGTGACGCTTTGATGTTAATTAAATTATACATAGATTTTCTTATTTGAATTTGCTTTTTCCTTCTATTTATATTTACAGTGTAAACGTTATTTTCAACATAAAATAATATATAGCATTTACTCATTGATACCTTTCCATTCACATCTCTTATACTATGAAAGCATGTGTTTTAAAAGAATTTATATGAAATTCCAGTAACGCAGTGGTGTTACATTAAATGATTTGTTTTTAAATTTCACTGCAATTATTTTGTTTTGCATATTAAAGTATATGTGCACATTGAAATATTGCTTTTAATTTTCAAATACGCTGTCAAATATATCACTTTCACTAAGCTTATATTATGTACTGAAATATATTTATTTCAATGAATTATTCTATCTTTTGCGTCACGCCATCCAAAACTTTAAGTAAAATATATGAAAATGTTTACTTTGTGTCATTTCATCCAAATAAATTGAAAATGCATGCAAATAGATATTGTGCTGCAAAGAAAAAAATTGTGAAATTTTTTTCAGTTTTGGATGGCGTGACGCAAAAGATAGAATAATTCATTGAAATAAATATATTTCAGTGCATAATATAAGCTTAATGAAAGTGATATATTTGACAGCGTATTTGAAAATTAAAAGCAATATTTCAATGGGCACATATACTTTAATATGCAAAACAAAATAATTGCAGTGAAATTTAAAAACAAATCATTTAATGTAACACCACTGCGTTACTGGAATTTCACATAATTTCTTTTAAAACACATGCTTTCATAGTATAAGAGATGTGAATGGAAAGGTATCAATGAGTAAATGCTATATATTATTTTATGTTGAAAATAACGTTTACACTGCAAATATAAATAGAAGGAAAAAGCAAATTCAAATAAGAAAATCTATGTATAATTTAATTAATATCAAAGCGTCACTAAAAATTTGATATCATTACTTTTAAGACCCGTATTTCTAATTCTTATAGCCATAAAGTACAGTGCTGCGTCACAAACTTTTAACCCGATAAGCGTTTTTTGTATTGATTCAACAAAAAAAAAAAAAAAAAAAAATCAAATGAATGTTAAAAATCGAAATTTGTATATTTTGTTTCCCCTTTTGAGGCTAAGTATGCTCCAATATTCACAATTTAAATTTTCATCAAAATTGCAGGTAAAAATTACTTCATATATATTTTCATATAAAACGTTTGGGAGAAAAAATAGACAAAATATAAATTAAGCTTTAAATTTCTATAATTTTAAAAATAAGATAAAATCACCTGGAGAAAAGTTTTATGGAAAATATAAGTTAAGCTTAAAAAAAAAAAAAAAAAAAAAAAAAAATGAAATTTCTGCGTAAAAATTCTATTTCATAAATATATTTACAACTACAATAAACAAAAAACACTCCTTTAATTTTAAATAATTATTTCTACACGTTTCGAAGCAATTAAAAGTTTTTTCTTTCTTTCTTTCTTTTAAGAAAAATAAATAAATGTAGTGGCGCAATCTAGTAGTTTATATTAAAATCATATACATATATATTTAACTTTTTTTTTTCCTTAAAAAAAAAAAAAACTTGTTTAGAAACAGGTAGAAATAGTTATTTAAAATTAAAGGAGGATTTTTTGTTTATTGTAATTGTAAATATATTTATGAAATAGAATTTTTCATGCAGAAATTAATTAATTAAAAAAATAAAAGAAAGAATAATATTTTTGAAATACATTATTAAGGGTTTCAAAGTAAAGATGTTATTTATTTATTTTGACGTGTTTTTTAATAATTGCTATTTGACATATTTTTCATGAATTTTAATAAAATTCATGAAATAATGTTATTTCTAATAAACAGTGTAAGCACTGTTTCATCCCCTAGTCATTATTGCTTTAAATAATAATAAAAAAATTTGATTATGTTAATATTTAAAATATGTATCATTTTAAAGTCTGAAAAATAAATAAATGAATAAACTCTAACTGTATTTTCAAAAGAGATTTTTAATTTTTAAAAAGAAAATATATATATATATATGTATTTACGGAAGTGTATGTTTTAAATAAAAAACGATAGATGGCGCCAAAACTCTATTTGCTGTTTTTTTCCATTCCCGGCGCGGAATGATACATGAATATGAATCGCAAATCATTGAGCTATTAGAAAATCGATGTTCATGAATGATTAAAAATTTTTTTCGCTTTAAAAAATTGTAAATTCATCATTATTATGATAAAGTGGAATATCTAAAATTACGAAATACTTCCTTATTTAAAATATTATCTAAATACTTTTTTGACTAAATATGAAATTTTGAAATCAAAAATATTTTTTTCATAACAGAAGAGAAAATATATTTAAGTGAATTTGACTTAGTATATATACAAAAAATATTTTAAACATGTAATAAAGTACTTTTGCGTTTAAAAAAATCTAAATAATTCATGGGCTGCATTGAAGTCGGTCAATCAACCAGCCCACATACCTCACAATAAGAACCGCTTAACAGCGTTTTCACCCGAAGAAACACGTGTAATTGGCGGAGTAATATAGTTCCATATTTAAAGCGATTTATATAAAAAACAAGAGTTTTCCTGAAAAAAAACGAAAACGTTACTAGATTCAGAAAGATCCTATTAACAACCTGTATTAATTATATGAAAATCCTTCGAGCCGTTTTAGAGATATTTTTCAGAATTCCAGTCTATTACACCAACCGTTTTCCCTTTTTCGCTTAAAATTGAGATTCAGATCTCAAAACATATTGCATGTAGAAATGTAAAATGTTCAGGATAGATTAAGACCGAAGATAAAAGATTATTTTGAAAAGATCAGAACAAAATATGGCATATTTGCTGAGATATTAAGTGTCGGCTTTTACAAATCTCTTTGATGTCAAACTAGCCGTATATATGAGTTCGCAGCGTCCCGTTTGTCCCTCCGCTTGCGTCACTCAAAAAACGGTCGTTTTTCATGATATATAGTATATATATCATATGAATTATTGCTAGCGCTCGAATAATTTTGCTGCCGACTGTATGAGAAATCAATTTACTCATTCAGTAAAAAAAATACAGAAAATATTAATGGAAATATTTTTCCATTACTCGGTAGCTCATTAAACGCTTATTAAACAAAATTGCAAAAGTAATTATTTATTTCTTCAAAAACAGAAGTATTGAAAAAATTATGAACTTACTTTTTCTGTTCTGAAGAGTCTGGCGTCCCATTGGCGTACAGCGTCTTCTTAATATTTCTATTTTATATTATAATTATTATTTTCTCTCTGTAAAATTAAAAATTCTGTAAAATCTTATTAGTATGATACAAAAAATCATTTCGACACCTTTCTTGAAATTTCAACTTGTACATTTAATGAAAAAGAAAAGAAAAAGAAAAGAAAAGGAAAAGAAAATAAAAGGAAGCGAGATATAATCTCTCACTTTACATAATGAAACATAAACGTAAACCAGAATCTATTCTGATGAAAAAAACAGGCAGATGTAGAATCACGTGATAGTTCTATTAATAGATCTTCACCCCTTCAACTAGGAGGCAATGAAAAATTGGGGAGGGTGGAAACAGATACTCTTTTGTTTTCATTATAATGTTCGTTTTTCACAGAACACATTTTGGAATAAAGGAGTCTTTTGAGTTTGTAACTTTCTATCATCCCTCCTCAAACGAGGAATACGATCTTAGTTCCAAGCTATCGCGGTGTTTCAGAAAGATTGGCTTAGGAGTAGGTTTGGTAAGCACGTCCGCAGTCATTAATTTACTCTGCAGATATTGTAGGGCAATTGTTCCTTTTTCACACAGGTTCTTCACGCAGTGAAATCTGATGTCGATGTGTTTGGAGCGTGCTGTGTGTTTGGGCGATTCAATCATTTTGATTGTTGACTGATTGTCATCGAATAATCTTATGAGCAGTTCCTGTGGTAAGTCAAGGTCTTATAGTACCCTGGTCAGCCATAAGATCTCTTGGCCAGCATTTGCGGCTGATACGAACTCTGCTTCTGCAGAAGACAGAGCTACACACATTTGTTTTTTTTTGTTTTTTTGAGATCCAGTGGATTGGTGTTTTTCCTACGAAGAATAGGTTTCCTGACATCGATTTGCGATCAGATTTATCACCGGCCCAATCGGCATCGGCGTAACAGGTTAGAAAAGGTTTTTCCTTTCCACTTATAACCAAATTTAATTTTTCAGTCGTTTTCAAATAACATATAATTTTTTTCGCAGCATCCCAGTCTTGCTGCCTGGGCTTCTCATTGCGTCTACTCAGAATATTGACTGCTGCTGCAATGTCAGGTCTAGAGATAGTAGCGATATATAATAGGGATCCGATGGCTTGTCTATATTTTGTATTGTTGCTTAGTAAATTATTATCGGAGGCATTGTCTAGATAACCAGGATTCATTGGTATATTTGTGGGCTTAGCATTTTCCAGACTGAATTTTTCTACAAGTTCTTTTATTTTAGTTCTTTGATTTATTAAATATTCTCCTTGTTTTGATTTTTGTACGTTAATGCCGAGGTAGGAGCTTATTTCTCCGAGATTTTTGAGCTCTTATTTTGCACTAAGTTTTTCGATAGTTTCTTCTATTTGTTGGTCTGATCCGGATATAAGTAAGTCATCCACGTAAATAATGATATGTATGGGATTTGCTTCATCTTTCCTAAACAGGCAGGCATCTGCTGTGCTTTGTGCAAAACCGAATTCTTTTAAAGTTTCACCAATTTTCAAATGCCATGATCTGGCGGCTTGCTTAAGACCATAAAGGGATTTCTCTAATTTCCATACTTTATTTTCGTTTCCAGGTGAAATATAGCCTTTACGCTGTTCCATGTATACTATTTCATCTAAATCTCCATGCAGGAATGCAGTTTTAATATCAATATGGTGAACCTGTGTGTTTCTGTGAGCGGCACTGGCAAAAAAGGCTCTTATTGTGCTATGTGATACCACCGGGGCAAAAGTTTCGTGAAAGTCTTCACCATATTTTTGACTGAAGCCTTTCGCCACCAATCTTGCTTTATATTTGGCTATTTTGCCTGAGGAGTCATATTTGACCTTATAAGTCCATTTGGACCTGATAACTTTTCTTCCTGGTGGAGGTTCAACCAATGTGAATGTTTTATTTTGTTTTAAGGAATTCATTTCTTCCTGCATCGCGTTTAGCCAGTTTTGTTTTTCTTGTGGGTTTGTTATGCTAAGAAAATCGTTATAATCTTTGGGTTCATTGGCCTCAAAGTTTTCTGTTAAGTAAATTAGCATTTCAGGAGGTACACCTTTATTGTGTCTATTTGACCTTCTTAAGGTGTCATTTGTGTTGTCGTGTTCACTAGTGATATTTTGATCTGGTGAACTTATGTCAATTCTGACAATTTCGCACCCTATATGCGATTCTGTGTCGGGGTGTTCATTTGTGTTGTTTTCTGAGAGTAATTTTATTTCATTGTTTTCTCCTGAATTGTTTATAGTGTCTTCAATGAATTTAACTGTTCTTGCAAGTATTACGTGGTCATTTTTCAGGTAGATTCTATACGCTTTAGCGCTGTTGTCGTAGCCGACAAAAATGCCTTCTTGGGCTTTGTCATCTAATTTACCCCGTTTACTTTTATGAATGTATGCATAAGCTTTACAGCCAAAAGTTTTTAAGTGACTTAAATTCGGTTTGCTACCATGCCATAACTCATAAGGAGTTTTTGTAGTGGCTTTCGTAGGTAGTCTGTTTTGGAGATAATTGGCGGTGTTTAAAGCTTCCCCCCACAATTTTTTTGTCTAAGTTGGCTTCTGATAAAAATGTATGTGTCATTTCGATTAGTGTGCGATTCTTTCTTTCCGCAACCCCATTTTGGGCTGGGCAATGTGGTACGGTGAGCTGATGGTGAATACCATTTTCTTTAAGATACTCTTCTACATTTTTGCTTATATACTCACCGCCATTATCTGACCTTATTGTTTCTGGTTTCTTTCCAAATTTGTTTGTGGTAAAGTTGACGTATTCTTTTAATTTCTCGATTACTTCGCTCTTTTTACTTAGAAAATAAATCATTGTATACCTAGAATAATCGTCAACAAAAGTTAAGATATATGATTTATAGTCTGGTCAATCTAGACATTTGGTGATACGTAAATTTACAACAAGCTGATAATCAGTAAAATTGTTCAAAATATAATTATAAATAAAATTTTGAAATTCCCCACCATTCCGGTGTATGGAAAAAATTTTACTCAAGGTCAAAGATAAAAAAAATGAGTTTTTCGTGATTTTCAGCAAAACGGTAAGTTTATCATAAAAATACCTCAGACAAAAATTGTAGATCATAAAATTATCTACAAAAAATGTATCAATACTTTTCTTCCTACGAGCCACCGTTTCTGAGATATTACGATCCAAAAAGTTGTAAAAGTTGTAATCGTCATAATATGCGCACGTTTCCACGCCACCTATGAGGTAGTGTACTTAGCGCGTTTTTTTTAACGTGGTTTCCCCAGTAGGCCTATTCCACGAGTCAATTATTATCCTGTGTAATTTGTAACTATTGCAAAATAACGGAAATTAGCAAAGATTGTAATAAATAAAAGCGATGTCAATTAAAAAAAAGTAATGAAGCTTATTCGTCTGATTCAAATTCTTCTTGTTCTTCTTCTTGATCTTCTTCTGGTTCTTGTCCTTCTCCTTCTTCTTCTTCCTCCTCTTCTTCATGTTCATCATGAGAGCAAGTAAATTGCGTTAATAGCGACATATCGCATGTCATCTCGTTAGAATCAAACGAATCCTCCACTGTTGGTGATTCAACATTAGAACACGACCGGCCTTGATAACTTGTACATGCCAGAGAACAAAACAGTCCAACTTTTTTGCAACCACATTTAGCGCTGCATCCCTTTTTACAGTTGCAAAAAATTGTGTTCAGCAGTTTTTCCGGCGCAGGTGGGAGTAAAGTTTGAACTGGTTCTAATGTATTGTTGACCAACTTCCAACCCCACTTTGAAGGGTCTAGCTGATAACCAAGCCACACTTGAACTTGATAATATACCCGAAAAAGATGTTCATGAGCAGCATCTGAGGTTGAAGGAAGACAAGCTAATTGAACTTGTTTTTTATTTTTAGTATTTTTAACGAAACATACATATCGATACTTATCTAAGCAGGTAATTTTTTTAGGAGCTCCGTACATAGAAAGAAGAAAGCGAATGCCGTTGGTGATGACTTCTTGTTGAATTGAATTACTGTTTTTAAAAACTTGAGTACATTGAACTAAATCTTGTTTTTCAAACATTTTGAAAACTGTTGTTTTACCTCTCCTGTAAAATGCAGATGTCGTATCACAGCCAGTTATTGCGTGTAAAAATAGTACATGATTTTGACTCTTTGCAAAAGTAGATAAACTTTTTAAAGAATATATTTCCGATTGATGTTGAGCTTTTCCTGGTTTTAAGAAGAAAATAGTTTTTGCAGTTGGAGTTCGAGCAGTGAGTAATACGAGTAAGTCTACATCTTCACTAACAACAACAGTTATATTTGTCACATTGAATTGCTCTATTGCTGTTTCAATAATCAGTACACCAGCATCATTATTAGCTTGTTTTACCAATATATTTTCAGCAGTAAACTTTTCTTTCAACATTGAAATGAACCGAGACTTGTTGTGAGTCTTTAATCCTTGGCTAAGCAGTAGCCACGCACACAATTGAACAGGGGACAGATGTTGTCTCGAGGTTACACTGGTGTATAAATGAAGGGACTGGGTTTCATTTTACCTGATATTCTTATAGTAATAACTTATTTATCTATATATATAAAAATGAATGTTTGTCTGTATGTCCTTTATAAAATCGTAAACGGCTTGACCGATTTCGATCATTCTTTTTTTTTTGTTTTTTTTCCTTATAGGTCATGGATGGTTTAGGAAAAAAAAATTGAAAAAATTACAAAAAATCCTTCATATCTCAAACAAAAAAACAGATATCCGTAAAATTTTTGCTTTAAGATATAGCTAATATAAATGTCTAAAAACTGATTTCTGGAATTTTCGAAGTTCGGTCCCCAAGGGGGGGGGGGGGGGGGAAACGGGATTTCACATGCGTAAAACGCGATTTCGCATAATCCTATATATCTCAAACAAAAAAAAAACAGATATGCGTGAAATTTTTGCTATAAAATATAGCTAATATAAATATCTAAAAACCAATTTCTGGAATTTTAAAAATTCAGCCTCCAGGTGGGGCAGCAGGGGCAAAAACAATTAGAAATACAGTTAGGCCCTTCAGAATTGGTACAGATAGGTTTCAATAGCCTGCAAGTTGAATGGGGATATTTTCGAAACTGTAAAGTTATTAGGAGGGGAGAGAAGGGGGAAGGGGAGAGGGGGGGCAAAAAAAATAAAAATAGAGTTAGATCGTTCAAATTTGGTATATAGAGGTTTTCGATACTTACAAATCGATTGCTGATATTTTCGAATTTGTAAAATTATTAGGAGGTGCGGGAAGGGGCTGGAGCGGTAAGGGGGGGGGGGCTATGGGCAAAAACAAATAGAAATACAGTTAGGGCATTCAAAATTGGTACAGATAGGTTTTAAAGGCCTGCAAGTCGAATGGGGATATTTTTGAAAGTGTAAAGTTATTAGGAGGGGCGAGAAGGGGGGAGGAGATGGGGGGCAAAAAAATAAAAATAGAGTTAGATCGTTCAAAATTGGTACACAAATGGTTTTCGATACTTAAAATCGAATGCGGATATTTTTGAATTTGAAAAATTATTAGGAGGCGCGGTAAGGGGGGCTATGGGCAAAAACAAATAGAAATGCAGTTAGGCCATTCAAAATTGGTACAGATTGGTTTTAGAGGCCTGCAAGTCGAATGGGGATATTTTCGAAAGTGTAACGTTATTAGGAGGGACGGGAGGGGGGCGGAGGGGCAAAAAAAATAAAATACAGTTAGATCATTCAAAATTGGTACATACAAGTTTTCAATACTTACAAATCGATTGCGGATATTTTTGAATTTTTAAAATTATTGGGAAGGGGGGGAGAGGGAAAATTATTGGGAAGGGGGGAATTCATTTAAAAATAGTGACCAGCGAAGCGGGCAAAGCCTGCTAGTATTTTATATTTTAAGTGTAAGTTACAATGACCGATAGAAAAATAGTTTTACATATATTAAAACTCTAGAGATGTATATACGTGGCGTACTCATGCATATTATGACCATTACAACTTTTTACAACTTTTTGGATCGTAATATCTCGGAAACGGTGGCTCGTAGGGAAAAAAGTATTGATATATTTTTTGTAGGTAATTTTATGATCTAGAGTTTTTGTCTCAGGTATTTTTATGATAAAACTTACCGTTTTGCTGAAAATCGCGAAAAACTCATTTTTTTTACCTTTGACCTAGAGTAAAATTTTTTCCATACACCGGAATGGTGGGGAATTTCAAAATTTTATTTATAACTATATTTTGAACAATTTTACTGATTATCAGCTTGTTGTAACTTTACGTATCTTCACTCTTATTTTTTGGTCTAATTTGACCGGACTATTACCGCCTATTGTTGGTACTTGAATAGGTCCGCAAACATCGTTATGTACTAATTCTAGTATTTGTTTTCCCCTGTTTTCTGCAGTTTTGGGATATGGGGTGTCAGTCAGTTTTGTTTTGATGCAAGTTTCGCATGTTGTCTCGTGTTTGCAGTTATTGATTTTTATTCCCAGAACTAATTGATTTTTGTTTAGTTCTTTAATAGAGTTGAAATTTTTATATCCCATGCGTTTGTGCCATAGTAATAAAGTTAGGATTTTGGCATTCTTCAGTCAGGTATGTGTTATGTTTGTTTATTGGCATGGGCAAGTTTAACTCATATAAGTTGTCATTTTTTGTACCCTCTAAAATGGTTTCATTTTTCATAGATATGTAACACTTTTGTTTAGTGAATGTGACTTTACAGTCATTTTGGGTGGCTTTGTGTACAGATATAAGATTTGCCTTTAATTCTGGAACATATAAGACTTCCCTTAGTGTTAGTTCCCTTTTTTGTTTACTTGGATCCAGGTATTCAATTTTTATTTCTCCTGAACCGAGTGAAGTGGGGGTGTTACCGTTTGCTGCACATACTTGCGATTTTTGTGACTCATCTAAATTAACGAAAAGGTCTATATTGTTGCTTATGTGCGATGACGAACCACTGTCTATTATAAAGTTGTTCGTCATTGCATTTTGAGTCGTGAAAGCCATTTGTTTTGTTTGTGATGTTATTTGCTTCATTTGTTTTGAATGGCTTTGTTGTTGTGTATGTGTGTGTGGCAACTCATCATTGTGTGTCACTAACTGTGAGGAATTGGTTGTTCTGAATTTATTTCTAAATTGTTTGTTTTTAGTGTTATCAGCATTTTTATTCTTCAGATGCCAGCACTCCGATTTATTATGATTTGCTTTTCTGCAGTAAGTGCAGTATTTATTTTCCTTTTTTAAATTACTATTATACTGCTGTTTTTTGTTTATGTGAAAAGCTTCAGAAGAGTTTGTGTTGTTTTCGGAGGCTTCTTTTCGACGATTGAATTCATCGATCAATTTACTGCTAACATAGTTAGGTGTCAATTCATTTTTAGGGCGAGCTTCAAGGGCTATTATTAGGGTTTCGTAACTTTTAGGTACAGAGCACAATAACAATGCAGAAATGTGCGCGAATTTGATTTCTTCCCCAATGGATTTCAATTTATCGATAATTTCCAACATTTTTTTTTATGTGGGTTAGCATATCGCCACCTTCTTCTAGTTTTGTGCTATATAATTTTCTCAATAAATACAATTTGCTACTTAGATTTGTTCTTTCGTGGATATCACGCAACTTGTTCCACGTTTCTAGAGCTGTTTGACATTGTTTAATATGTATAATTTGGGAATCACCAATGAGCAAGTTTATTATGGCACGCGCTTTATTGTCCTTTTTCCGCCATACATCTGTGATAGGATTTGGCGGGTCATCTGTTATTACATCATATAACTCATCCTTCATCAGATACATTGACGTTTTAAATTTCCATACTGAATAATTTTCAGAATTTAATTTTTCGATGATTGGACTTTCTTTAAAAGATGCCATTGTTGATTTCTTTTTGTTTGTAGTGAATATTTTTGAGAAGAATTTATTTTTGAAAGTTTTGTTTTTATGATATTTCTTTATTAATTCTTCAATTTTCAGAAAACGAGTTTTCTTAACTTTCTTAATTAAAAAAATGTACGAACGCATTTATTCTTATTTTGTATTTTCTTAATATATGATTTCAAACACTGAATACTTATGCTTTGTTAAATAATAATATTATCTAACTTTAGTGTTTTATTTTCATATTAATTTAATTTTACATTTTTTATCTTCGGGACAGCCAGATAATTTATACTTATGGGTAAGCTTTAATATGGTCACTTAAGAACAATAATAACAATAATAAATTGATTCACTTTTCATTTGTTTAATAGCACGTCAGTCTCATAATCTAATGGAAATATTTTTCCATTACTCGGTAACTCATTAAACGCTTATTAAACAAAATTGTAAAAGCAATTATTTCTTTCTTCAAAAACAGAAGTATTGAAAAAATTATGAGCTTACCTTTTCTGTTCTGAAGAGTCTGGCGTCCCATTGGCGTATAGCGTCTTCTTAATATTTCTATTTTATATTATAATTATTATTTTCTCTCTGTAAATAATAATCTTATTAGTATGACACAAAAAATCATTTCGACACCTTTCTTGAAATTTAAACTTGTACATTTAATGAAAAAGAAAATAAAAGGAAGCGAGATATAATCTCTCACTTTACATAATGAAACATAAACGTAAACTGAATCAGAATCTATTCTGATGAAAAAAACAGGCAGATGTAGAATCACGTGATAGTTCTATTAATAGTGTTATCACCCTTCAACCCTTCACCCCTTCAACTAGGAGGCAATGAAAAATTGGAGGGTGGAAACAGATACTCTTTTGTTTTCATTATAATGTTCGTTTTTCACAGAACACATTTTGGAATAAAGGAGTCTTTTGAGTTTGTAACTTTCTGTCATCCCTCCTCAAACGAGGAATACGATCTTAGTTCCAAGCTATCGCGGTGTTTTAATCGGGCCCTGATCATTGAAATAATTACTAATTCGTCCTATAATTTTCACTGCAAGGTTCAATACTTCAAAGAGGAAAGTAAACTATTTATTTTTCTAAACAATTTATTGGAACAATAGTGATTTTATTATCATTATTATTATATTATAAAATTTCAGCTTATTGCGGTAAAATTAAAATTAAACTTTGTCATTTTTAATTGGAATTTAATAATACAATATGTTGAATAAAAATAAAATATTTAGAAAGAAAAACTAAAATAATAAACACAACATCACATATCATTCAAAAATTCCCCCCCCCCTCCTAGATTTAAAGTATGAAAGAATATTTAATATCTCAGGTTTTCAGAAATATTTAAAGATAGAAATATATAATCAAGTCAGAACAGCATTAATTTCTTTTTCTTTTGGGCATTTAATATTTCATTAAAAAGTTCAAATTACAGAACTAGTTATTAAGCATTGAATTTAAAATATATAAGTTTCTTTTAAGCAATATGTGTACGCTTTCGTTTTCAGCTTAACAAAACATTTATTTATCTGGGTTTTCGGCATTAGTATTGTATAAATGTCTATGATAATAATAATAATAAATAATTAAAATAGTTAGAAATTAAATAGTCTAATACATAATAAATTAAATCATAGGATTGAAATATTCATTTCAGATAAAATTTCTAAATTAAATGGATTAAAATATTTTATTGATACAGTTTCAAATGTCATATAATATATATATAATATATATAAAGGGATGGGGGTTATTGAATTATTTCTTCGATCTAAAATAATAAAAACGATCTAAAATAATAACTGTGACACTAAATAAATAAACTGTTCAACTGAAGAAAATCAGGGTGATTGATATTTAAAAAAGAAAAAAAATAAATTTCACAAATACGCACACATATATTAATTATTCTTCTGTGTATGTTGTCGTGTATTATTTCTATGAATAAGCAAACCAAAATATTTTTAAATATTAAACCATTAACAAAGATACAAAAAACAACCGGGAATAATATCATACAAAGATTAAATTTTGGTGTTAAAGTGTACAAAGTTTTCTCACGTGCTAAATTGTATCTTCATTATTATTAAAATCAACTAAAAATTTATTAAGCAACTGATACAATATTTTAAGAATACAAAGAAAATATGGATTAGAATTGTCAAAATAAAACACTTACCTTAATAAATATTAATCCTTTAAAAAAATAAAAATAATAACACGATCTTTATCCAATACATGAACAAAATTCTGCAGATTCTGCTGAGCCATGAATTCCTGCTAATTTCTTCGGTGGAATTTTCACTTAAAATCCGTTAAATGTAAGCTGACCAAATGTTCCCATTTTCTGGGGACATCTGCGGGTCTTTCTTTATTTTGAAGGCATTTTCTAAGTTTTAAAAAATTGTAGAAAGTAAATTATTAATCAATAATACTTTATTTTTAGACCTTATTTATTAGGAATGAAAAAATGCATCCGTAATTGGATAATTGTAGCAATTTTTAACGCTTCTCTATTATAAAGGTACTTTGATCTGGTCAGCCTAGTTGAATGCAGAGAATCAGAAATCTCAGAGACAGAGAAACATTTTGGTGATCCGGGGTGGAAAATGTCACTCCGGGCAACATCCAGAATTCACCAATTTTTGTGATATATACCACGAAGAAATCAAGTATTTATATAATATTTCATGATATATTACATCCCCTCCGTGTAAGATCAAAATTGTGATGGCATGTCTCCGGACCATCCTTAGGGGTGCGTCCCAGACCGTCGCTAGTTACCCATTGCGCAGTATTAGTGCAACATTAAAGTCAACCAACCAGCCATGATATGTTACTGATATGTAAATTTTCGGCTGATAGCAATATTTTAATGAAATGTACAGTTCTGTTATGTTGATAATCAATCAAATCGAATAGCGCCTCCTATAATAATGCCACCGAACTGAGCTTTACATCACGGATGATCGGCCGATTATATCCCATCCACACCATCCTACAGATATTATAGAAAGATTTGATTGGATGTAATTGGCCGATGTTCTGTGGCGTAAAACTCAGTTCAGAGGAATTATTATAGGAGGTGCTGAATAGTTGAATCGGGATGCCATCCTTCTCCGTGGAAGATCAAAACTGTGATAGAAAATCTCTGGGCCACCCTTAGTTAGAGTGACTATATTTTTTTCGTTGAATTTGAGGAAAATATGGAGGTGTCCTCGAATTTCGAGGACAAAAAATATATAAATAAGTAAAACATCTTAAATTGTAAAGTTTTAGTAATTTTTATGTATAAAGCACCCAAGAGAACTTATTTCAGCTTATTTATTATACATATAATAAATTATTATAATAAAACATTAATAACTTTATAACCGGCGTTCCAAATTGTGTTGTCATTTTTTGGGGACGAAGGTAGTTTTCTGTCCTCGAGATTCGAGGACGTATGGTCAGCCTACCCTTAGTGGTTCAACACCACCTGTAATAATGCCTCCGAGCTGAGCTCTACGTCACGGAAGATCGGCCGATTTCACCCAATCCCCACGATCCAACATGTATCATAGGAACTGTTGATTGGATAAAATCGGCCGATCTTCCATGACGTAGGGCTCAGCTCGGAAATATTATTACAGGAGGTGTTGAGTGGTTCCCATAACGTCACTAATAGCCCACTGTGCGGCTGTAGCGCAAAGTTAAATTAGCTCAACTCAATTAATTGGTGTTTCTTAAAATTTTGTATAATTTTTACAAAATGACAAAAGATTTCTTGATTTACATTAATGCAAAGCTCTATAATGCATAAATTTATGAAAAGCTAAGGTTTAAACAGATATTCTTTACTTCCCAAATAAAAACTTAATGTTAAAGTGTCATAATATCAATTTGCAAGATTCACTAAAACAATAGATTTTCTAAGTTGACAATCTGCGAAAACTTCACGGATCTCGGCAAATATCTGCAGTTTGAAAGCCAATTGTTCCAAATTTCTCAACTGATATGACGTCAAATCTTTGGAGATTTTTTTTGACATACTTACAAATTTATATGATCATAAAGGCTTTTTTTAGCTACAGTTGTGGGTTTACTGCTTAACTAAAAAAAATTGTTTACTCAATAATAATTCTTTTTTTTTTTTTTTTTTTCTTAGCAATGAATGTTGCTTTTAATAAAATAATTTCGAAAAAAAAGAAGAAAAAAAGGTATGTCTTTCTATGACTCTATATTTCATCTCGTATATTATCCGGTAATTATAAGTAATTTCAATGTATTTAAATTATATGAGTATATAAATGTATAATATGATTTTGGATGTATTAATTGATGCTTACAAAAATGTGTATGGCTTTTCCAAGGAATTAGTTAACATATTCTTCGTATTAAATGTTTACAACAAAATAAAGATGAAAAATATTTGTTAGTTCTTGATCATTAATATAATTCTAGGTCACTGAAAATTTTGTTTTTTAAAAAATAACTAATCAGACTGCTTTTACTTAGAAATTTATCTCTGAGAAATCTCCCAAATGAAATTTATTGATAAAAATATTTTCAGCACTCTTTCACTGCTATGAATCGGGGATTTTTTCTTGAGTTATGCAATAAATTCCATTTTTAATAAGGGAACAGCTGATTCTTGTTTTGTAGAAACAACTGATTTATGAGATAATTTAAAAGGCAAATTTAATCACCTATAGCATTCAAGTCACTGAGGTATTGAAAACAGATTTATTTTCATAAGCAGGGGTTAATCCAGAACGAATTTAGTGCCGCTTTGCGGCACTTTCACAAATTCAATTTTCGGCCATGCGGTACCTTCACAAAGTCAATTTTCGCCGATGCGGTACCTTCACAAAATGAATTTTCAGCGATGCGGTACCTTCACAAAATAAATTTTCGGCAAAACGGCACTTTCAAAAAGTCCATTCTTAGTGATTAAAAAAAAAAAAAAAAATCTCACTTGAAACTTACATTTTCTTTATATTTTTGGAACATCTCGCTCTGAAGAAGAAACAACAAAAATCCTTTGTAACCCTTTTCTGCTGTAAAGAAAAAGAATCAATCCTGTACGAAAAACACACTCGAACACGATCGGTCGGCTCGAAAACAAAAACAGTTCCGAGACGCAAAAGCGTAGTTCCGATTCATATACAAAAAGATTACTAGTAAAAAGTGCCGCATAACCGAATCTCATCATTGAATCACATCACTACAAAACGAATCGCCAATGCGTGCCCTGTATCGAAGCTCAGCGCTCAGCCGAAATTTGGAAAATGGTCGAAAAACCACATTCTTTCAAAAAATAAAAAAGTATTTCTCTGCAATGATAAACATACACAGGCAACTAGTGCCCCCCCCCCCCCCCCAAAAAAAAAAAAAAAAAAAAAGAAACTATGTTTCTAGACGAGAAAAGAAAGTTCCGATTCAAAAAGTTTATAGTAAAAAGTGCCGATACTCCGAATCGCATCCTCACGTAATGAATCGCCAACAGAAGCTCTGTTTCAAAGCTTAGCCTCTGTCTTTTCTGCTGCGCTCTAAGTTCATTGGAAGAAATAAAATGGTTGAGCAAATGTGATTACAGTAGTCTGTATATGCAATTCAAGAATTTTTATAAAGGGTCTAACTCCATAAAGAATTTCAGTAAGATTTTACTGTTCTATTGCTTTGCGAAAACATAAAATTTAAAATAAATTATCACATTTTCTTTTGGTTAAATAAATATAATTTTACAGATGATTAAAAAAAGTTGGAAAACTGTCTATAATACAATTTTGACCAGTCCTATCTTGTGTGTGTTTAAGTTTTTACTTTTTTTTTTAAATGCAATTTATTTATACATTTATTCTATCTTTTAACAATTTGACATTTTTTGGTGTTAACCTGTCAACATATATGCAATTTCTCAATTTTCTACTGCAATGAAGTTTTACAAATGAGAAATGAGGTATAAAAGAAGTTAGTAAATGGAGTAAATTAATGCCACAGATACACTATAGCGCGTAAATTACGCAAAAAATATCAAAGGTGGGAAGCTAAATATACTAATATGGTGCCTAGGGGATGCGCAATAAAATTCATCCTCAAACGAAAGAAAGATTTTTTTGTGTGTGTGTGGGGGATGAGCGTTCTGTAAAATCGTTCACATGCGTTTAAAAATAGCTTTTGATTTTTTTTTTTTTTTATGTTTCGATTTTGCGATAACAATTACTTAGATTATAAATGATTTCTGCAAGACAGTTGGACATGGACATTCCACGGTGACTTCCGGAAACGCGTGCTCATTTGTCCAATATTTAATCATAGTAAAAGTATCTATTATATTTAATAATAAAATCACTGAATAAAATAAATAAATAACGCTCAATATTCCGTTATCTCTTGACTTGGCTAAATGATAATAAACACACTCCTTCAAGATCCTAACAGAATCGCTGATCTACTTCTACATAACACGTTGCTCTTTGACCTTGAAGCAGGCCGCATGCAGACTGTGCATTTTTATTTCTTTTGAGAGCTAAGAACTATCTATAAAAGGGATAATATTAAAATTTATTGACATTATACAAAATCATAGAATATTTATCTTTATACTTTTAATAATTCCCCCCACCCCCCAAGAAACTGAAAAATACGGGTTTTTATAAAATTCCGGAGTGCATGTCTCCTATTTTATTATTTAATTCGCCAAATTAAGTATAATTTGCTTTTAAGGAGTAAAAATAGCATGTGGCATATTTCTTTTATTATCAAAAATCAGTTTTCACAAATCTGTAAAATTCAAAATTGCCGCGATCCTTGCAATTCCGGATTTAAGAGGACCATGATAAATTATTACTTCAATAATTATTTCGGTAATTATAATCTAATAAGTTTTTACAAAAGGACGAAAATAATATACATTTTTTCATATTAATCGCGCAGGTCGCTGTTAACGTCTGGTTGTTCCAGTGAAATGAAAGGCATGAACATAGCTACCAACTTTCCCGTTTTTTCCGGAAACGCCATACTTAAATTTTTACTTTATTTTGTATTCAATAGAAAAACAAATTGGTTTCGTAAATATTTTTTTTACTTGCGGTTTTCGATGGTTTTATACGTTTTGATAGGTCCTGAACAAGATTTGATAATTTTTAGAAAATTCTATTTGTGTGGGACAAGAATTTGTGGCGATTATATTTCAAGAACTAGAGAACACAATTTCATATGAATTTATATGTAGTTGCACTTTGACATAAATTAGTGTCTATCAAATTTTGGTGCAAATCACTCAACAGGTGACGATACGATTTTTTCCATTTAAGGGAAGA
This sequence comes from Salticus scenicus, assembly GCA_963930645.1. Classification (NCBI taxonomy): domain Eukaryota; kingdom Metazoa; phylum Arthropoda; class Arachnida; order Araneae; family Salticidae; genus Salticus; species Salticus scenicus. The sequence continues at coordinate 142,682,293 of OZ005657.1, forward strand.
CTATATCTAAGGTTGTATCATATATACTCGATCAAAACTTGATAAGTGAGAAGGCCATTATGAAAAATTATGCTCATTTAGTTTTGGTGCATACCGACCGATAGGGGGCGCTGTTATACTGCAGTTTTTCCCTTGAATGGGAAGACTATATTTCATATTCTATTACCATTTATTGCACAAAACTTGGTATATGAAAGGACTACTGTGAAATACTATGCTGATTCAATTTGGGTTCATATCGGCCGACAGGTGGCGCTGCTGCGCGCGTAAATAGAAAGACTAATTTTCAACTTCTATGGCATATAAATGCGCCAAAACAGTTATTGACTTAATTTGATGTATATTGGCCTGCAGGTGGCGCTGCTATTACTCACCTTTTGTTATTTTCCACGTGGCTACATTTCAGCATCTGTTGATTAAATCTGCATCAAATTCCACAGATAAATAAAAATATTTACTGTTAGAAGCTATGTTTGAATTTTTGTGCATGTTAAACAGTAAGTGGCCCTGTAATATAGAATGATACAGAAGAAAGTTTTGTGAAGGCCATAACAGACTATTTTTTTAAATAATTTTTAATTAATTTAATCGTTAAATAATAATAATAAAAATAATTTCAGTTTTATTTTAGAAAAGTGGTGAAAAATGTTATTTAAAAATTCAAAATATTGACAATCTTTGTAATCAAACATTAGTTTATTTCAAAATTTTCTTTTCCTTCCTTCCCTTTTTTTTTTTTTTTTTGTTATCCTAATGCTGATAATTTCAAGGACTTTTTTTTTTTAAATGGCATTTTATATCACTGAAAATAAAATGTATTTAGTAAATATATACATGTATAGCTATTATACTGTACTTTCTTTTGTTAATTTTTCCTTTCTGGTTCCAGAACACACTGGGCTAAATATTTCCAGTTGTTTTTAAACAGCAAAAACCTCCTACATAATAGTTTTAAGGAAATCTCAAAAAGAGCTGATGAAAAATTCATAAAAAAAATATCTTTTAACTACAATAAGATAATTTTAATTTGTATCTTTATAGTATATACGACCCATTTTTTTTGAAAGAAGGACCCAGATCTTCGGAACTCATGGGTCCTGAGGACCCAGGATTTTCCCAAATACCCTGAAATTGGACGTTTAGCTTTTCCTTCATTACTGTTTAAAAATTGTCAAAGTGACACAAAATGAGAGGAGGGAGAACGTATATATAATAGCTTTATATTATAGCATTTGGTATGATGAATATTATTTGCTTATTAGAGAATAAAGCATTTATCCATTGCTAGTTGAGATCTTTAAAATTTGTGACTTTTGAAACGAGTCTGTTATATGTGATGTCTTAGATGGTTTGAAATGTCACGTAATATGCATACTCAAATATTTTACAAAAAAATTATAAACAGCTTCAATTTAGGTATTTACCCAATCAACATAAATATAACTCTATTTTACAACTTTTATATTTTTATTGGTATTTTAAAACTGTATAAATTACTTTGTGCACTTCGGTTAATTTGTTCACTAGGCATTTTTAATTTTCACAAATTAATAAAAAAAATTTTCACAAATTATTTACAAAATTCACAAATGGGGTACCATTTTCAAAAACCTGGATTAACCCCTGATAAGTAGAATCCGAAAACTCCCGACAAATAACATACAGTCGCTTTAAAGCGGAAAATAATTGACAAAATGGTGGTAAGTTTCCATTTTATTTATATATGAGGGGTCGCAGCGTTCCTATATTTTTACGATCGTTTTATTATACTATCACCACAATTTTCCAAAAGAAAAAGATTTTGAAGGTTTTTATGTTATTTTATGCATGAAAATATACAATTCAGGTTTTTATACATGAAAGCATTAAAAAAAAATCTTTTTAAAAATTGTGGTGAGAATATAATAAAACGATCGTAAAAATATAGGAACACTGCGACCCCTGATACATATATATTACTTCTATAATTTCTCAACTTCTTCTTAAAATTGGACAGAGAATTAAATATAAAGACAAGCGAGAAATTTACTTTTTTAAACTTGTCAATACATTTTAACCAGTCATCAAAAACTTCTTTATCAATTCCTTTTTATTTTCACTTGAAAGATATAAAATTATTTATTTAACAGTAAAATGAGTTTTGCACCACGGTTAAACTTTTCAACATTCAATTCGCCAATGCACGAGTTGCATATGTAAAACCTGCCAAATTTCTTTCATTTTGATATACGCGTCGCAGTGTGATTCAAATAAAGGAAAGATAAAAAAAAAAATTGTAAATTAGACATTTTATTTAACACACATATCATGCAGTATAATAGGTCTCATAAACACAATCTGGGCACTCCAGAAATGTTTTTCTAAACGTGCTGTGAAGGATTGGTGATAAATATCTTTAGTTTTTATTCCGATGCTGCTAAAAGTGCCATATTTGCTTTGTTTGATCACGTAAATGCTAAAATAGTAATCGTGTTTTGCATTATTAGCTTATATAAGTTGCAAAGTTCAACGTTTTGAAGTGATTCATTACAAATGTATGTATTATCTGTACAAAGCATTTTGTGAACCATATCCTACTCGACTTATAAAATTTTCAGAAACTTCTGACTACTTAAAATTAATTCATAGTGTAACCAAATTCCGTATCAAAATCTGCGTTTTTTGCTGTATTAGACATGCCAGAGTTCCGTATCCGTATTTGTGCCAGAGCACCGAGAAATAAAGATCCGTATTCGTATATGAGCGAGGGGAGAAAAAAAAAAAAGTCTTCGTATCCGGATAATGATAATTTTTCATATGTATTACAGTAATAGTACAACAAAAATATTATGTTGCGATTGAATGGAAAAAAAAAAAAAAAAAAAAAAAAAAAAAAAAAACCTATTATGCTATGTATGACCATCTCAAAATTTTGTTCTGCTTCCTTCTAAATACAATAATTGGTCAGAAAAATACCTAAAAACTGAAAAAGGCTGCATAACAATGGCACCTATCAGCCATATATACACTCAAACTGATCCAGAGTAGGCTTTCATAACCATCTTATATATTAAGTGTGATGCGCGTGTATACTATAGAAGCTAAGGTATTGCCTTCACATAAATAGGAAATATTGCAGCACAGTACCGCCACCTACAGTTCAATAGGCACACCAGTTAAATCGGCATAGTTTTTAATAATGAATCACCTAACGTATAACATTTGATGCATAATATGGTGCACTGTAGATCTTGAGATATAGCCTTCCTGTAAGCGAGGGTTATAACAGTGGGCAATGTACGCCAAATTCTAAGCAGCACCAATTTATATCATGATCCAACCTAATGTCAAGTTTTATGCCGTCCTGAGATGCAATTCTCCCAAACTATTACTAACATACCGTCAAATAGTGTCCGGGACATTTTAAAACTTTCAAACCGTCAAAAACTGGAGGTTGGTATTTTTTATTAATCCAATACTTCCTTCTTATGCATGTAGAAAAAAATAAAATAGTTTGCCAAAACAATGAATGGGATATGAAAAGAAACATTTACTTTAAATGTCTATTATAAATTGTAGGGAATGCACAATAAGAAGACATACAGAAAGCATAAAACATTTTTGAGCTGTAAAATTAAAACCTTGATATTTGAACAAAGATTTTAATTTTTATAAATATGATCATGCGTTGTGTCTGAGGCTGTAAATAATAATAAATAAATAAATAAATAAATAAAGATAAGTTATAAAAATTAATATTTCAATTTGTTAGTGTAGAAAATTTCTCTTAAAATTAAAACAGACGTTTTAAAAGAAGAAAAAGAAAATGTAAGTACGTTTTTTAGTTAAAGTTAAAATTACCGAGAATATCTTTATTTTTTCAACAAAATTCCCATATGATAGATGAATCATAATAATTAAAATGTTATTAGTAAATTGAAAAATGTGTTTAAATGAACATTTTTTTTTTTTTTTTTTTGGGGGGGGGGGGGAAGGAGTGCGCCAAAAAACGAGTATTTAATATATATATATATATATCAGTGGCGTCTCCTGAATGATGTTCTGAGCTAGCTCCATATGGGTGGTTAGAAACAGTTCGATATCACGAAACTTTCATTCATTTAATAGACTGTAGAAATGCCGTCATATCTACGATGTTTTTCAAAATAAGCGAATTAATCAATGAGATGAGTAAATATCCATTTTAATGTACTGTTTCTAGCTGCCCATGTATAGCTAGCCAAAACGTCCTTCACAAGATGCTACTGATATATGCCTACATATTTGAGTCGTTTTTTATATAAGAACTAGCTGTGAATACCCGCTTCGCTGGGTCATTTTTAATAGCACAGTTATTTGTTATTAATAATCCATCAATACTTACTTGACAATTTGTTATATAAAAGACACATTTTTTTTTTTAATTGATTAATTTATTGATTTTTTTTTTGTTTATACATAAATTATACATAAATATCTTATGACTAAGTATACATTAATATCTTAAATTATCTTAAATCAATTTATATACTAAACATTTCTACTGAAATACATTCTTATACACTACGTTTACTGTTTTGTGTTCTGGTGCATAAACAAATAAATTATCTTTCTGTCCCACGCGTGAAAAAGCTACATAGAGTTGGCCATGTGAAAAACAGGATTCTTTTAAATTAACCCCACAAAATCGGAACGTCTGACCTTGGGCCTTATTGATAGTTATACTATAAGCTAATCTTAGTGGAAATTGTAATCTTTTAAAACAAAATGGTAAGTCATTCGCAATTAATGGAATTCTTGGTATAAAAACCAAGTTTCCTTTTTCTTTGCCAGTTAGAATTTCTGCCTCAATGATGTTGTTCAAAATTTGTTTTACACATAATCTTGTACCATTGCATAATTTTGGCGCATTAAGATTTCGCATTAATATGACTGGTGATCCAACTTTTAGCTTCAATTCATGAGAAGGCATACCAGGTGGCTCTAATGAATTTAAGAACTCTATCGGAAAGTTCAAATTTTCATCTTGATTCATCATTGAATCTATTGATTTATAGATTTTTTCCTCTCCCGGTATCATATCCTGTACTCTTCCATTTATTTGTTTTACTACACTATTTTTTGTAGCCAAAATTGCTCGTTCATACAACCATGTTTTATTCAAGTAATTTTGTTCTATTGATGGATAAATTTTTTCTATAAGTTGTTCTTCGGTATCTACTACATGACACAACTCTTCTGATAAAATTATTTTACCAGACTGTAGATCTAGTGGGTAGGTGCCATTTCCAATTTTCAGAAGATTGTCGGCAAACTCTTGTGCTTTTGGATCTCCAGTTATTAGTGCTCGCATATTTTCGGTAAGTGATAACTTTTCAACATTATTCCAAAAAATTGGTCGTTTTAAACACGCATTTATTTCGTCAGCTGGTGTTGATTTTGGTATAACTGGTAATGTTTTTCGAAAATCTCCAGATAGTAGCAATAAAACTCCGCCCATTAGTTTTGTATTCTTCCGAAGATCTTGTAGTGTTCTATCCAGTGCTTCAAGTGATTTTCGATGAGCCATTGTGCACTCATCCCATATTATAATTTTGCACCGTATTAAAATTTGGCCACGTACAGAAGATTTTGTGACATTACAGACTGGGAATTCTTGATCAGCTACATTTAATGGCAAATTAAATGCAGAATGGGCTGTTTTTCCACCTTCCATTGATGTCGCGGCGATTCCAGAAGATGCCAATGCTAATGCGATTTCATTTTTTACTCGGATTGTAGCTAGGATTAAATTGATAAGGAAAGTTTTGCCTGTACCTCCTGGTGCATCTAAAAAGATAATCCCTCCTGTACTTGTGTCAATACGACTTATTATTGTGTTGTATACTATTCGTTGAGTTTGTGTTAATTTTGGTTTATTTTCATTGATATAACGTTGCAATTCTTCTACATTATAATTAAGTTCTTTTGTTAATTCTGAATTAAACACGCTTGATCCGCCTCTTTCAGGAGATTGCACCCCAAGAGCAACTAAATTTTGATTGCACATTGCAAAACATCGATCTTCTAAAATTATTAAAGCTTCATTATAAATATTATCGTTGAAACCAATATTCATATCTTGATTGTCTCTACGCACTCTTGCTAGAATATCATCACTCATACTATCACGATATTTCATCCATAGTCTATTCGGATTTGAAGGATTACATGTTGTTATAATTATAGCAAAGAGTTCACGTAATTGATTTGCTGTTGCTGTTTCTGCAGCCTCTTTCATTGCCTGTTCCCATTGATTGTCATTTTCTAATAAGCCACGACGCTGACAGGCTTCACGATATGTCTCGCAAATGTAACCATCTACCGTTCGAAGATCTTCAAAGGAAGTTGGTCCACGTACTTCATGGAGTAGTAAACGTAAATAAAAGCACTCAGCATTTTTTGGGTGTACCGTATATACTCGACCGATAGCATTATCTTTAAATACACCCTCAAATCCTTCAACCGGAACTCCTCTCTTTCGTCGATTAAATACTCTTCGTGATGAGTCCCACGTGTAATAACTGGGAATATCTCCATAAAAAAGAGTCTTAGCAAAGGGATCATTGAGACACAATTCGAAAAATGCCGTCAAGGTTGTATTAACAGGTTGGTTTGCAACTTTTTGTGCTGTTTGATTAGTAAAATATACTCGTTGTCCATTTTCAAGGTGAACTGCTAAGTGAAAAACAGCTGGATCTCTGTCATGAATCGAAAACCCTAATATACGCCAAACTGCTTCGTTACTATTTATATACCGTCCCATTTGATATCTTAAAATTTCATCGTTTCGATTTTCATCAGTAATTCCAAAAACAGCCATATCGCTTCCTTTGTTAATATATTTACACACATACTTAATTGACTTGACAGAACTGCAATATTCTACATTAATATGAGCATCAAACATTTTTGATAATAAAGGATTATAAGGGACAACCCATCGATTATCAATTTCAATTTCTTCGCCTCGTACTCTGATTTTTGCTGTAAATCCTCCTTCACTCGGTGGTCTACGTCGATATTTCGGGTATGCATCATCTCCTGTTTGCGTCTCACTCAAAAATGATCTTGGATATCGTTTTGAACATTTATTATCTTTCATACAGGGTGATTGCACATTAAGCGCTCCGCAAGGCCCATGTATCATGTCTTTCACGATTATTCTATACAGAACAGGATCTTCATCCGGATTTGGAAATTCTGCTTTGATAACGTCATCGATCTGATTTGAGTGAATTTTTTCTTTCAGCCAAATTAAATTGTGTGATTGTGGCAATCCTCTTTTTTGCCACTCAATGGAGAACATCCAACTGATAACATTTCCAAAAATAGAACTCTTCACAATAGTATTAATAAATTTTACTTGTTTCTGTTTAAACACGCGCGCAATTATATCATGTCTGTCATGTGGCTTTTGTCCATACTGTAATTCATCTTGAATTTCTTTCCATGAAGAATTACACGTAAACGTTATAAATAAATCAGGACGACCATATTTCCTTACATACGTCATTGCGTCTTGTGCATATTCAAGCATATGCCTAGGGCTACCAGTGAACGTAGAGGGCAAAATTACTAATCGTCCCAAATTTTCTATATCTCCATCATTGGCTACTGCATCCCGTAAATGAATATATTCATCCGATCGTAATTTATTTTGATTTTGGCGGATAAATAACAGTCTCTCTGCTTCAATTTTTGCTTGCATATCAACAATAAACTGTAAAAACAACTGCCGACAGTTGAGTATATGATTGTATTTATTCTCTCTCTCCATTATCCGATATGCATAAAATTCCTTAGAAGAAACTTTTTTGTTTGTTGGTCTATTTGTTTCTGGATTAATATGATAAATATTAAAATGGTAACCATCTTCACCGTGACAAAATATTAATGGATACTGCAAGGCGTCATACATGTGATGAGTTTCAGCGATACGTTCCAACTTATTACTTCTTCGTTGTACCACAATGTCTCTATAGCTACTTTCACTGTCCACCATGACTACAGCTATTTCATTTACTTGAGGTGCATTAAATCGTCTTTCGTGCTCACCAATTGGCCTTTTATCTGCTCGAATGATTATTTTATAACTATCTGAAACCATTTTTTCCATTGCTGTTTTAAATATCTTTATTAATTCATTATTTTTATGAAGAAAGCGCTGTAAATAAAGAATTATATCTCGATGTAATCCTGTAAAAGTTGAAAGCCTTTGGTCCAGTTCGTGTTCTTCATTTCCTACAAAATAAACTTGTAAAAATTTCGGAGTATCATTTGGGAAAGACAATAATGATCCAATTTTATGATATACTTGTCCCTGTATTTTAAACACTGGATTGAATCCTGGTTCTTCGATTACTGCAGTTGCTCCAAATGAAGTCATTTGAAAGCATGCATTGTAACGCCTAATATTTTTTAAAAATTCTTTAGAATTATGTGTTTCTCCTTTCATAAATTCTAGGAATTCCGGTGGCAAAGATTTCAAGTCTGGTAATTTAATTTTACCATTCGAACAGCATGTACTCGGTGTTTCTCCTTTGAATTTTTTAGCTTTACAAAATTTACAAACTACATTCATTTTACTGATTACTACACTTGGATGTTGATTATAATTTCTAGTGGTATTATAATAAAACGCTTCATATTCAAGACTATATCCTCCCCGACGTTTTTCACGAATAGCATTTATGGTTGTTCCTGACGCTTGAGCTTCCATTTGATCATTTAGTCGAAGGTTACGCATTTTTATTGTATTTTGTATTCTTCTAGCATCTGTCTGTTCATTTGTTTCTCTTTTTCTTTGTAATCTTTTTCTGATTTTATCTGTCTCTCTAGAATCATTAAACTGTTCTTCAGTCTGGTTATTTCGCCTGAGATAATAATTTTCCCGAAGTAATGATAGACGCTGTTCTCTTTCTTCCGTGGTTTCATTTCTTCGCGACATCTTTTGCCTCTTCGATACAATTCGAGAACGCGAGAATACGCTCTTACGTTTTGGCATCGTTAGTGATACTTTTCACACTGCACTAAAAAAGAACACTAAACTTAATAAGATTTAATTCTTCACTGTAAAAATTATTACTCACTGTTATTTACAATCACACTACTTATAAGTTTTCTTTTGTTACGCAATTCTTGTAAAAAATCGACTAAAGCACGGGCTTGACTTTTCGTCTTATATAGTCGCGAAAATTATCCCCACTAATTACTAAATTTTCTGGATTGTTCTACAAATTTCAACTTTTGAATTTTTTAGAAAATTTGAAAAGTATCGAGAATGATCCAGAATAATTTCGACCAATTAAAATATTGACATACATTTTAGAGATTTCCAGAAATTTCTAAACTATTTTTGATCGTCTAAAACATTAGTATATACTTTGGAGCTTTTTCGATCATTTTAGAATATTCTAGATCATTCCAGAGCTTTCTTAATCATTCTAGAATGTTCTAGATCAATTTAGAATTTTCTAGAACATTCTTGGTTGGCTCAAATTTTAAGACTTTCTAGATCATTCCAGAAATTTCTAGAACGATCCAGATCATTTCCGATCAATAAAAATATTTTTGATCGTCTACAACATTTGTATATACTTTAGAGCTTTTTTGATCATTTTAGAATGTTCTAGATCATTCTAGAACTTTCTTGATCATTCTAGAATGTTCTAGATCAATTTAGAATTTTCTAGAACATTCTTAGTTGGCTCAAATTTTAAGACTTTCTAGATCATTCCAGAAATTTCTAGAACGATCCAGATCATTTCCGACCAATGATAATCACACATTTTTAGAGTTCACATCTTTCAACCCCTGTATCTGCAACACCCTTAGAGGTATCGACTTGCAACCACCATAGTGCACGATGGAAGCCTTGTACCTATTGCTACATACAAACACTATTCGTCTACGATATGTAGTTTTAGCTGCAAAGTGAAATATAGGGACACACACCTCAATTTATATATATATATACAGATTTGTCTTTTTCGGTTTTCCATGCCCTCTTTCTGGTATTTCACTTTTCCACAAAAATTGGGAAAATAATATATACACCAGACCACCTATCTTAAAGTATGAAGTTTCTTCGTACTATTCTTTTTCGCTTTGGAGATCTGATAGTGAGAAGATTCATCCCCCCCCCCCATACACACACACACACATACACACTAACAATTTTCCAAAAAACTATATTTTTGGATTTTGAAGACCTTAAAACATAATAAACGAGGTGAAAACATGATATCGAAATTTTGACCGAATGAATTGCCTACAGTAGTCGGGTTATGGAAATAAAAAATGTCATCTAGATACAGATTATGTATACCGTGGATCCAGATTATGTGTATTCGTATCCACAGATACAGAAAAATATTATATCTGCATCCGTATCCGCGGAACACGCTTTTTGATGATCTGGCACATCCCTACTGTATATTCACGCAATACGTAGAACTTCTTCATAGTTCGGCGCACATTTATGTTTTAAATATAGATAGGAGTTCGTTTTGTTCTTATCATAGTTCGATTTAATAATTTATTTTTTAGGGTGGTTATAAATATACCTCCAAAAATTGAAGCAATTTCTGTTTAAAAGTGTCTTTTTCAAAATAACAAAATTTTAGAATTTTTCTCAATTGAAAGATTTGTATAACTTTTTAGTTTCTCATTATGGAAAATTTGGGTATTTGTGAATTTTTTGCAACCTGTGTTTTTTGCATTATTTACTCGGTTATGAATCCGAAAATTGCAAAATCTATGTAGCATCCGTCTGTAGGGTAGTTGATTCGTTAATTTGTTTGTCTGTGTGCACAAGAACAAATAGTTGCAAAGTGATAGGACTAGCTTTTAAATACAGTCGGCAGCAAAATTATTGAAGCACACATTCACCACATTTTTCCTTTTTCCTTCTTTTTTAGTATGATAGCTAATTTTTTTTATCATCAACTTACTTTTTTATAAACAGCATAAAGACTTTGAGGTACATACAAATGAAACACTTCCGTTTGCAAAGCCGTCTGCAGCCGTTTGCAAGCGTTCCAAATGTACAGTCGGCTGCAAAATTATTCGAGCACTAGCAATAATCCTTGCCAAAAAAAAGTACACTTAATGCAGTTTTGTTAAATAAATCCTTCTCGAGTCATGTTCTTAATCAGTCTAAGACCATGATTCGACAAGGATTTACTTAGCAAAACAGTCTTAAGTGTACTTTTTAAACATAGGAATTATTGGCTAGTGCTCGAATAATTTTGCAGCCGACTGTATGACTACAGTCAGCAGCAAAAGTATCCGAGCACTTGTAAAAATTCCTATGTAAAAAAAGTACACTGAATGCAGTTTTGTTAAATAAACCCTTGTCGAATCCTGTTCTTAGTCAGTCTAAGTACACGATTCGACAAGGATTTATTTAACAAAACAGTATTAAGTGTGCTTTTTTTTACATAGGAAATTTTGCAAGTGCTCGGATACTTTTGCTGCCGACTGTATTTGCAAAAAACTTGCAGAATTTACGTCATCGAAGTTGCAAGCGTTCCGTTTGTATGTAACCCTAAGATCATGACTCGACAAATATTTACTTAATAAGTCCGTATTAGGTGCACATCTTTTAAATACGAATTATTGCTAGCACTTCAATAATTTTGCTGTCGATTGTATGCGTTATGATACTGGTAAGAATCTTACTGATTTGCAACATTCGAATAACTTACGAAGTGCTCAAATTGGAAATTTACAATTTTTTAACATGGGTGCATGGGACAAAACTTTTCATAAACATGTATTATGAAAATTATTTCCTCTTGGGGTCGTGGAAAAAGTTTTAAAATATAATTTATGATATTGACATCAACATCTTTACCGTGAACATTCTATTATGAAAACTTCGTAAGTTATTCAAAATTAACCATATTGTTAACACGGGAGAACATGACAGAACTTCGTATAAACGTGCTTTATTTTCAAATAAGTAAGTTGGATTAGTTTTAAAATATCATTTGTAGTATTGCCATAAAAATTATTGACTATCCATATTCTACTTTAAAAGCATATTATCTTATTCGAAATTAAAGATACTCTCCGTGGATTATCAAACCTGTGATGGCATGTCTTCGGCTTATCCTTAGGGACGAGCCGTACGTCCAAGACCGTCGTCAATTGTCCATAACGTAGCACTAGCTTGACGTAAAACCCATTCACTCACTGACCCGAAACTGAAAATTTTCATAACATGGTACAGTCGGTAACAAAAGTGTCCGAACACTAGCGAAAATTCCTATGTAAAAAAAGTACACTTCATACGGTTTTGTTAAATAAATCCTTGTCGAATCCTGTTCTTAGTCAGTGTAAGAATATGATTCGATAAGGATTTATTTAACAAAACCGTATGAAGTGTACTTTTTTTACACAGGAATTTTTGCTAGTGTTCGGACACTTCTGTTACCGACTGTAGAATAAGGCAATATTTCACATAACCTTGCTTTATGGTGATTATTATTTTTGTTGATGTTGAGTGAGTTTAAAGTTTCATAAGAGCTACGCAATGGGCAATGGTATGGAATTAGTCTCCTGGGGCAGGGGGGGGGGGGGGGGTCCGGAGTCACGCCATCACCATTCTGATCAACCGAGGAAGGGAACATTACTACTGCTTTGGAAATACAGTCGGCAGTAAAAGTATCCGAGCACTAGCAAAAATCCTATGCAAAGAAAGTACACTTAATACTGTTTTGTTAAATAAATCATTGTCGAATCATGTTCTTAGACGTCTAAGAACATGATTCGACAAGTATTTATTTAACAAAACAGTATCAACCCGTTATCGTGGGTCATTGGAGACCCGAGCTATTTTTCTTTTGCGTCATCCCTCAAAATTCATATATAGAAGAAATACCCATCCATCGTGTCCATGATTTTTTCTGTAAAAATACCTTTCTTAAATTTTATTATGCAATTTGAATTTTTCAAATATCCTTAATTTGTTCAGAAGTTATGCTTTTTTTAATAAATTGTTGCATTTTATGGAAATGCGTATATTTCTGATGAAAAATAAAATATTCGTTTAAATGTTTTTGGAATATTCATTGTTTTCCCTGAAAATAGAAGTATTCAAGAGTGTTCATGAATTTCATAGGATTCTTTTCATTAAAAATTATGTGTTCTAACATTGCTCGGGTCTTCAGCGACCCATGATAAACTGACAAGATGCCGAAAAAAGCGATAACCTAATCGGGTTAAGTGCACTTTTTTTACATAGGAAATTTTGCTAGTTTTCGGATACTCTTGCTGCCGGCTATAATATGCAGTAGAAGGAAAACTAAAATACAAAACTGACCTTAATAAAGGTTTAAGTTGAGTCAATTTAGCATCGTATTAGAGCTACACAGTGGGTAATTGGCGACGATCTGAGATTCACCACCCAAGGATGATCCGGAGACATGCCATCACAAATTTGATTTTCCGCTTTAATCATTTCCCTGCTTCAGTAACTCACAGCGTTATTATTTGCACGGAGCCTAGAGGACATTTCAGGCGCGATGGATAATACGTGCATCAGCAAATTAGGATAAGATAAATGTATCCAAGCTCAGGGATTTTAATCTGTGATCGGTAGAGTTAATATTTTTGAATAGGAAAATAGTAAGCCCTACTGTGTAAATTTATAAAAACGAATGTATGACTGAGAACTAAGCAGAATATACCTGTGCCAATCAGTTTTTTTTTTTTTTTCACAATAAAGACAAAACATAGCATTAAAAAGTAAACTGCACGGACTTAATACAGGGTGATCCTAATTAAAATTGGCCGATTAAGCGCTCTCTGTAGCTGTAACTAAAATGCGGAGGTGAATCGAAAAAGTAGACAATTCAAAGGATGCGCTCAAAAAATCTGAAAAAATAAATATAATTCCGTTAGGGGACCATATATATCAAAATACAAACAAGCTACAAATTTCAATACAAACATCTTTATTTATTACAGATATTTTTGTTGTTTGTTAGAGACTATTCAGCAGTGTAAAGCATATTGTTTAATGTTAGCCCTCATAATTTATTTTTTGCAACCAATGAACAGTGACAGATGCACAGCCGATAGCAGCTGATCGGTAATCATCTGTCGCACATTGTCCTTTACGTGAACCAAGTTGCCATAAAACAGTTCCAAGATTACCACGCTTTCTGCTGAACTAACAGCTATCGTAACAGAAAGAATGCTACTCACTCGATCTCCTGCTTTTATACTCAGAACCGGTATTGTCAGATCTCGTGAATTTTTTATTCAATAATCACCAACAATTTTTAATCGTAACATTTGCTTAATCACTTCGAAGATTGATAGTATGTTATGTATATCAAGTATCACTTCTCAAAATTATTGAATAAAAAATCAGCCAGATCTGACAACACTGCTGAGAACATACGCTGAGTGCATTTTCACATGCAAAACAGGTTGTTTTCTTCATCACTTGCAGTACTACAATTAACATTCTTTGTGCTGTCATAATGCTTCAAAATGTGAAAACAACAGTTTTAAATACCATAATGTTATAAAATGTTAAAATAGATCCCAATTATTTATTACATAAGCGGTTTGACTGTACTGCACCACCTAGCGATTTTTTTCTTTTTCTTTCTTTCTTTCTTTTTTTTTTTCAGAATCTTTCAACACAACCTTTGCAATGGCTATCTACAAAGTTTTGACTCAGTGGTACATACAAATGAAACACTTCCAGTTGCAAAGCCGTTTGCAGGCGTTCCAAATGTATGACTGCATTCGGCAGCAAAAATATCCGAGCACCAGCAAAAATTCCTATGTGAAAAAAGCACACTTAACACTGTTTTGTTAAATAAATCTTTGTCGAATCATGCTGTTAGACTGACTAAGAACAGGATTTGACAAGGATTTATTTAACCAATCTGCATTAAGTGTAATTTTTTTACATAAGAATTTTCGCTAGTGCTCTGTTACTTTTGCTGCCGACTGTATTTGCAAAAAACTTGTAAAATTTACATCATCGAAATTGCAAGCGTTCCGTTTGTATGTAACCCTCAATCCTCATTTTAGTTACATCTAAAGAGTGCTCCGAATACGCTAAGTTTAATTACAATCATTCTGTACGTACTTTTCTCAAAAAACTGATAGCTTAAGAAAAGTATTAGACGAGTTTGTTGATTGACTGACACTGCAGCTTTTTTCAGTAGTGCCAAGTTATTACAGACTGTCCGTATTCCTCATACTGGAATTTTGAAAAAAAGTATTCATTTGCAACTATTATCAAAGATAAAATAAGTCATTTTTTTCTATTTCTATATAGTGGTATGTGGTATGAAACTTATTTTTAGTTTGTAGGAACTTTGCAACTTTGTTTTCATTTTCTACCAGGATTTAAAATTATAACTCTGAACGTATGTTTCGTTTGAACTAGGAGTTCAGTGTTAAATTTTTCCTAAAGAAACCATTGAAGTTGCATTTGTTGATATTGTTTGGAAATACGAATGTCTTAATTTTTCAAATTTATTGAATTAAAAGTAATTACGCACACAGTTAGCTGAAAAAATTTACTAGAAATCTCACTCTGTGTTATAGATTAAAGTTCGTTTGATTTAATGTTACAGTGAATACGTTCCGACAAGTAGTTTTCCAGCGTGAAAGCTCTAAATCTTACCATAACATTGGAGTACACCCCAACACTATTTTGCTTCTGAAATCATTAAAATAATGCACAAAAAATACATAACTACCGATATTTTGGTACAATTATCATTAATATTTTCCGAAAAAGTATTTTGTTATATTTTTCAAGTTTTTAAGTAAGTTCAAAATTACTTTTGGAAAATAGTTGGGACAATTGTTTAAAGAAAAATCGGAACAGTTGCCAACTATGAAAATGCTGTCATTCAAAAGTTTATTAATAGAGTTTAGCAGATAGATTTAATATCCCAAAGAGAATGAAATATTTTCATTCTTTCAATCTCAATGAAACTTAGAATTTCATGATGAAACTTTAAGTAATTGAATATTGTTATTTTGAAGAAAACGAGGGGAAAAGACTCCAGTTATAAGTGTTAATAATACACTTATCTACCAATAAGTATTTGAACATTTTGAATTTTGCAATCTCGGACTAATTAGACTGGGCTTTACAGCTTAGAGTGGGTTCCAAAGCATTAGAAACATTCACGTCTTAAAGGGAATTCTAACGCGGAACCAGACAGCTGAAGGCCAGGTTAGAAATCAAAGGATCCAGATTCAAGGTGTTCGATTCGAGTGTTCTATCACTATTAAAACACAATACCTCTTAGTTTATCTAGGTACGTCTAGTAAAAGATACTGGATTGGCAGGGCCTGACTATCGCGCGAGCACCCGGGGCTCGTGCCCTGGACACGAAATTTCTGAGGGGCACAAAATTTTACTAATGGTTAGAATTTATAGTCTAAATCTTCCTTTTTTTCCATCCTAATTTAATTGTGTTTCACTCACATGAATGACATTTTTAAATAAAATATGTTATTAGGCTAACTGGGGAGGTTTTTTTTTTTTTTTTTTTTTTTTTTTTTTAAGGGGGGGGGAGTTTAAAACAGTTACAGATTAATGTTTTTACCAAATATAATTTTTCGTTCTGCTTTTTCGCCTGCTAAAATTATGGTATGTCAATAATCGTTTTTTTTTGGGGGGGGGGGGATACAGGGTTGAAATCTGGCTCTTCTTACGGGGCACGAAAAACTTAAAGTGCCCTGGGCACAAAACTTTCTCAGTTGGGCCCTGTGGATTGGTGCGAACACCCAACAACCGTAGACTCTCGTGAGCCCATTCGGTTCTGCTAGCAGTCCCCTTTCTCTTTTTAGCTTCTGCCAGTAGGATATATAATAGCATCTCTATCCTGCAACTTCAAATACCAGCCCAGCTACTGACTGCCAATGATTACGAAGTAATCCAGTGAATATCATGCACGTTCCTGGCAACATAAAGGATAGACGGTCGGACAGAAACTTCTAGCTGAGAGTACGTTATGTCTCATGAAGCTATGTCTCTAACGGCGTTCTACTACTTGTCTTTTTTTTCCAGTCACAAAAAATGCAATATGTTGGTTGATCCGAAAATCACAGAAAAAATAAAAATACATTTTTCAAAAAATATTGACCGTAGCACTACGTGGTTTTCACTGAAATGCACAGAAAGACATGGGATTTTTTTTTTTAAGTAACAAAAGTTTTATTGTCAAATTAGCAGGGTCGCAGCCTTCTTATATTTTTCAGACTCGACGAGTCCAGTGTTAAAATAGGCGTCACAGTCATCTGATTCAGAGAAAATAAGCGATAACACACACAGAGCGCCGAATTACTGGATGTTTTCCAAATCCCAACCTGTCGCTCAATTTAGAAACCCTCCAACTTTTTGGACTCGTCCTTACTGCTAGTTTTAGGAAACGTGGCTACACTATAGTACCAATGGCAAGGAAAAACAGGGTAAAATTGACCTGTGGAATGGCAGGGCCAATATAAATGATGCTGAGTGAGATTGTGCATTACCTTCTTCGCGACAAGCTAATTGTAAATCTGTCAATATTTAAGTGCACTTCTTAAATGTTGCGATTGAGTCATTGAAAGGTATTATTCATGCCTTAATTATTTTAGAAATAGAGGGTAGTTTTTTCCGTTGCTTTTTAGTAAAAATAAATAAATAAATAAAAATTAAAATTAAAGTGAATAAACCATCACCTTAAATATGTTTAATAGTTTATTATTCAGTATCGTTTCCTAGATGTCCTAAAACTTAGTGCAATATATATTTATATCTGAAAATTTTCCTCAGCGTTGTACCAATATTCTCAGCGTTGTACCAATATTTTTTAAATACAAATTTCTATTTTTCACATTTTTTATTTATTTTATATGATATTTGTTATTAAGAGCATGTAGGTACTTAGTAGGAAAAACAAATTAAAATAATCTTTCCTCAGCCAATTAAGTTATAGATATAAACAAAATCCCCTAAAGGTAAAAAATGACTTCAATTACAATGACATAAAATGACAGCAATTTCACTCCAGACATTAGTACTTATATTATGCTATCATAGCTGCCAAATTGATTTTTTTCCCCCACTCCACTTTCTCTGAGTAAAAATTTTCACTTTATTTAATCGTTGAAAACTTTTAAAAAATGTACAAAAAAATTTCTATTAAAATTTTCCCGTAGAAAAAAAAAAAAAAAAAAAAAAAAAAACGTACAAGTTGGCAGCTATATGCTATAAAGTTTAATTTGATGTCGAAATGAAAGAAATAGACTCATTAGAAAACTCACGATTGGAATTTATAAAAAGTGCATTTTATAGTGCATTGAATGAAGACACAGTAGAATCTTCCGTTTTTCCCCTCGGAGGATGAAAGGGAACGTTTCGTGGCAATAGACTTCGCAAAAAATCTCGATAGTTAATCACGCTTTAATTAAGTTGCTTCCTAATTAAAAATTTGAAAATTCGGCTTCGAAGTGCACTTGGAGGCATTCCAGACTATGTATTAGCAAAATTTCACGTCTGTAAGCGCGGTAGAATTTTTCGGAGGCAGCTAACAAAGGGAAAGATCGACGCCATTTCGCTTTTATTTAAGATTCTTTGCTCTGGGTATACAGTGGTGGACATAATTATAAGACACATATCTAATTTGACAAATAGTGAAAGAAAAGATTCAGAGCTTAAAAATGTTTTATTAAATACGTCATAAACATAAATTTATTCTGTTATCATATATAATTATTTTATAATAATGATATTTTCATACAATTCAATGAAATAACTTAAAACATAATGGACAAAATTATAAGACACCAACCGTTTTTTCCAACTACAGTGGTCAACATAATTAGCAGACACTAATGGTCTAAAAGAAAATCCTCTAACATGGTTATTCAATATTTGGTGGAGCCGCAATTGTTTTTCATAACATGAAAAATGCGATTCGGCATCGAATTTATCAATTCTAACAAAATATCGCAAGACAGTTCTTCCCAAGCACATTTTATAGCACTCTTTAGGTCTTTCGACACATATAAACTGCCTCCCATTTTGGTAAACTGCACGAGCTAAGATCCCCCACAAGTTTTCGACGGGATTTAAGTCTGGGGAGCGAGAAGACCACGGGAGAACATTGATACTTTGCTCTGAAAGCCACTTTTTTGATTCGTGTGATGCATGAATCGGCGTGTTATCGTGCTGGAAAGTGTAGTTTTCGCCACAAAGAAGTTCACCGTATATAGCTAGTTGATCTTTAAGAAGATTCTTATACGTTTTGGAATTCATTCTTGAATGCACAAAAACAATATCCGTTTTCCCTTAAGCCGAAAATCCAGTCCAAACCATTACTGAGACTCCACCCATTTGGCGGCTCATTAGTACATGAGGAGACTTCCGTAAATCATGCCAATAATATAACCCGTCAGGACCATCCAGATTAAACTTTTTTTCATCAGAAAATAACACAGAGTACCATTAAGAGGTCCAGGCCATAGTTTGTTTAGCGAAGTTTAGACGCTCCATTTTGTACCGGCTTAGAAGCGGTGGTGTTTTCTTCAATTTTTTTAAATTTCACATAGGAAGCATTATGCAACACCTTGCGAATGGTTCTCCTTGAACAAATCAGTTTCAAAACATTTTTAATGCCTGTAGTGGTCATCTTATTCTGTGTAGCGAGCGAAAGCACATGGCGTCTGCCTCTAGAGGACAAGCAAGGAGTACGTCTAGATCTTTTAATCACCGATCCATTAATTCCTCTTTTCAAAACATTTCTAGTTGCACATCTAGAGCGTTTAATAACTTTTGAAATATTATTAATTGAAGCACCAGTTCCATTTAATCTCCAAATTTCGCGAATTTCACTTTCTTTTAATTCTGTACCTCGTGTTTAGTTAACTGCTGACGTCATAACAGCATGCAGAAAATTTGCATATTGCACATTATTTTCGAAAAAAAAAAGCAGGTGTTTTAATTAAAATGTTAGGGTGTCTTATAATTTTGTCCATGGTATTTTTAATTTTTTTTTTTTTATTAAACTCAATAAAAATATCATTTCTGTAAAACAATACGTGTGATAACAGAATAAATTTGTTTTTGACGTATTTGATAAAACATTTTTAAGCTCTGAATCTTTTCTTTCACTATTTGTCAAATTAGATAGAGATAGGTGTCTTATAATTATGTCCACCACTGTATATCTGAGAATTGTCTCTTTATAGCCCATTCTACTTACTACCAAAGTTAGTTCTATTCCGTGCTACCTACGATGCGTGAATTTGTGCTTGACGCTATGCGCGGAGGTGAAGCTCCTTTTCTTAGGCTTATTTCGCTGCAGAGTATGCAACCAGAGGTGGGCAATATACTTCGAAAAAGTATATTATATACAATATACAGATACTCGTCTATTTTGCCCAAAAATATACAATATACAAATACTTTTTCGAATTTCGAAAATATACAATATACAATATACTCTTGATTCAAAAAGTATATTTGATATACTTTCAGAATATACTTTTAAAAATTAATTTTTATATGTGGTTGTAGTATTTGTAATTATGTAAAAATGTATCTTTTCGTTTATTTAATTTCTTACTAAGAATAAATGCGTTAATATTTCACTTAGATATCAAAATCAGTATATTATGCACTTAAATAAAAATATGTAGGTAATTATTAATTCATAAATAATTAGAAAATAAACATATAAAAATTGTCTTGGAAGTAAGCTGTCATCATAATAATGAATTACTCCTTTAAAAATGTAATAGAATACAGTGTTATATAATGCTGTCATTCTCTCTAATTAGATAACACAAAAAATTAAAGAAAAAATTAATTTACTTCGTTCAATTACATTATCTTGTTCATTTTATATTTTTAGTTACTCATCATAATAGTAGATTTTGTAATGATGAGGTGTGATTAATCCGAAAATCGCAAAATGTATGTGGTATCCGTCCGTACATTAGTCAGTTTGTTAATGTCCTAGTTTGTATAGACAATATCTGAAAAACAAATTATCTTAAGGAAGTCGGACAGGTTTCAAAATATCACTTTGATACTGGAAAGAACTCTGTTGATTTGCAACATTCTAATTTAAAAATTTCATTAGTTATCCAAAATTTAAGGTTTCTTCTACATGGTAGAATAATGCAAAATTTGGCATAACATGTATTATGATGATCATGTGCATCATAAAGATCTCAGATCAGTTTTAAAATATAATTTATGATACTGGCATGAACAATGACTATGGCACATTTTATTTTAAAAAATCGTAAGTTATTTCAAATTTAAGATTTTCTTAACATGAAGGAATTTCACATAAATATATATTATGAAGATTATTTTCTTCATAAACATGTCTGACTAGTTTTAAAATATCATTTATCATATTGGCATTAACATTTCTTGGTAATCAACATTTTAATTTAAAATCTTCTTAAGGTATGTGAATTTAAAGATTTTTTATAACAGGACAGAAAAACTATGAATTTATTATTATTATTATTATTATTATTATTTAATCACAAGTTTATATGAAATATTGCCCTATTTCACATAAAGTTGCATTATGTAGTTTATTGCATTGGAAATAGCATATAGAATTTCATGAAAACTAAAATATGAAATTGACTCTAGTGAAATAAATCAGTAAATTATGATAACATAAATGTATGGAAGTTGGGGAAGGGTAGCTTAGTGGGAGGGCGATTTGAATTTTTGGTCATGCTGGTTGATCGACCGAATTTATTTCTCTTACTATGAGTACAATATGTCCTACAGTAGGAAATTTATGAGAAAATGTATGATAAGAAATTGAGCAGAGTCTACTTATCCCAACTCACGTTTTGATGTCCAAATGCCAAAGAACACAAACTGTTAAAATGATGTATCATATATTATAAAATCTGAAAGAGTAATTTATTTTTCATAAAAATATAAACTTATATATTTGATTAGAATTCTCTACTGTTTTATTGTGATGCTGTATATAAATATTATAAATTTATGTTACATAATAATTTATAAATATAAAAACAGACATACCTGTGTAAATGCAGTTTGAAGGTTGCAATTCCGTTTACACGATATTAAGGCTCTTTTGTATAATGCCTTTTATTTATCTTTAAGGTAATTAATGTCTGAATCAAATAAATTATTAAAAGAAAGAATAAATAAATGTACCTAACAACCTTTACTTATAATTTTGTTTTGTCAACCATTTTTTACGTTTCGATTTTATTCCTGTTTCTATTATACTACTATTTTATTATAATTATTATTATCATACATTATACAATTATTATTATCAATTTTATTATCTTCTATTATACTCCCCTTTTCACATTTTAAAGTTATCGTAAGAAATTTTCCACCCAGTTTCTTTTTTCTTTCTTTTTTTAAATATATTATCACCCTTTTTATCCATGTGTAAGATGTAAGAAAATAAAATTTTGTACCTTTCTATATGCCTGAGATCTATATAAGTAAAATGAAACGTACACAAAATGAAAACAGACATTTTCGATAGGAAAACAGTTAAAAGCAAATTTTTCACTAGGCATTTCCATCCCCAACTCTAAACTAAATTATTTTAAAGACGTCTTTCTCTGATACCCAATTAATTCTAAAATCAAATGAAAAGATTCAAGATAAAAAAGAAAAAAAAAAGGTGTAATGATCACTTCCGTTTTACAGATGCATGTGGACATTGAGGACTGATTTGTTTGGATTTATCCCTCCCTCTACGGTCATTTCTTGAACACCAGGTTTAATTAGACCCCTATGGAGCCAGGAAGTGAAGGAAAAAAAACACATTTTGTATTTTGTACTTCCTTTTAAATACTCAAAGTGTCCGCTATCATAAAATACCCATTTGTAATAGTATGTTATCACTTAATTCTTAATTGAGGTCCGTCAACAGGGGGTGTTGGGTTGGTAGTCAGTCAACATTGAGAAAATAATTGTCAGTCTCTAGGGGCATTTGAGCTGAGTTCCCATAGCAAAAACAGTGTTCTAAATCTGAGATGAAATATTTTTTTTTTTTAAGAAGTTTGGAATTTTGAGATAAAGTATATTGTATATTAAGCCCTGTAAAATATACAATATACTGCCTAAAATGTATATTAGATACAATATACAAATACTTTTTAAAATGTTGCAAAATATACAATATACAATATACAAATGTATATTGAATATACTATATTATATACAAGTATATAATATACTGCCCACCTCTGTATGCAACCTACCTAAAATTTTACATGCGATTTATTATATTGTTACCACTATCATAAAAAAGAAAATTTTTCTTAAATGTTTTAATGCGAAAATATTGTGTAAAAAATTATTTTTTAAAAATAATAGTAAGAATATAATAATAAAGTGAGTTTAACATTTTAAGAACGCTGGGAGGCCTGTTATTTGATAATGGCAGCAGAATCTTTATTTTTATGTGTTACGAAATCCAGTATTATGTTCGCACTAAAACAAAAAATATGCTGTTGTATAATTTAGCAATTTTTAAGAGCGTTAAAAAAAAAGTTTACGAATTGCGGTAGTCATCGTAAAATTGCATGTGAACATATATTGCTAGAAATTATAATCAAGTTTACCTCCGAGATAAGGTTTCTTTTCATTAGGAGCTTTTTATATGAAATTGACTTTGTCATCGTGCCACGCTAGTAAACAATTAAAGTAAATATAAGCCGTACCGTCTGTGGCTCCGTGGCTCAGTTGGTTAGAGCGTGACTTTAATAAAGCGGTTGTTCGGAGTTCGGTCCCCGGAAGGTCCGGCGTGCAAATTTTTGAGGATAATTAGTAGAAAAAGTGTCAATTGATAAAAGAAAATTTTTCGTTGACTGCACAATATCTTAAAAATTTGCGAAAAGTTTTTTAAGGAGTTTTTTCTTTTTTTTTTAAATATTAGAAAAAACAAAATATCTTAGATATTAAAAAAGCTCAAAATAAAAAGTTTCAAGTACAAATTACATAATTAAATAATTTTAGAAGTTATACCGGGTGATCCAAAAGTCAGGACAAACTTTAAAAATGAATAATTCGAAAACGAATCAAGATACAAAGATACGGTTTTCACCAAACGGATGAAAAATAAACCGGGTTTTGTGTGGCAACGAAAAAAAATTAGTTCTGTTGGCGACCAACAGATGGCGCTATAGTGTCTTATTTCACCAAAAGATGATTTACAAATGAAAAAAGTGTTGATAACTTACAAGTCAGCTTAATTACAGTTAATTAGTATTACTACAATAACTGTTCAATGTGCTGTCCATCATTCAGATGTACAGCTGTGAGACGATTCACCACACCGTTCACAGGATTTAGTAGCATTTCTTGCGTTATGGCAGACACATTTTGGCGGATGTCATCTTTCAGTGCTGCTAGTTATTCCGGTTGGTCGCTGCACACTTTTGACTTCAAGAATCCTCACAGCCAAAAGTCACAGGGTGTCAGATCGGGAAATCTTGGAGGTCATGCGTGATTAAAGTAGCGACTAAGAATGCGATATTTCGATGCATGTAAGCTTCGACAACCATTACCTGCCGCAGTTGCTCCTTTTTATATTGTTTGTTGCTTTGCATAGTCCTACATCAGAAATCCGACAGCGCCATCTGTTGGTCGCCAACAGAACTATTTTTTTTCGTTGCCACAAAAAACCCGGCTTCTTTTCCATCAGTTTGTTGCAAACCGCATCTTTGTATCTTGATTCGTTTTCGAATTATTCATTTTTAAAGTTTGTCCTGACTTTTGGATCCCCCTGTATATTATATGAAGTTGAATTTGTCATCGCGTTTTCTGTCACGCTAAAAAACAAGACACTTCCACTTAAAAAAAAAAAATGTAAGCAATTCATTGTACCTTTATCTCTCAATGGCTCAGTTGGTTAGAGCGCCATGCTAATTTTTCAAATAATTAATAGAAAAGGTGTCAGTTGATAAAAGGAAATATTTCGTTGTGTACACAGTATCCTAATAATTTTTAAAGAGTTTTTTAAATTGCTTTTTATACAGTTACTAAAAAGCACAAAATAAATAAATAAATAAATTTTTTAGAAGCTTTTTATTGAAATTGGGTTTCATTATCGTGTCTTTATGTCACGCTAATAAATAAGACACCTCAACTTTAAAGTAAATGTCAGCAGTCCTTATAGTCGCTCGTTGGCTCAGTTGGCTAGAGCGTCAAGTTGCTAATACGATGGTAGTGAGTTCCATCCCCGAAGGATCGATGTGTTAAATTTTGCAGATAATTAATAGAAATTGTGTCAATTGATAAAAGAAAATATGTCATTGCCTACAGAGTATTCTAAGAATTTTTGAAGAGTTTTTTTTAAAAAGCTTTTTTTTTTTTTTTTTTTTTTTTTTTTTAAGATACTAAAAAGCATAAAATAAAAGTTTATATATATTCTTTTAGAAGCTTTTTATTGAAATTGGATTTTTATCATCGTGTCATTCTGAAAAAGAAGGCGCCTCCACTTTAATGTAAATTTAAACAACCGTTTTCGTCGCTTGTTAGCGCATTTGGTTAGAGCATCATGGTGATAACGCAATGCTCGTGGGTTCGATCCTCGCAAGCCGATGTGTTACATTTTGCAGATAATTCATAGAAACGGTGTCAAATTAATAGAAGAAAATCTTTCATTATCTACACAGTATGTCCTAAGGAATTTTGATAGTTTTTTAAAGAAGCTTTTTTTTTGAGTTACTAAACGCACAAAATAAAAATTTCAGAAAAATAAAAATTAAGTAATTAATTAATAAAAATATAAATAAATTAATAAAAATAACACTGAAATTTTTTTTTTATTATTGTGGAGCTCTAAAAAGCCTAAAATAAAAATTTATTCTTGCACAGACATGCTAGAAAATCATGAACGTTTCAACAACAAGAAAATTTTAAAGAAAAATATAGATATTTCACTTTTGCAAAACATGAAAAATTTTAAATATTCCAAATATTTTAAAAAGCATTAGAGAACAATATTCCTTTTGTATAAGTATTTGTTAAATTTTTCTAGAATGTTCTAGGATTTTTCTTGACAGTTCTTAGACTTTTGGTTAGAGCGTCATGCTGATAACGCGATGGTCTCGGATTCGGTCCTCGAAAGACGATATAGAACTTTTTTTTCAGATAAATAATCGAAAAAAATGTCAATTGATAAACGAAAATCTTCCGTTGTCTGCAAAATATCCTAAGAAATTTTAATTAGTATTTTTTTAAAGAAGCTTTTTCCTTTTTTGTAACTAAAAATCACAAAATAAAATTTAAGTAAAAAATCATTTTTTAAAGTTAGAAGCTTTTTATTGTGAAGCCCTAAAAATCATAAAATAAAATTTATTCTGGGAAAGACATGCTACAAAGAAATGAAAGTTTCAACACTAAGAAAATTTTAAAGAAAAATATAGGTACTTTCCTTTTGCAAGCGATGAAAGTTTTTTAATGTTCAAAATATTTTAAAAAGCTTTCGAGACGTTTGAAATTTGTGGCCTAACGAATGATTATACAAAAACTAATAACTAAGAATATTAGTCTCAAAAGCTTTTAAAAATATTTTGAACATTAAAAAATTTTCATTTCTTGCAAAAGGAAAGTACCTTTATTTTTCTCTAAAATTTTCTTAGTGTTGAAATTTTCATTTCTTTGTAGCATGTCTTTGCCAGAATAAAATTTATTTTATGCTTTTTAGGGCTTCACAATGAAAAGCTTCTAACTTTAAAAAATGATTTTTTACTTAAATTTTATTAACTTTAAAAGAATAAAAATTAAAAAATAATAATAAATAAATAAATAAAATCTAAATTCTAGTTTTTGAAATTTTAAGGAGCTTATTTAAGTAAAAGACTTTTTAAAATCTTTGAACATAATTAAACTAGACTTTTATAAAATTTTAATGCTCCTGGGTCCTTTTGGAGGGAAAGCTGGATCTAGGAATAATATCAAGTTAAAAGCAAATATAATTAATCCCGTAAATAATACTAGTTAAATGACTCATTCTCAATAAAATTGAATTTTGATTTCTTTTTTCACTTATAAAATAAAAAGAAATCAAGAAATCATTATAAAATTTGTGCTTAATAAATAAAGCACAAATCATAATGTTTAATTTTCTTTTTAATTAATTTATTTATTTTACCAAAAATCAGTCGCCTTACTGTAATTCCTGATTCACAAATTATCAATTTTTCTTAATAAAGAATAAATTATACATACCTGCCTATTTTAATGGAAATTATTATAATTTATTACAATTATTTTAGCTGTTTATGACTTAATTTAGACATGTTCAACTGACTTCGTGGGCCTCTTTCAATTTGGATTTTATACCAGCGGTTAACATTGTAGTCAGACTTAAAAAAAAATAAATAAATAAACACTTCAGCTAAATTTGCCGAAAATCGTTCTACAAATATGCGGCTGGTTTTTATCGATTAGTAATAACCAGTGTTGTTAGATTTGGCGGACTTTTTATTCAATAATCACCAATAATTTTTAATTGTAACCAGGGTTTAACCTGGCAAAAAAATTAGTTTAGCATTTTAGCGAAAATAGGCAAGCTCTATTTTAGCTTTTTCGAAAGTTAATTCTTTGGATACCATTGATTTCTTTTGCTTAGCTTTGTTAGCCTCAGTTTTATTTTCTATTCTTTTGTTCATTGATGATTTTAACCAAGCATCCATATTTGTGACTTTAAAAATATGAATCAGGGAAACTATGTTTTGATTTTAACAATAGAAAAAGTGGTACTCATATCATATGTGTAAAATGAAAAAGCAATTGAAATTTTAAGTAAAGTGTAGTGGTAGATAATCGTGAAATACTAGTGCTAAGAATGCTTCTATGAATCAAATTCTGAATTCTGACATACTTTTAAATATTTTTGCATTTAAATTCAATTATTAAAAATTAAAAATAAATCCAAATTACTACATAAATAATCATTCCCAAAAGTTTCAGTCCTTGCGTAGTTTTTGCCTGCAAATATTACAAAAAAAAAAAAAAAAAAAAAAAAAAAATCCGAGTTATTATAGAGATATTTTATACAGTTATCCAGTTTTAGCTTTTTAGCGAAATTCTGACCAACATGTGTTAGCAAAATATGATACCTTTTAGCAAAATGCTAAAAAAACTAATGGCAGTTTAAACCCTGATTGTAACGTTTGCCTAAGATTAATCGTCTATTATATTTATTAAATATCACTTTTTAAAATTATTTGTGGTTATTGAATAAAAAATTCGCCAGATCTGGCAACACTGGTAATAAAGTCTAGTTTTTAAATGCATACATAGATTTTGCTTTGGGGGAGTCATCTAAATTAGCGGTGGCCGACTCGCAGCTCTCGGCCCACATACGGCCCAGCCGTGTAATATTTTACGGCCACCGACGGAATTCATGAAATTTATAATTTGATATTTTTGTTTAATACAAAAAACATTAAAAAATTCGTTCTGGTTCTTCGAAGTGAAAATACTAGTTACGTAGGTGCAAAGCAGTGTTGCCAGATTTTCCTGCTTTTTTATTCAGTAATCACCAGTAATTTTGAGAAATGATATTTGATATACATTGTAGACGATTAATCTTTGATATGATTACGCAACCGCTACATTTAAAATTTAGTTATGGTTATTGAATAAAAAAATCGTAAAACCTGGTAGCTCTGGTACCAAGTCTGCGTTATTTTCAACGGAGACTTAACATCGGACAGTTATTATTGTTTTCAGTTTATTTAATATTTTTTTATTTTTCGAAAATATATGTGATGTACTCCTTTTTAAAAATATTAGTGATAAATCTGAGTTAAAAAAGGGGAAATGTTGGCAACTATGTAGTTATGGCAGACAGAGAAAAAATATCGAACTGATTATTGTTAATAAAATAATATCAAATAATTATTGATTTTTATTATTACATACTAATCATCAATATATACTCATATTTTTTTTATGGAAACAAAAAACAATTATTTATTAAAATATAAATTATTTATTAAAATAAATTATTTATTTATTTATTTTTAAGGGAAAAAAAAAAAAAAAAAGAAATATGTATAATGTTCGAAATTTTCACCCGTCCCCTACAATCACAAAATACACTAAGGAACAAAAAAAGAAAAGAAAAGAAAAAAAAGCCACATTGCAGAAAAATTGACTTATACCTTTTTTTATTTGTAATAACTTCAAAACTAATGGTTGAAAACAAATAAAACTGTCTTGTTTGCATAATACCAAAGATATGAAATGGTATATATGTACATTTTCGATTTAGTAATTTGTTTAATTACACTCTACGAAGTACTTAATAAAAATTTTAATAAAACTTTCTTTTTAAACGTAATAAAATAAAAATATACTTTTATTATTCTGTTATGATTTATTATATGAAATACACAAGTTATATTTTCATATATGGAATAAAGCTATTTATTTGTTGGATCTAAATAGTTACTTAATAAAAATAAATCATTAAAATACTTAATAAAAACAAACTTACAAGGAAACATTCAAAGGGTGTAATCTTCAAAAAGTATTGAAAACAAGTCCTTCCGGCTTATTCGGAAGGGTAGGTTGATTTCTTTTTCCTTATCAAGTAGCCGTCATTTTGTTTCAAAATCGCGGCTACAAATTATTAACGAATTAGTAGAAATATTGATGTAGGCTATCTACATATGGAGTTTTAAGCAAATCGGTTCATAAATACCTTTTTATGTGAATTCAAAATTTTCAAGTGGCCGGCGCTTGGAAACAAGATGGTGGGCCAAGTTGACAACTATATCAAATGCATTTGTGAGATAAGACTACTGTACAAATATAGTTGGAATTAATTCAGAATCTCAAAAGTCATCGTGTTGAAAAATTAAGTGGCTGCCACTTGGATCAAAATGGCAGAGAAAGTTGCTCAGTGAACTAATTAATCTAAGATATTGTTGCAAATGTAAAAATAATTCAATTTTTTTTTTTTTTTTTTTTTTTTTTTTTTTGTTTTTTTTTTAGAAATTCTTTCGAAGAGGCTTAGTAAGTTGATTAAATATTAATTTTCTGCATTTCTCGTTTGTTTTAACGTTAAAATAGCCTAATTTTCCCTTAAAAAGACATTAAAAAGCTCCATTATGGCAGGTAATGGATTTGGCGCCAAATTTGGCGAGTCTTCCACTTGGCGACTTTTTTGGCGAGAAAATCCATAGTTTATTAATAAACTTCATTGAGACACATATAATCTATGTATACATCAAAATTCAAGCAAATTCGGAATACGCTTTTTACAATTTGAATTTGAAATTTTCAAGTGGTCTCCACTTGAAAACAAAATGGTGGAGCAACTTGGTTAAGAAACTCATCCAAGATATTCATAACACAAGTTAAGACACTGCCCAAATTTGGTTTGATTTGAAGTATTATTTTGGAAGTTATCGTGATTTTAAATTTTTAAGTGGTAGCCAGATTTCAAGTGGCCCCGCTTAACTTAAGATATCCGCCACTTTATTAAAAATGGTGGATACGTTCATTAATAAACTTCATTGAGACACTTATATACTCTATGTATACATCAAAATTCAAACAAATTCGGAATACGCTTTTTACAATTTGAATTTGAAAATATCAAGTGGTCTCCACTTGAAAACAAAATGGTGGAGCAACTTGGTTAAGAAACTCATCCAAGATATCCATAACACAAGTTAAGACGCTGTCCAAATTTGGTTCGATTTGGAGTATTATTTCGGAAGTTATCGTGATTTTAAATTTTCAAGTGGTAGCCTGATTTCAAGTGGCCCCACTTAAGATATCAGCCACTTTATTAAAAATGGCAGATAAATTTCATTAATAAAGTTCATTGAGACCCTTATGTAGTCTAGATTTACATAAAAATTCAAGCAAATCTTGCTTTAAACACGCTTTTTACAATGTGGGTTAGAAATATTCAAGTGGCTGCCACTTGAAAACAAAAAGTCGGAGCAACTTGATTAACGAACCTATCCAAGAAACTCATCCAAGATATTCATAACACAAGTTAAGACGCTGTCCAAATTTGGTTCGATTTGGAGTATTATTTCGGAAGTTATCGTGATTTTAAATTTTCAAGTGGTAGCCTGATTTCAAGTGGCCTCACTTAACTTAAAATATCCTCCACTTTATTAAAAATGGCGGATACGTTCATTAATAAACTTCATTGAGACACTTATATAGTCTATGTATACATCAAAATTCAAACAAATTCGGAATACACTTTTTACAATTTGAATTTGAAATTTTCAAGTGGTCTCCACTTGAGAACAAAATGGTGGTGCAACTTGATTAAGAAACTCATCCAAGATATTCATAACACAAGTTAAGACGCTGCCCAAATTTGGTTCGATTTGGAGTATTATTTCGGAAGTTATCGTGATTTTAAATTTTCAAGTGGTAGTCTGATTTCAAGTTCCCCCACTTAACTTAAGATATCTGCCACTTTATTAAAAATGGCGGATAAACTTCATTAATAAACTTCATTGAGACCCTTGTGTGGCCTGTATTTACAACAAAATTCAAGCAAATCTTGCTTTAAATATGCTTTCTACATTGTCGGTTTGAAATTTTCAAGTGGCTGCCACTTGAAAACAAAATGTCGGAGCAACTTGGTTAACGAACTCATCCAAGATATTTATAAGATCAGTTCACAGTCCAAATTTGGTTCGATTTCGAGTATTATTTCGGGAGTTATCGTGATGACAAAATTTTCATTATAGATAGATAGATAGATATATATATAGATAAACGAAGTGATTGCAATAGGTCGATTTCTAAAGAAATCAACCTAAAAATATATGTGATTCTACTCTTCATAAAACACCAGAAAATGAAAAAAATATCGGCTGAAATTAATTACAGCGACCACAAAAAAATATCAAAATTAAGCATATTTGGCGATTTAGCGCTGTTAGGCGATACGTTTGCTAGCACCGAGATTGCCGTGTACGAACAGAACCGTGTTTTGCTTTTCCGCAAAGTTCTCAAAATCAATCGCCTAGCAGTATGAAATCGCCAAATATGCTTAATTTTGATAATTTTTGTGGTCGCTGTAATTAATTTCAGCCGGTAATTTTTTCATTTTCTGGTGTTTTATGAAGAGTAGAATCAAAAATATTTTTTTCAATACTTTTTGAAGATGACACCTTTTTGAATGTTTTCTAGTTAGTAAAAAAAAAAAAAAAAAAAAAAAAACATAATAAATTCTGTATTGAGAGTTAGTTCCACCTTTACATAGAATTACTGCTTTAATGCGCAATGGCATAATATTATACAGTGTTTTAATATAAATCTCAGAAATTTCACTGTGCCAAATATCATAAATAATTTTTTCTAGTTCTTGCAGAGTTGTATGTTGCAAACTCCGAATCCTCCCCTCTCTTCCCCCGTCTTTTTATAGACTAAACATTTTCAAGCGGATTGAGAAGACTATTTCTAGATCTGGTAAAGAAGAAATTCTACGATATTCTTTGTGGAATTTAACTTAAAATTAAAAAAAGATATGATTACTTACGGAATTATAGGTGCTCATGGAAATGGATAGGTATCTTTAACAATTTGAATCAAATAAACGTACCACAGACGCCCTTTAGCAAGGTACTATATCATCTTGAAATGCTGTTTGCGGGAGATTCTGAGATACCGTCAAAAAATCAAAGTAGTCGGTAAGGCGCCACTTTTATAATGATGCGTTTTATTTCGAGTTAATGGATCCCTTGAACATGAAAATTTGCCTGACTCCTTGAAAAGTTATGAACCTCCGTACCATAATGTATGGAGAATGTGTCACTGTTTTAAGAGTGCAATTTTCATTAAGTCGGTCACTTTTTCGTTGTCCTACTAGCATTTTTCATCAGCTCGAAATAAATGAAACTTGACTCATCAGAGAAAATCAGTTCAGCCCAGTAATTAACTGATAATATTTTTAAATGTCTGGTCAACTGAAGTCTTGTTCTTTTCCTTAGAAATGGCATTTTGCAGATCTTCTGGATTTTAACCTGCTTTGTTTGATTATTCGCGCAATGTTTTAAGAAAGTATTTTGCTATACACTTAAAAAAAAAATAAAAAAAAAACTGAATTATGAACAAAGATACAAATAATTTTTTTAAACTTTTGCTTTTTAATTCGAGGTCATTTCGCTTGGATGAGCGACATACGGCTGCCCAAATTTCCAGTTTAAACAACCAAAAAACCTTTATATCTTGCAAAAAGCCATCTCATCAATATTTCGTTAACATGTAATTATTTTGCCATCATACGTATTAAAATATTTTTTGATTTTCACTCTAAAATTAATATTTTTTATTGCATCGTTAATTATCTTATTCTTGTCATTTTTGAAACACTTTCTAAAATTGCAATTTTATCTGACAATTGCATTTTTTTTTTTAACACTGGGCTCAATTCTAAAGTGTACGTGGGTGGAGGACGACGTAATAAAATCTGTTCGAAAATTTGCTTTTTTAGTGATAAAATTGGCGGTTTCAGAAAGGAAAAAATATCCAAATGTTTTTTTTTTCTTGTCCCTTAATGTATACACATGTTATAGATCACAAAATGTGACATTTTTTTTTTTTTTTTTTTTTTTTTTTTTTTTGGGGGGGGGGGTCCCTTAGTTTATGTATATATGCAGCCCTCCTAAATAAAACATTTAAAAGTGCTTTGGATTGGACAGGTCTGGTCTACATAATAAAACTTCAACTTTCATCAACTTCATTTTTTCAAATAGGAACAGCAGAGCTGCCAACATTTTTAACTTTTAAATCAGAATTGACGAAAGTATTTTTAAATGGAATATGTTATATATATATATATTCGACGATTAATATTACCAAAAACAGCTATAAAAATTTTCCAGTTTGAAGTCTTCTTATAAAACAGGAGACTTGGCACCTATGGAACAGTGTAGATAACATAATGTAACAACAATTTGCGACTTTTTTATACAATAGCCATCAATGATTTTCAGAAGTGATTTTTAATATACATAATAGACGAATCCAGTATTGCCAGATTTTGCGACTTTTTTATTCAACATATCCACCACTAAAATTTAAATGCAACGATTGCTTAATCATTTCGAAGATTAATCATCTATTAGGTATATAAAATAACTCTCAAAATTATTGGTGACTAATGAATAAAAAAGTAGCTAAATCTGGCAACACTGGACGAATTGAATCGAAGATGCTTATGTTAAATAAATGTGACGGACTTTAATTCAAATCTTACCAAAAACTTATTGAATTCAAATTTTCTTTCATAATGCTTTAGAATCAAATGACTCAAATATATTCATTTATATGTTTAAATAAAGAACTTAATTATGAAATTTTTTTATAAATTCCTTTTCCAAAAAATTATTAATTACGTCCTATGTTACCTTTTGCACGAATAAAATTAGCATCATCAAAACGCGGGTTTTCAAATTTACAACTCATTCCTATCTTAAATTTCCCAGTTATATTGATATATATATGGGGGAAGTTCCTAGTACAGACAACAGATGGCGCTGCCTCCGATGCTCATCTTTCGACGAGAGGACAAACACAAACGGAAGATAGTGGAGATCTGGCTGCAACGGAAAGCGGTTGAGACCGTCAGCGCGAAGGCTGATGTGGTCATTTTCTTCTAATTAGAGCTTGTAGTGCTCTTAATAATCTATACCACAATCTCACATATTAGATAAAGTGCGCGAAGGTACTTTTGTGAATTATATTTGTGAGTAGGTGTTTAAATGTTGCTTTATTACGGTTATACTGATGAAGAGAGCTTGTTATGTGTGCTAAGCCTCGAAACCAGCAAATGGTTAATTATGAAAATTATGCTATTGTCTTTTTTCTTTGTGTATTTTGTGTTGTATGTGTTACGTAATAAATGTTTAGTCATCTAAGTCGCATCTCATCATTGCCCCACCCCTAGACGCCCAGCCAAGATTCTACATATATATATATATATATATATATATTTCAAACTAGCGTTAGGGAACAGTCTCATTATCATTTGTATACCTTTCAGCATTCTAATTACTACTCCGTAAAATTTTTAATTGCCCCCTTTTTTTCCCCACACACGTCTTTTTTTTTTTTTTCCTTTAAGAGTCTTTTCTTCTTATTTCACCTTATATACATTCAAATAAAAAAAATTACCACAAAAATTAAGTATTGTGGAAAAAGAGGCGGTACTAAGAATTTTACGGAATATTATTTAGGATGTTGGCAGATATAGTATCATCTATGACAGAAAATCAAAAAATCTCCTGATTTTTTTTTTTTTTTTTTTTTTTTCCCTTTTCTTAAGTTTATGTTCAAATTCCAATATTATATTCATTGTATCCCAAGAAACGTTCCGGTGTTTACTGTACAGTCAGAAAAAAAAAAAAAAAATCTTTTCCCATAATAAATTCTCTTTGTTTCAATAATAGATTTTATAAACATGGAAAAAAGAAAAAAACAATTTTCCACTATTTCATTCAGTATTAAAAAAAAAAAAAAAAAGCATTTAATAAAAATTTAATATTTTATTATGTTACGTCATGCAATAAAATTTAAATAGCATTAGTTTACAAACGGTACAGTAGACGAATGCGAAAATGTCACAAGAAGATTAAAACAGAAAATTCGTTTTAAAAAAATCTTATAAAAATTAATAAAAATTAGTTATATTAATAATAATAATAATAATAAAAAGTATTGTTCACTGTGTATTGCTCTTATAAACAATAATCCTCGTTTTACCGCGTTTCCTAAATCATGACATTTAACTTGAGGTGCACGAGTCGTAGAGTATTCAAGTACAAAAAAAAAAAAAAAAAAAAAAAAAAAAGACAACAAGGTTGGAAAAGTTATGTAATATTTAAGAACAAAGACTTAACAATTCAGAATCTGGTACAGTGCAACCACATATCCTAAAACTAGCAGTGAGGATGCGTCCAAAATGTTTGAGGGATGCCAGCTTGAACGATAGTTTGAAATTTGGAAAACATCCAGTAATTCCGATCTCTCATTTTCTCTGTGTCAGATGACTGTCACCCCTAATTTAGCATTGGACTCTTTGAGTTAGCACTTGCGCAGATGCTTCCATGGTTTCATGATATGTGGTCGAAGAATATATTCCTTTTTGCAACGGAAGCCACGCCTTTACCCAATTTTCTAAAACTTCACATTATAAAATAAAATTATTTTACATACTTCCAATTAAATCATTTAAATATTGTTTTCAGCATTCGATGTAGTAATTGCGATTGATATTTATGCATACCTGCATCACATATAGAGTAGTATACGAATATGCAAAACTAGTTTTTTTTTTTA
This sequence comes from Salticus scenicus, assembly GCA_963930645.1. Taxonomy (NCBI): domain Eukaryota; kingdom Metazoa; phylum Arthropoda; class Arachnida; order Araneae; family Salticidae; genus Salticus; species Salticus scenicus. Next base: position 142,718,657 of record OZ005657.1, read on the forward strand.
AATATTGTTTTCGCGATATAGAGGCGATATAGAGACTTCATTTCTTTTGGAATTCTTTCCCAGTCTCTCGCCTGCATTGCGATAATTTTATAAAAAAAAAATAATCCACTTTGTATAATAAACATCGAAGTGTTGCTTAGAAAACAATTAGAATAACATAAAGGTAAATTAAAGTAGTTTTTCGTCAAATTATGTACAGATATTTACTCACAGATGATACAAATTGTAATAAGTGACGGCCTTCTAACAGCAGTAAAAAATGAAATATCACTGTAACTCAAAAAATAATGTTAGGAACGAGCTGTAAATTTGGAAACCCATGTTTTTGATGATAACCGTTCTATTCGTGCAAAAATTAACATAGGTCATAATTCCATATTTTTTTCAAATATGAATTTATTAATAATTTTCATAATTCATTTTTTTTTTTTTAATCAAAAATATGCATAGAATAAGTTTGGGTCACTTCATTCTATCGTATATATATATATAAAAAAAAAAAAAAAAAAACAGAATTTGAATATCATAATTATTTTGGGAGATATGAATTAATGTTTGTCACATTCATTTAACATTAGCATCCTCATGTTTTGACAGCTTATAACTCTATGAAAAATTGAGCAAAATATATAAACTATACCATTTTTTGCGTTAATTTCATCCAAAGAATTCAAATAAATTATTTTTTAAAAATGGGGGTTACTATTGAAAAAAATGAAGTTGATGCCACTTTTAATATGTAGACGACCCCCTAAGCAAAATCTAACTATACCATTATAAACTAGACGTTATTACAAATCGATTGGTACCAGCCCCGTGTTTCTACGACAACTTACGGCGAAGTTAGGTTGGAAGGGGGGGGGGGGGCTGACTGTACAAATGAACTTATTTTTGTAAGATAAACGCGGGAGATTGTAGTCGCAGTTTGAAAGAAAAACGAGTCACGCCTTCAGTTTTACTTTTAATCTGTGTTTCCAAAGCAACTTTTTTTTTTTCTTTGAAAAAGAATTTCGGATTTCTGTGATTGACTCATTATGTAATACAGGTACATGGCACATATAAATGGATTGATTGTTGAGACCAATATTTAAATCATTTAATTACGAAAACTCAAATTCATTTTATTATGTAATTCTTTGGAGCACAGCATAAATATTTCCTATTAATTTTTTCACGATTGGATAAAGTGAAATTTATGATAGAAATTTCTGCTGTAAATTCTCCCCCCTGAATCGAAGATTTGGCATTGGCAACTATGTGTACTATAGTACGATAATTATCGCGTGGTTGGTATCGCTGACAATAGGTAAACTCTTTTTTGTTATGTGTTAAAAGACTTTTACAGTTTTTTTACTGCTATTTTTTTTAATCTTGTTATCCATAATTTTGCATTTGAATACTGGAAGGTTAATACGCTTCAAGTTATTTAAATTTTATTGGAAAAAGCATCATAAGGAACTATATTATTTATAAAAATATAAACTTATAAAACTTAATTTATAAATTGTATTTAAGGAGAAAAAGTAGAAGAAAGGAAAACCAAAGCCTATTTTTTTTTTTTCTAAGTAATAAATATAAAATTCTGCACACAAAAAAAGAATTTTTTATTTAGTACGACAGGGCTAATTTTAATATATTCTTCCATTTTAAGGCATGCAGTAACTGTTTCATCCCCCAGAATATATTACTATATTCATTTCTTGAAATTGTTTTGGTATAGCTTTAGCACAGGAGCTCCTTGACGGCTTTTAAATTTTTGTTATCATTTTGGCGATGAATTAAATTGGCTACCTTAATTGCGTAAGTAAAGAACTTAATGAGCCGTTTCGGTTCCAAATTTCGCCAAGGGGTTATGTACTAAAGCTGTTCCATTTCGTTTGCACGATTTTTCTCAATTTTATTTTAATTATCTTTAAAAAATGTTAGCACTTTTTTTTTTCTTTTCCTACCGCATACAAAGAAATATATTAACTTATTTATTTTTGGTCTTTATTTATTTATTTATTTATTTATTTATTTTTAATAATTTTTAAGTTTTAATGGGGGTTTTATTCAAATATCTTTTGAGCCAATTATCCGATTGAATTAAAATATATGACGCTAGCTAGATTTTATCCTGATCAATGAGTGTACCAATTTTTAATAAGATCTAATAATCTGGACAGTTTCAATGATAAACTTTCAGCTTTATATATTTAGAGAAACATAAAAATGTTTGCATATTCATTCAAGATGCTAGATAAAAGTTGGTAATGACGGCAAAATCGCTATCTGAATGAAGTATTAGACTTGACGCACTAAAAAAAGAAAAATAATATGTTACGGTTAGTACGAATTGGAGAATTTGGTATTAGGTTTTTCCTAAAGTTATAGTACTTTATTTAAGAGCATTCTGTAAAAGAAAATCTTGTAAAAGAATATTTGTAAAGCATTCTTGTAAAGGAATGTTTTTTTAATCAAAAGAAAGGCATTTTGATGTTTGAAAGTTCTTAAGCATTAAACATCTGTTATCAGAAGAAAGGGCGTAAAATCGATTTAATCTGAACAATAATATTTATAATGAAAAAATTCTTTTAAGTAATATGACAATATCACTTATCCACAATTTCTAGCGTTTACGTTCTTTGGTTACTGGAAAATTTTAAGAGAATTTTTTACTTTATTTAATCAATGAAAACTATCATAGAAATATATATAGAGAAAATTTACTTCAAAATTCTTCCTTCTGGTAAATAAAAAAGCGTAGAAGTTGGCAACTATGCTCATCAGCAAAGTTTTGCCCACCACGGCGGAATTCGGAAATTTATAATAGGATATCTTCGGTCAATACAGTAAAAATTAAGGAATAATGTTATATTTGCTTTAATATTATAGTAAAATTATAATAGGTGGATTTTTATTTCATCATTGTTGTTATAATTACACTTTTGTACCCGTTTTTGCTGGTGGGTCACATGCGGTCGTTGGGCCGTCGATTTGACTACCTCTGGTTTTAAATTATGAATAACTTAATTATAATAATTCTAATTACTTTTAGGACTGCCCCTCGTTTGATGTTTTTGTAATAAATATGATGCCCATTAAAGCAAAATAGTACCAAAAATTTTAATTAAAACTTAATTTTTTCTATCATTTATTTAATTATTTTAACTTTAAACTATTTAATTTTTTTTTTAAAACATTGTTTGATGTTTATTTAAATTCTTCACCGTTATGCGAAAAACTTCCAAATTAATAGTAAGATTAGGGCAAAAAATGTAAATTGGTGAAATATAAACATTTTATAGTTTAATACTTAGTATTAAAAAAAAAAAAAAAAATGTCATGAACACATTCAGCTGCCGGCAGGGGTCGTTCTCTCCGCCCTTTTTTCAGGACACTCACCTAAATGAAAAATTTTTTAATTTATTGCAACCACTAATTTTATAAAATAATCTCTACCCTGTATAATCATGGCACATTACTACAAATATGCCTGAAGTATCTCTGCATCAAATTAGTGGTGGCAAAAATGACAGAAAATTCCTCACTCTGAGAGTATCCTGAAAAAAGGTAGGGACCCTCGATAGAGAGAGACTGGACATTGGCGCGCCAGCTTTTTGACGAAATTCTCCATTTTAGTGCCAGTTGCTCCATTTCTTATCATTAAGCTGAGAAGAAATTTTGATTATTTTACGTCATAATCGAAAAAGAACTTATTTATTACATTTTTACTTTGTTATGAGATAAATTGCTTTAATTTTGGAATACTTTTAAAAGATAAAATTGCATAATTATTTATTTTATATCATGCTTTAAATACTTTGAATTCTCTTATTGCATGCTGTTTTACGTATTTATTTCCGAACATATGAGATAATTACATTATTTATTTGCTAGCTATTAGTTTTTAAGTTCTGTTGTGCAATATATTTAATATGTTAGATCTCAATGTATTTTTCTGATATATTTTTAAATACATATTTAAAATAACTATATAAAAATATATTTTTTTTTATTTTTTGCTAGTACGCAAAATGTATCGGATTTCTTAAAATAAATTAATAAAAATAAAGAAAATAATGTGTATATTATTTGCTAACAAATGAAATATAAATTTCTTTTAAATAATAATTGCCATAATAAATTTTATAAATAATATTTAAATAAGTAATTATTTGTATTTACAAAATATTTAAAAAAACTTAAAAAAAAAAAAAAAAAAATCAATGAAATAAGCAAATGTAAATAAATTAAATAAAAACATTTTTTTAATTTCTGAAGATATTAGTTAATATTTTTACAAATTATTATTAATAAAATTTTTATTTTTAATATTTAACTAAGTCATTATTATTAATAATGCGTAATTGAAATAAATAAAATATGTATTTTTAGCTTGTAAAAATATTACGTAATATTTTTATAAAATAATAAAAAATAATTTCTGCTCTTCTGCCGTAGTTTTACATTTATTCATGAATTACTTGACAAAACTAAGATTACCATATTTTTGTTTAAAATTTTCTAACTTTTTATATATAGAATGTATGTCCTCAGAAAAAATAAGATAGAATTACTTTCACTAAGGTAGAATTGCTTTCACAATCAACGTATTTTGCTAAAAATAGAATAATAATACAACAAAAAATTCCTCTGTTTTCCGATAGGTATTGAAAAAGTAACCATGTCGAAAGTTAAAAATGAATTCGTTTTTCTTCAAATTCTTTTTCTCTAAGACGAAAAAAATTACATATTCTGCATTACTTTCGGCACAAATTTAGCACAATTTCCTTTCATTTATGTTGTATATTAAAGCGTCAATCGCGAAGAAAAAAGCATTGCGTTCTACGGGGATCGCTCCGAATTGGCACTAAGATGGTCCAGTCTCTCTCTATATAGGGTCCCTAAAAAAAGGGCGGAGAGTACGACCCCTGGGTCTTAAAAAGGGTTCGTAGTCTCCGCCCTTTTTTCAGTTAATTTTCAGAGATGAGAAATTTTCGACTTTTGTGCTACAACTATTTTTATTTATAAATCTTAATATTTTTATAGTAATGTGTCGGGATTAAATATGTTAGAGGTTATTGTATAAAAATACCGAAGCAAAATGGTCGGAAATTCCTCAACTCTGAATGTGTCTGAAAAGAGGGCGGAGACTGCAATCCTTGCAACTGTAAAAGGAAAAATGTCGAAACACCCACCAGTGTATACACATAAACTATTTTGGTGTTACTTTATTTATTTATTTTTAAAAGCATATATTTAAATTGAATGCATAAACTTCACATTTTTATAATTTCTAAATCTGAAAGCACATTTTTGATTAACGCCTTTCCAGTTTAAGCATAATACGAAGAAAAAAAAAATAATTTAAATAAATACAGAATTGGCAACATTTCAATATTTCAATTTATTACGAAGCATTTATAGCCCCGCCTTTATTAAATACTACATTTATTTAAAGAGGTTTTTTTTTTTTTCTCTCTTATTTTAATGTAGTTATATATTGGAGAATTTTATTCTATAAATAAAGTGGTACGAAATAAAGGTGGGGCTAAAAATGTTCCGGATTAAATTAAAATGTTGGCAACTGTGAATAATAGTACTAATAGTTCTTCAAAGAATTTTTTATTGTCACAATCTCATTACCTTATCAAATTGTTACTAATTAAATCCCAAACAGCAATTTTCTAAATGCTTGATAAGCAGTGTGTTTTTTAAGTATTATAATTTTTACATTCAAAAGTTAAAAGGTAACTAATACAAAGTTTATATAGTCAGTTGTACAGGTCTAAATTAAATTATAAACACTTAAAATTATTATAGTAAATTATAATAAATATGATGACCGTACTTTTTTTCTTCATTAAGAAAAATTGATGAGTTTCTGATTCAAAAATTACCGTAAAGTGACTGATCCATGGTAAAAATTAAACAGGAAAATAAAAGAAAAAATAAATTAAGCATTATTATTTGTGCTTTATTTGTTGAAATTTAGGGAAGAGGGGGGGGATAAATCAGTTTTATTGACTAGTCAGCCATTTAAGTGGTATTATTTACAGGATTAATGTTTTTGTTTTGAACTTGATATTATTATTAGATTTAGCTTTCTCCCCAAAGAGTCCTCGGAGCATTATGATTTTATAAAAGCCTTTAATTTTATTTAAAGATTTTAAAGTCTTCTAACTAAATTAGCTCCCCTAAAATGACGAAAACTAGAATTTAGGTTTTCTTTTTATATCCCCCCCCCCCCCCCCCCACAGACACACACATTTTTTTTTTTTTTTTTTACTTTTTTTTTATTCTTCCGAAGTTAAAAAGAAACCTTTTCTGGAGAGGGGAGGGGTAAACTTGATTATAATTTTGAGGAATAAATGTTCCTGTGCAATTTTTCGATGATTATTGCAATTTGTAAAATTTACTTAGCTCTCTTATAAAATGCTTAATTATACTAGAACATATCTTTAGTTGTAATGTGAACAGAATATTGGCTTTCTTGATATTTAAAAGATAAAAAATAAAGATTTCGCAGCGGTAATCAAGGCTCTATAACTGACAGGGAAACAAACCTAAGAGTAGGAGCTCCGCACCTAGCGTAATTTTACGTTGTACTCCGCTGCTCCGTGTAAACTAAAATGCCTTGTCAAGGACGGTCATTTACATCATGGTCTGCTTGTCTAAAAAATTTCCCACGTGATCTCGTCATTTCTCCTTCCCACCCCATTTGAGGAGTTTGACTGGTTTGACCAGGAGAATATTTCGTTGGTTCTTTAAGCATTTTAGTTTTTCTCATCGTTTCATTTTTATATTATTTACTGTAGCAGGTAGTGCTGCTCCTGATATCGTGAAACAATCCAAGATGATTATTTATAATGTTTATAGGTATTTTATATTTTAAAAAGCGTGTTGCTTCAAAACCTGACGCAAAATTTAGATATATTTTTATGAAGAAAACTCAACAAATTACTGCTGAAGCTTGTCGAGTGTCTTTACGAACGATTGGTAAGACTTGTGCAGACGGAGATGACAGCATTGGAATAGACAACGATTTGTCATTCTCTCTCTCTCTCCCCCCCCCCCCCCCCCCCACAAAAAGAAAGAAAAGTAAAACTTGTGACAGCATTAGAAGACTTTGATAAAGATGTCGTTCGCCAATCCAAGAATTTTATGATCTTGAAGAATATCCTACTTGCATTAAATTAAAAGAAATTTTAGTACAGAGGTTTTTCCAGAGGTATAAAATTACTTGCACTTATTTCGAAAAATCTTGGTTTTAAATACAAAAGATGCAATGACGGGTGTAAGTGTTTGATGAAGAGAACTGATACAGTAGCTGCACCTACCACATTTCTGAGAAAACTGCACAGCATACAAAAATATAATTTCCCCGTCTTCTAATTATTTATATAAGTGAAACTTGGAATAATAAAAACCATCCGAAAATTTTTATATGGCAAGATTTTAAGAGTTCTGGTGATCTTAAAGTACCGACTGGTAAAGCAGGGTTGCCACAGGCGGCCTTTTTATAATATTATTTTTGGTACCACTCTTTTCGTAAAATAAAATTTATCATACATATGTATCTGTAAAATGTACGTACGTATGTATCTGTAAAATATACGCACAGCCTGATTATTGCAAGGGCAAACGGGGCAGTTGCCCCGGGCCCCCACTTTAAGGGGGCCCCCAAATCATACTCATTAGTTTATTGTATATATATATATATAAATTTTTCTTTCTAACTCTTCTGATAAACATTTTTGTTGTATTTGAAATATAATCCTTTTTTTCCCCCTAAAATTAAATAAAGGATTTTATTGTTATTAAGCTGATTGGCTATTAAATTATAGGGTAAGTAAAAACTATGTTACACATTTAAGTCATTCTAAAAATAAATAAATAAAATGTTAATTTATGTTAATTAAATTATTATATTTTGCATCATTTTAATGAAAACTCATAACATTCAATTTGATTTATTGTTTTGTAAATTAGGGCGATTATTGAATAAATCTTTTTACTGTACTGATACTGGAAATGTAATTCTTTTTTTTTTTTTCCGTAAAATTAAATTAAGAATTTTATTATTATGAAGCAGAATGGCTAGTAAATTATATAGTAAATAAAAATATTACAGCTAACATTCAAACATTTAAAAAAAGGTCAACTTATTTCATTTTAATTACTATTTGCATCATTTTAATGAAAAGTTATAATAACTAATATTAATTTAATTCATTATTGTTGAGAATATATTTCGGACTTAGAACGCTTTTTCTAAAGTAAAAACAGGCATTTTTAATTTTAATAAAAAAATTAAATTATAAAATTAGGTAAAAATACAGAATAAAGATTGAGTATCTCGATTATTCACTTTTAACTGAGAATTACTGTAAATTTACAGAGACTCTGAATAAATATTTACATTAAATTTACAGAAATTTTTAACAGTGTAGGAAGACTAATAAGGATACGGAAAAAAGATTCCTTAAAAAAAAAAAAAAGTTCCGACAGTCACTGCTAGGATCAAATGTGACGCTTTAGTTCTTCATGCAGCTGCACTGTTAAAAATTTCTGTAAATTTAATGTAAATATTTATCCAGAGTCTCTGTAAATTTACAGTAATTCTTAGTTAAAAGTGAATAATCGAGATTCTCAATCTTTATTCTGTATTTTTAAGTAATTTTATTATTTAATCTTTTAATTAAAATTAAAAATGACTTTTTCTACTTTAGAAAAAGCATTCCAAGTCCGAAATATATTCTCACCAATAATTAATTAAATTGATATTAGTTATTAAAATGAATGTATAAAGTTTTTTAACATCTCCATTTATTTTTCTCTGTAATTTTACGTAAGACTTAAGATAATAGATTACACAGAGTTTTCTGTTGAAATTTTTAACAGTGTGGAAATTCGAAAGAAACATTAAAACTTCAAAACACGAAGTCATCAAAAAGCAGATAAATGCGTAATAAAGATAAAATATTAGTTCTTTATTCAGCAAATTCCTTCTCTAGCAAAAAATACAAAGAACAATTGCTTGAAACATGAAACTTCAATGACATACATAGCATTTTATTCAGAAATTTCACTTCCCCAGCGAGGACAGTGACATACCTGCCAACATTCTGATTAATATTCTCTAAAATTATTAGTAACCGCCATTTTTTTTCCACACCAGTTTATTTTCAGAGTAATTTTCTGCACATGTAATTGCGATTAAATAAGAAGAAAAATGTTCTAAAAAAAAGACTAGTGTAAAAAAAAAGGCGGGTACTAACAATTTTATCGAATATTAGTAAGACCACATTTTTCCTGGATCATATATTGCATTCTGTACGCAGCATAATCTAATGACTGAATGTAATGTGTCGAAATAAATGCACATCACAGTCTGTATAATGCTTCCTTTTAAATTATTGTTCTTCGTTTCAAATAGGACCTTCACAGAGATTGCTATGACTATTAAACACACAGTGGCAGCTCGTGAGATTCCTTTACAGGGCGGCTGCATCGCTGTATGTCTAAGTACAATTTGAGAAAACAGCAAAAGGGATTTTCTGATTAATCTATTTTAATCGGTTGCTTCAGATTTTACATGCGCATACATAATTGTAAATCAACTTTCGCACATTAGAATGATACACACAATGATTTTTATAAAAATAATAATAAATAGTTTGATTACATATAATTATATATATCTGTGCGGTTCTTACGATAATAACTGCAAATAATTCGAATCTATAGTCCATAATGATAAAGAATTTCTTTTTGTGTCTCTGTCAAAGAATTATAAGTCATGTACTCATCAAAACTATACGAATCGTTCGACGATTACCTACCTACCAATTTTTAGCTCAATCGGATAAAACATTTAGACGCTATCGCACTTCAAAAATTTAAGTCCATTAGTCAAAATGGTAAGGAATTTTTCTTCGTGTCCTTGTAAAAGATCTGTAAGTCCCACATTCATCAAATTTTATACATTTCGTGCGATGGTGAACTTTAACATACCTACCACCTTTCAGCTCAATCGGACCAAGCTTTTAGATGTTATCGTGTTCACTCGCATGCATATTCATATCATACATATAACACTGTAAAAATTGCAAAAATGAACTCGAAAGACCTCAAAACGTAGAGATATACCAAAATTTTACAGTCAGTTTTTTACATGATAACAAAGCTTTTCTTACATAATATATGTTCGGAAAGTAAAAAGAAAGGAAATGTATTTCCCACAATTTTACTATGCAAAGTATTTAAACAAAGATTAACTAATAAATCATCTAAAAAAAAAAAATAAAATAAAATAAATAAATAAATAAATAAATAAAAGAAGACAATGCAAATAAATGTGCACAAAGAAAAAATCTGTTAAATTCAAAATTATGTTAGAGAAATGACTATTTCAAAGACAATCTTTTCAAAGTTCTCTTCTACAAGTAAAGCATATGAACTATCACCAAAAAAGTAAAAAGAGGACCTGCATAAAATGAAACAATTTGAAAATTTTATTTGAATATTTGGAATGATAAATCAAACTCATAAAAGAAAGAAGAAAAAAATATACATACAACACAAATAATTTATTTATATATATCTTTACTTAACACCTTACCTGCCGAGGAAAATTTATAAGATTCGCTTCAAAGTGCAACTGCCCCTTTCAACTCTCAAAAGAGTAAATCTTTCAAAAACACTCTTTAAGGTCATTTTCAAGTTTGTTTTATTGCACTGTCAAACCGTGTCACTTGTTTCACTGGTAGCAGTACAGTACAAAGAATCGTACTTCGGAAAAATGTATATATACGCCCGGGACAGTTAAGGGGTTAATATATTATTCACGTGAAAGTTATGGAATGATGATTGTTTTCCTTTTCTTCATCATTTTACCCCTGAGGAATTCTTTTCGGCGTGTGAATTTTACAGTAATGTTTATTAAATGAAAATATTTGAAATATTAGATCGATATAAATCTCAAGAGCTCCATCTTATTTCTTTTAGATAGGGATAATAGCTCATCGCTATTTTCTGTAGACCATATTGAATTTTGCATAAGACATAGTCTATTACAGAATTTAAGAGTTAAGGAATACGTAACAAGGAAAAGCCTAGATAAAAAATTGCACCCCGGTATTAGATTAAATTATAATTAACATAGGTATTTTAAAATTATATATTTTTTAATAAATAAATAAATAAAATAGACTGAAATATTGATAATTTAAAAATATTAAACTCTTTGGAAAGGTTAATATTTATAAATAATTTTGCCTAGCAACTATTGTTATAATCTAAAATATTTGTCACCCTTTTTAGCATAAAGAAACATTAGTTGCCGCATTTATGTCTAATTATAATTATTTATTTTTAAAATTCCTGTCTTATATTTTATAGTAACACAATGCCGACACAATCTTAAAAGTGCAATTTTAGTGATGAATTGCGTTAATTCATTTAGAACCATCCTTTGAAATATTAGTTTTAAGAATTAACAATGATGTAAAATCATGCAATCACATACATTACGAAATACTTATCAACATTACGAACATCTTAGTTTTTTTTTTTTTTTTAATGCGAACTTTACACACATGCTATATATACATACTAAAATTTTATTTAAGTATGAAACCTCTTATGTTAATTAAAAACGAATTTTCAAAATTTGTCGTATATAGTCAGTAACGTAACCGATATCTTCTGTATTCCCGAACATAAAAAAAAAAAAAAATCTACAAATGTTAAAACTATTTTTTTTTAGATATATTTCAAGACTTCAATAGCATATATCAATTAAATTTGGTTTGAAATATTATCACAAAACTAAAACCATGTATAGCCAAGCCAATATTGCATTCTGCATGCTTTGTGTGTCCTTGTAAAAGAAGTGTACAGGAAAAATACAATATTTTCTAATTGGATAATTTTGTTATGCATTAGAATAATTTATAATTTCATAGATTTTGAAGCAGAATAACACTGCTAAAATGCAATATAAATGCTTTTCGATTTCGTCGTAGAAAAATGTCAGAAATTAAAATCTTTTTTTTTTTAATTAGTCACTACAATAAAAGTGTAAAAAAAAAAAAAAAATATTAAGAAAGAAGCGTTTAAACGTTTGATAATTTTTAAATACATATTTAATGGGTATGGAAGGCAAAATTTGTATAAAATTGAGATTCTGTCTGTTCAATGTTTCTGCCATAGGGAAAGCAAGAAACCGGAAAACCATGTGAAATTTTCGTGTAATATAAAATAACAATCTGTTTGAAAACATAAATAAAAATGACTTCTATTTTCTCATATAATCGTAAATAACCTTCATGCTAAATTTTTTACCTCTCATACATAAATAATTTTCAAAGACAGCGATTACCACATTAAAAATGTCAAGAAAAACCGTAAATTGCAAAGGGAAATCGTTCTTTTCCAGCATCACCGAAATCCCTAATCAGATCGGAGCTGCATCGGATGCAGCTCCAACTAGAGGTCTGCACGGGCCGGACAAAAAGCGATAAAATCAGGCCCGCCCGGCCCGATTCAAAGATATGCAAAATTACAAAAAAAAAAAAAAAATCTTATCTTCGAAAAAGATTTTTAGTATGTGTTTTGCAGAGGTTTTATATAGCTAAGCATTAGAATGTTCTTTAACAAAACTGCTGAATGTTTACAAGATATTTATATATAAACAGTATTTTACTACTACAGACGTACAAAAGGCACAAAGACAGACAGAAAGTGAAATAAAAAATATTAGCATTCCTCGAACAATATAGGAAGATATTTAAAATGGTTAATAGTACTAAAAATACATTTTCAACCACTTCCTGTTATATGCCGTAATGTATCCGAATCTTTCATGTGATCCGGTAAACAAAACTTTAATGCTAATCCAACCACATTCAATAGAAAAGATGCTTTTGCACATGCTAAAAATGATGCTACTTTCATCCAGTGCTCTGGAGAAAAGAAAAAGAAGCCTTAGAGGAAAAGTTAAAGCGGAAGGATTTTTATAGCCTTCATACCATCTAAACTCTACTGACCATAGGACACAAAAAGCTTTATATACAGTACGTATCTAACTTCTTTTGTTTGTACAAGTGCGCAAACTAGTAGTGACAAGCATACTATTTTGAATAGTAAACCATCTAATATTACTTTAAATAAAATATATTAATTTCGAGACATGTTTAAAATATTTGTGGAAAATCAGATCGCGAACAGACAAACTGACAGGCAATTAAATTGAAGTTACAGACATTCTTTAACAAAATAAATTTTATGTGCCATACCAGACTGTAAAATTATATAAAATAAATGACTGAAAAAGTATTTACCTTTTTCGTTGATTAACGAGCAATCTAGAAAAAGATTCGGGCCGACACGGCCGGAAAAAATTTCCTCCAGGCCCGGCCCGTGTAGACCTCTAGCTCCAACGTGCTCAGTTTCATACTGTGGAAACTGATAGGGAAAACGAGTAGGGGTGGTTTTAACTGTCCTTTCCCTAAAGAAATCCCTTTTTTCTGCGTGAATGAGAGCAGCCCCTTTATGAACTTTGGAGACGTTATTACTTATTACGTTTAAAACTGGTTAACTTTTCGCAACTTTTTAATAATTTTTCATGATAATGTAATAATCTGCACTTCTGTATGCATAATACTATATAATTTAATAATATTTATTTTCAAAGTATTTTGTAAGTTGATAAAATAATTACTCCGAATATTTCTGAGGGAGGGGGGGGGGGAGGCAGGCCTCTGCCACGAGCCGCCACTGCTATTAAACACGCAAAAAGCGGTAGCTATTGGGGGAGATTAAAACAGCTCCATTAACAACGCAAGCTAAAGTAATGTGAGGCGGCTTTTCAACTCAGGTCATACGTAGAATGTTTTACCTTTAGCCTAAACTACTTTCCCCGAAATAGACTATGTTATGTTATCATAAACTTGCATTTTTAAGTTTTACTTGCGTTTTATTCAAATATCCAGTTGCGTGAATCAATTAAGCGCCACACTCCACCCAAGTGGCGTCTAGAGAAATCATTTTTTTTCCTTGTCACCATTAATATTTACCAATTGTGGTGGGGTTTCGATTTATAGATAAGACTATAGACGGCTCTAAGTAGTGTTAGAAAAAAAAAAATTACATAAGTTAAGATGGAGATATCCTTTTAAGGAATAGCTGCTTATAATCAGTATTGCCAGATCTGGCGGATTTTTTATTGAATCATCACCAATAATTTTGGTTAGTGATATTTGATATACATAATAGACTATCAGTCTCTGAAGTGATTAGTCAAGCGTTACAATTAAAAATTATTCGTGATGATTGAATAAAAAATCCGCCAGATCTGACAACAATGCTTATAATTTGCATTTCAATCGTTGTCTAGGCCTGGCCATCAACCGAGCACACATTTCGCTTAACTTTATAATACAAAACTGAAATCAATAATAAAAACTGTGAAGAAATATGTCATTTTTTGGGTATCACAAAAATATTCTTATGAAGCATCTGCGTGTTAACATGCGCAGAAACTGTATTCTTTTAACTAATAAACACTCGAATTTAACATCATAAAAATAATGAGTATCAATTCAATTGAATTAGGTTGATTTTTTTTTTTTTTTTTTTTTTAACTTAAACCAATGGAATTATTTTATGTACAAATTATGGACATCGAGTACAGAAATTTTCATTTCTACAGTCATTTGCAAAAGTTTAAGACCAGTAGCCGATTTTCAGTATTTTAACACATTACATCATTTGCGCAGATTATGCGTCATCTCATCTCATGAGCTAATTACATCAGACGCATTCTACTACAATAAAGATTCCCGGCAACATTCAATATAAATTTGTGAAAGGATCTTTAAAGGGGCTCTCTAATTATCGTAGCCGAAAGCCTAAACCAATGTATTCTATGGGGAAATAATCCCTATCACAACTCATTAACTAATCCCTATTTTTAAATTCCATTTTCTCATTCAAAAAGTTCACAATTGTTAAAGGGCTATTCTGAGTTCAAAGCTGGTAGATGGGAAATGCCGGGTTCGATCCCAGGTGGAGCTGATCGACCTAGCCCTACGGCGTTTTCCGTATTTTTCTCTGAAATTTGCGTAAATACGGGCTAGAACCCCTTAGAACGACCCCCCCTCATGGAAGGCATTCCACTTATAGGCCTAGGACCCTAATGTAGTCAATCGTCCTTAAGGCTCCACACTCCCTGTTACAATTTCTCCTCTCCGGTCACCACAGGTAGATAAAGATACGCCCTAATCCCTCACTAATAAATTTTCTGCATACGCCAGTGGTTCAACACCTCTCCCTAAACCCGAAATTGTGCATATTTGTCGAAAATTCTAATTATACTTGAGTTTTAACACTCAATATTGTGTACTAAAGTTCAAACCAAAGCGAGTATATTGCATTTATCGACTGTTTGACATGTGCAACTATACCTACATTGTGCTATTTTACTGATACTTAAAGCTTTGTATCTCAATATCTAATTTTTAAAATTTTAAGCTAAATATTTGATATTAGAAATGAATATACTGGGTGATTCAAAATAGATGTTACAGCGATTATCTCGTAAACTAAGAAAGATAGACACATTCTTCCAATTACAAAATTGGTGCAAATTAAGAGCAGATTTCAAATATGACTTTTTTTTTTTTTGGGGGGGGGGGGGTATATAAGGGGCTGTATACATATTAATATACGAAATTTAATTTTTATACGGTCCTCCTATCATATGACTTATATTTAGAAAAATATTCTCCTCGCTCGTTGCAAAGGAAAAAAAAATTGTCTCGCTAAGTCAAAATCTCGCTGAGTTATGGCAATTTCAAAATGATGACTTATACCACTTTATTTTCAATTCTGGCATCTATTTTTCGACGCCAAAGGATTCACTCTAGGGGGTTATCTATAAGATGAGAAAAATTAAAAAAAAAAAAATATCCTTCATTTTAAAATAGCAACTAAAATCATTCAAACACATGCAATAAATAGTTTTAAGAACTTAATGCAAATTTACATTATTCCGTATTGTTAAAAAATTTAATAGTTAAATTTCTTAGGTTACCTGCAAATTAAAACATATTAAGACAGAAAGAAAATTAAAAGACTAGCAAAACCGTGTGAAATTTTCGCACTTTATTTCTTTACACCACTTTCCGTCATGGTTGAAAAATTTTAGTGACTGCGGCTCTATAACAATTCCAACAAGGTTGAAAAGTGTTAATGACTTCGGTTTGTCTGTCTGTCCATCCGTCTTTCTGTCTGTCCGCACTCTAACTCCCTTGAATATTCATGGAATTTCCTGAAAATGATACATGTTATTTAAGTTCACTATCGGATGTTCCTTATTGAAAATGGAGTGAATACCTCTGCTAGCTTGTGTACAAGGACACCCGAAAGTATTCCAAGGCATTGCGTTCCATGAGAGGTATTTTTATAAGCCATATTTTAATACTTTTAATTTTTCGCATATATTAATAAAATTGAAATTTGTTATTCAAGTTTACTATCGGATATTTTCTATAGAAAATGGAGTAAATACCATCACTGGTTTGTATACAGGGACACCCGAAAGTATTCCAAAGCATTGCGTTCTATGAAAGATATTTCTATAAACCAAATTTTAATTACAATCTTAATAAAATTGAAATATGTTATTCATATGCACAAAAGAATGCTTTCTACCGTTTACAGTACGATTAGCGTTAGATTTACAGAGCACACAAAAATATTCAGTTACATTAAGGGATATTATTGAACATTTGTTGGAATTGCATTTTCGTTTACATTAAACTTTTTCTAACAATTTTTAACTGGGAATATGATTTCGATTTATATACTTTTTTTCTGACTATCCATCAGTCTATCTGTTCGTCTGCCCACCCCTAGCGTCCGTAAATATCTTCAGAAATTTAAAAAAAAAAAAAAAAAAAAAAAAAAAAAAAGATATATGTTATTCAGGTTTACTATGGAATATTCCCTATTTAAAATGGCATTAATAGGTCCTCTACAATTAGTTTATGTTCAGAAACGCACAAAATATGCCAGTGCACTGCGTTTTGGGACAGACATTCTTATAAACTGCATTTAAATAACTTTCTACTGTAAAAAATCATAAAGAAATTCATATTTATTGTTAATATTGTAAAATATTTTTTTGCGTAGAATACGATATGGTATTGATGTATAATTCTATGTGAGAGGGGTTACTGCCCTTCTGTTTAGTCACAGTGCCTACATTTATTAAAACAAAAATCAAGATTGCTATTAACTTCTTGAAACTTACAAATCTTGATCAACTTTTCAAGTGGTAATTAGGTATGGAATCCAAAGTACCAAATTTGAATTTCCTACAGTTATTTGTAGTTAAATTTTGCTGAAAATTCATATATATATATATATATATATATATATATATATATATATATATATATATATATATACACACACAGATCAACCAGTAAAAAGTTGACTTTCGTATCCAGGAGGCCTCAAAACGTGATATTATACATAAAAAAATCGATCTCCAAAATCTACTTTGTTTACAGTATGGGTATGAGAAATTATTTTTCCGTTATGTGTCAGCAGTGTTCTTCGACATAAAACAAATTCAGCAAATCACTTACGTCAATTACATTTAATAATTAAAAAAAAAAAGTTTGCCTTAATTTTGGGTAGCCCTGTATATTGTCTATAAATTATATACACATGACTTTGTGTACGTAAATTTAGTGTTATATGTAAAACACGTAACACAAAATGAAATACACTTCCAGCATTTCCCAAGTATAGCTCAAATATATCCAAATACTCTGAGTAACCCTGTAAATGAATGAGGAATGACTGCTATACCACAATCTACACAAAACTTGTTTTTATGCGTATAAAAAACCAGTTTTTTTCATTTTGTTTAGGGCAGCCTATATGTGTCACACAGTACATATGAGAAATTTTGCTTACAGACGTAATGTATTTGAATTCTCTTGGATGACCCTGTACACAACCCTTTGTCTGATCATAACGAATAGCTTAGCTTAGCATCGCTATATGATACTGATTTATGTAAAACATTGAATTTGGACTTCCTGCTACTATTTGTTCATGATATATGCTAATAACACACACACACACACACACACACAGAGAGAGAGAGAGAGAGAGAGAGAGAGAGAGAGAGAGAGAGAGAGAGAGAGATACCAACCGCTAAAAACATGATTTTTGAATTAAGAGGATCTGAAAACGTGCAAATGTAACAAAAGCTAATTTTAAGAAATTTGACTCAAAAACAATACTTTCTCTATACATGTATATGGATAACAGCATGTATAAAGGAAAAGAAAGAAAAATGAATTTGAAAATTCCTTTTAGTACATAACTTATTCATAAATTTTATTTGTTAAATTACCAAATGTAATATATTTAATAATTTAGTTTAATAATTTTGTGATCAGTTAACTGCAGTACATGAGAATAACTCAACTTGTTATACCGAACACACTGTAACCGTAAGTATGTTTACATGTGAGCTTGCTTGCACACTTGCAGTAAGTATGCGACTGGCATTGAAGTCTTTACAATAAATATTTCATCTTTCCTTAGTGAGAGTAATTTCTCAGTATTGATATGTATATTACTTCAAGTATATTATATTGGCGACGAGTAATCTGAACTCACTTGATTTGAACTTTCATTTGCATATAATTGACGTGTTACGACGTTACCTATTATAATGAGTAAGCTAGGCCTAATTGGCACATTGCATTCATTTGATGTAGAACAAGATGATTTCAATTTATATATTGAACAACTTGAACATTTTTTTCTTGCTAACGATGTGGAAGACACGAAGAAAATATCGGTGTTCATCTCATCTCAGCAATTGGTTCAAATGCTTATAAACTTCTTCGAAATTTACTACTTCCAAGAGTGCCGAGCGAGTGCTCGTATGACGAGTTAAAAACCACACTTAAGCAACATTTCAAACCTGCACCAATCATCATTGCTGAACGTTTTCGCTTTCATCGACGAAATCAAACAGCTGGAGAGTCTGTTTCCAAGTATTTAGTGGAATTGAGACGGCTGGCTTCTACGTGCGATTTTGGTGCATTTCTTGATGAAGCATTAAGGGATCGTTTTGTTTGTGGATTAAATAATGAAAATATTCAGAAGAGACTCTTGGCAAAGAAAGATCTGAAGCTATCAGATGCGGTGGAAACAGCGATGGCTATCGAAATCGCTGAAAATGATGCAGCTAATATGAAGACACTTACTCCTGTTGTCAACAAAATTCGACAGAGCTCCTCAACTGCTGCAAAGAAAAACTATCAACCTATGAAAATTTCGAAATGTTTCCGATGTGGAGCTACTCATGATCCTGCTAAATGTAAGTATAAAAATGCAAAATGCCATGCTTGTGGAAAAGGTGGGCATATATCACCAGTGTGCATGAGCAAAAACAAGGCCTCATTGCCAGTGTGCATGAGCAAAAACAAATCCTCGTCAGCGAAAAAGGTGGAAATGGTTGAGTATGACTCTGAGGTTTCTCTCTTTGCAGTGAAATCCATGAACCAAGTCTCGAGCCAGAAAAAGTATGTAATTTCTGTGATTGCAAATGGTAAACCATTGGACATGGAACTTGATACTGCGGCTGACGTCTCCATTGCATCAGAAGTATGGGTGAAGAATAATTTACCCAAAACTGAAATATTGTCTTCAGCTACCAAATTGAAAGATTACAATGAAAAAGAAATCCCAGTAGTAGGTGAAATCCTTGCTGAAGTACAGTGTAACAACCAGTGTCATAACTTACCATTAATTATCGTTAAAGGTGATCGACCAGCCCTTTTTGGAAAAAATTGGTTATGTGTGTTCAAGCTAAATTGGAATGATATATTTTCAGTGTCCTCAAATTGTGTTGACAGTGTTGAAGCACTCAAGAAAAAGTATTGTGATGTTTTCAAGGTAAGTGATCAGCCAATTAAACATTTTAAAGCTGTCCTTAAAATGAAAAAAAATTGTCAACCTGTTTTCTGTAAAGCTAGGCCTGTACCATATGCTTTAAAAAAATCTGTTTCTGATGAAATTAAACGATTAGTAAATAATAACATATGGCAATTAGTTGAACATTCTAAATGGGCAATACCTGTTGTTGTTGTTGTTCCGAAAAAGAACAATTCTGTCAGATTATGTGGTGATTTCAAAATAACTGTAAACAAGTCCCTTGACCCGAATCAATATCCTTTGCCCACACAGCAAGATCTCTTTGCTACCTTGAGAGGAGGAAAATATTTTAGTAAACTAGACCTTTCAGCATACCAACAAATCGAATTGGATGCTGATTCGCAAGAGTTATTAACTTTAAATACACTCATGGGTTTGGTTTGACCAAGCAGATTGATGTATGGTATATCAGCAGCAGCTGCGATCTTTCAGTCGATAATGGAACAAATTTTACAAGGCATTCCAAGTGTGATATGCTTCCAGGATGATATTCTAATCTCATCAGCTATTGAAGATGAGCATTTTTCTACTTTAGAGACTGTGATGGCAAGATTGCAAAAATACAATGCAAAATTAAATGCTGACAAATGTAAATTCTTTAAGGATAATGTTGAATTCTTAGGTCATATTATTGACAAAGATGGTATTCACCCCAACCAAGAGAAGCTAGAGGCTATTAGTAAGATAAAAACCCCTGAAAATGTCTCTCAACTTAAATCCTTTTTAGGATTACTAGACTACTATTCAAAATTTATTAAGAACTCATCAACTTTATTATCTCCTCTGTATAATCTGTTGAACAAAAATGTCTCATGGACAT
Organism: Salticus scenicus; assembly: GCA_963930645.1. Taxonomy (NCBI): domain Eukaryota; kingdom Metazoa; phylum Arthropoda; class Arachnida; order Araneae; family Salticidae; genus Salticus; species Salticus scenicus. The sequence continues at coordinate 142,739,493 of OZ005657.1, forward strand.
GGTCTGAGGAATGTAATGATGTCTTTGAGCATTGTAAACATCTTCTAACATCTGATGCTGTATTGGCCCATTATGATGAAGAAAATCTTCCTTTACAAGTATCTTGTGATGCTTCGCCTGTTGGCTTAGGTGCAGTTTTATCACACATTGTAAATGGTGAAGAAAAACCTGTAGCATATGCCTCTAGAACATTATCTAAGGCTCAAATGAACTATTCACAAACTGAAAAGGAAGCCTTGGCAATAATTTTTGCTTGCAAAAAGTTTCACCAATGTATATTTGGAAGGAACTTTTCGTTATACACGGATCATCAACCTTTAGTTACCATCTTTTCTCCCACTAAGGCAGTACCAACCATGGCTGCTGCTCGCTTACAGAGATGGGCATTGCTATTATCCTCATACAACTATACAATTAAATATAAAAAAGGTAGTGCACATCAGAATGCTGATTCCCTGTCAAGATTACCTAGTGAAGATCAAAATAAAGACTTGTACCCATTAGATATTTATAAAATTTCCCATCTGTCAGAATTACCAGTAACTTCTGTTGACATTGCTAGTGCATCAAGAGTTGATAAAATTTTGGGAGTAATAATTAAATATGTTCAAAATGGTTTTCCATATAAAAATGAGAATCCTGATCTTAAGCCTTATTTCAGCAGAAAGGATGAATTATCATTTGATAATAATTGTCTATTATGGGGCATGAGGGTAATAATCCCTAATGTTTATAGAAAGCACTTGCTTGAACTGCTTCATGATACTCACCCTGGAATTGTGAAAATGAAGGCAGTTGCTAGAAGTCATTTCTGGTGGCCCAGTTTACACCATGACATAGAAGACATGTCTGCGAATTGTGAAGCTTGCCAAGTTACAGCTAAGTCTCCTCCTGTCACAATACTACAATCATGGGTCTGGCCTAAGGCACCATGGGACCGAATTCACTTAGATTTTGCCCAGAAAGACCAAAATAATTACTTTATAGTTGTAGACAGCTATTCAAAGTGGTTGGAGGTAGCAAAAATGTCATCTACAACAGCAGGAAGCCCCATAGCTGTATTGCAACAACTGTTTGCTAGATATGGACTACCTCTAGAAGTTGTTTCAGGCAATGGACCCCAGTTTGTTTCGGATGAATTTGCAGCTTTTCTAAAATCCTGTGGTGTTTTACAGACACTCATTCCAGCATACCATCCCCAATCATATGGTCAGGCTGAACGCACTATACAGACTTTTAAACAATCACTTAGAAAGATGCAATTAGACTCTAATGATGGTAGTACAGTAACCGCCAAGGTGAATAGATTCTTGCACAAGTATAGATCCTCACCTCATTCTACATCTGGTTTGTCCCCAGCAGAGCTGTTCCTTGGTCGTCCTATTAGAACTGTCTTGGAGTTGCTACATCCATGTACAGCAAGGCATGTTGAAAAAAAAACAAAGATGTCAAAAACAATACTTTGACAGATCTCATACCAGCAACAAGGATTTATCCTGTGGTCAGGATGCTTGGGTAAAATCCCACAGGAATCCTTCAAACAAATGGATTTATGGCAGACTAATTAAACCAAAAGGTTCCAAGACTTGGCTGATTGAAATAAACAATAAGAAATATTTAGCACACATTGATCAGATTCGCCCTGCTAGCCCGTCAATCCCTGAACGAAGAGATGTTTCTATTCCTGTGGATTTTCCTATTTCATCTCAAGCTTCCAAACAACCAACTTCCATCACTATGTCAAATACAGAATCCCAACATGATGAACTGTCCTCCACTCCTGAAACCCAACAGTCTGCAGTTCTTCCTACTGTGAAGAATCGAAGAATACTGAAGAAACCCCTGTTACAACTGTCACAAGCAGACGCTATCCATCACGAATTAGGAAAAAAAACAGAAAGACTTGATCTTTAAAAACTTTTAATGAATGACTTTATTTATTTATTTTCAAAAGGGGTATTGTAATATATTTAATAATTTAGTTTAATAATTTTGTGATCAGTTAACTGCAGTACATGAGAATAACTCAACTTGTTATACCGAACACACTGTAACCGTAAGTATGTTTACATGTGAGTTTGCTTGCACGCTTGCAGTAAGTATGCGACCGGCATTGAAGTCTTTACAATAAATATTTCCTCTTACCTCAGTGAGAGTAATTTCTCAGTATTGATATGTATATTACTTCAAGTATATTATATCAATGAGTATTCTCTTGTGTTTTCACTAGGGAAAAGAGAGACATTACCGATTATAATAGCCATCTTTCCCTGTATGAAAAAGAATTCGCCCCTCCAAACGCTGTTGGAAAAAAAAAAAAAAATGTTGGCACGGGAGGCTTTAAAATGGATACCTGTCTCATTTGATTTCTTTATTATTTATTATTATTGCTATTACCTTTACCCAATTATAAATTGTAATATACACTGCATTCAAAGTACTATACACGACACGCATAAATTTTAATAAATTTTTGACTTTGAATCGAATGTGAAAACTACAATTTATTTAACAATCTAAATCGTAGCACTCAATAATTTTATAGGCGTTTTTATATGCTATATATGTTTTTCTGATTTATATTAACCTCCCAAATACTATTTCTAAAACATTTATATTTGTCTAAAATTTTGAGCAGTCATTTCATATTTTGACAAAAAATAGACCAGCTTAGTAATTCCTTTTTTTTTTTTTTTTTTTTTGTCAAATTATATGTTAAAACAGGTACAAGTATTTATTTAAAATATGTATACATAGCATATATAAATGGTGTAAATACCTTTAATCATGAAAAATAAGACTTGAAGCTTTGATACAATTTCATATTTAATTAAAAAATGTCAGAAAATTTAACAGAATTTTTTTCTCTCTGTTTGTGTGTGTTACCCGTTTTTTAATCCGACAGATCGTACTATTTCCTTCAGACAGCGATTTTACTTTGTCGCCATTTATTGTAATATTCCTTGAATAAACATGCAAGCATTTTTGCTTTTACTTAGAATATATAAAGCTAAAAGTTTGCCGTTGTATCTGTCTGGATTGTTAGGTTTTATCAAAAATTGGCTCACTTATTAATGAGGACAAAATCTAGCTAATGCTGTATTTTTTTGTTCAATCGGATAACTGATTCAAAAAATATTAAGTAAAAACCCCATTTTAACTTTAAAATTAGAAAAACCCAAATTGATGCCAAAAATAAATAAGTGAATATATTTCTTTTTCTGTCAAAATAAATAAATAAATATAAATAAAATAAATAAATAAAAATTAATAATTAAAATAAAATTGAGAAAAGTCGTAGTAAAGAAACAGAACAGCTTCAGTATAGAACACCTTTGCGGAATTTGAAATTTTGTACCGAATTCGCTCGGACGTTTCTCGCCAAGGTTTTTACTTACGCAATTGCGATAGTCATTTTAATTCATCGCCGAAACGACAATAAAAATTTAAAAGCCGCCAAGGGGCTTCTCAGCTAAAGCTATACCAAAGAATTTTTAAGAAATGAATATCGTAACTGATGCTAGGGAATGATATACAGTTACTGCATGCCTTTTTATATGGAACAGATTAAAATAAGTCCTGTCGTGCTAACTTAAATTCCGTTTACAAAGAATGTAAGCAGAATTTTTAATTTATTCACACATCTAACATAATTATGAGTATAACATTTTCCTGGGTACTTGTTGAAAATTTTCTCTATATATTAAAAAAAAAGTTACTGTCGCTGGTGTCAAATTTTTTTGTCTGCGACAGCATCTTCCCGCGAACGGCAGGGTTATTCGCATCGTGAGAGGTATCAATATGTTCCGAATACTCCATGGAAGACATTTCAACTGCTTAGAAATTTCTATCATTTTAATTAAAGAAGTTATTAAATAAAAACGACAGGTTTATGAAGGTACTCCATTTGCCACCTTGAAAAAAGTTTCTCCCAGTGACGTTGTTCTTCTGTCCTGAAATCATTTAACACAGGAAATTTGCAATATGATCCATGATTATCGGTAGCTGAGTACGTAGGTAGGTTGTGTATAACGCCGCAACAGTACTGCTCTACGGGTAATTGACAACAGTCTGGGACGCAACCCATTGAATGTTCCGGAGGCATGCCATCATAATTTTGATTCTCCATGGAAGGGATGGCTTCCCCGCTTTGGTGATCCCCAGTGGTATAGTTTTGATGGGAACACGGACATTGCGATCACGACGAATTTTACGTGCACCAGCCATCATTAGTGTACACGACGGTTTTTGGCCGGCTCAAGTATCGAATCGGCAATCTTCCAATTACGAGCACGGCGCCCTATTGACTGGGGTATCGCGGTCCGGATCCGTGGTTGAAAAAAAGAAAATAAATGTCAGTGTTGCTGTTAGTAACTTTTTTTTTTCTCTACTTTTAGAAAATTAATTTTCTTACACGGGAAAATTAAAATTAGATCCATTGTTGTAGTATAAGTAGTTAGGTAGGTTGGATTTAACGCTGCCCCGTTACTGTGCTATGGATAATTAGCGACGCACAGTGGATCGAACAATGTTAAAATACGAACATAGGCCCAAAAATCAATCTCTAAATAACTGATATTTTGTAGTGAAATAATTTAAAAGAGTGTCTAAAAAATAGAAATGTATGGTTATTTCTTCAATTACACGAAGTTTTATTATATATAAATAAGTTCAAAACGAAAACTTTCAGAAATAAGAGTTTTCGATGAATTTCAGTGACTTTATTTGAGTTGCCATCAAAGTGGCATTTAAGATAACTATGAAAAAAATACGAAATAAAAATACTTGTAATAATGTCCTAATAAAAGTTTATAGTACTTCTGCCAATATTTTGTTCTTTTTTTTTATGTTGTGATTCACGCATGAAATGTGAATATAAAATTAACAATAAAATTAAATTTATAAGTTGTGCAACTTTTTTTTTGTCCAAGATTGTCCAAAATTTCAAACACATTTTAATACTTCCAAAAGTATACATTTTAATCTGTGAAAAGGATTTTCGCCACAAATCGCCACTTTTAGAGAAAAATAAATTTTTATTCTGTTTACCCCCAAATTATCAATCGAGAAATTTGTCTGAATAACTGTATTCATTAATGACAGAAAATATATTAAACGTTTTATAGTGAAAATATTATAGAAATTAGATGATTAAAATAGATTTAATAAATCAGAAATTATTTTTTATTTTTTTAAATATTTAATAAAATAATTAATTTTACTTTAAAGGTACTGAAAAGTACCGTTGGACCCCAAAAAAGGGGGGAAATGTAAATGGTTGCTGTGATATGTCATAAAATGTTAAAATTAAATAAATGTTTAATGTTAAATTACTAAATGTTAAAATTAAATTACTAAATGTTAAAATTAAATATTATAATCCATATTACGATTTAAACTAAAAGTTTCTGTGCAATAAAGACAAATGTGAATTTTTCATAGAGTTAGTCAGTAAATGCTTGCATGAGTTTTCTATTGAAATGCTATATAAAAAAAGAAAGAAAAAAGAAGCAGTAATGTGATGATATATTTAACACTGTGTGCTAAATTAATTGTGTTATAAATATAGATTTTCTTCTCGAAATTTTTATTTCCTTTTATTCTCTTCTTTTTTTGCAACATTTGTTTCTTTATCAGGTATGTTTCTAAATACCTGTTCGCAGCAGAAAAATATGATACCGTTTAACCCCTTTATAATGCCAATTTTTCCTCAAATGGCACATTAAACTAATTTCACGAATAAAAATTGATGTAAAGAAAAATATTCATTTAGCTTATTAGAAATATTTAATTTTAATTTTGACACATTATTCTCTTAGTTAATCGCAAACTTCTCACAACCCATTATATTAGCATAAGCAGAATTGCCACAAATGACTATTTTTTTAATTTTTTTCGCACCAATATTATAAAATAATAGTTATACTGACATTTTTCTAGAGAAATGATACACAGAAATCATTATTTAAAAAAAAAAAAAAAAAAAAAAAAAAAATGGTGCCAGTTGAATAAAATGATAATGAATTTGGTGGGGAAAATATTCCTCTGGCCTTATAAAGGGTTAAAAAAAACATAGAATCGCTTTTAGTATCATACATATATACATATTTAAATCGAAATGGGACAAAAAACATCATACATAGATAATCATAATACCATAACTTTCCTATGTTCGCCACTGACTATACTTCGATCCACTGTGCGACGGTCTGAGACTATGGATGTTCCGGAGATATGTCAGCACATTTTTGATCCTACACGGTGGGAATGTCTCCCACGCTTCGGTGACTCCCTAAAGGTATAATTTTGATGGGAATATCGAGGACATTGCGACCATGACAGATTTTACGTGCACCAGCCACCATTAGTGTACACGACGATCTTTGGCGAAATCGATTACTGAACCCGCAGTCTTCCAATTACGAGCACGGCGCCCTATTGACTGGGGTACCGTGGTCCGGATCTATGGTTGTAAATTATAAAATAGAAATAAAAAGAGTCATATACAGTAGGTAACAAAAGTCTCTAGCAAAAATTCCTATGTGAAAAAGGTACACTTAATACAGTTTTGTTAAATAAATCCTTGTCGAATCCTGTTTTTAGACTGACTAAGAACAGGATTCGACAAGGATTTATTTAACAAAACTGTATTAAGTGAACTTTTTTTTATATAGGAAATTTTGCTAGTGTTCGGAGACTTTTGTTACCGACTGTACTAAACCTGTAATGCAAAATGGTCTAGATACTACAAACACGACGAAAAACAAATATTTGTAAAACGTCAAAGAATTGACAATTTTTTGCTAAAATGGATTACAGCCCATCATTGACCAAGCAGTTCTGCGCTCAAAGCTTGTAGATAGGAAGTGCCGGGTTCGATCCCAGGTCCCGGTCATTGACCTAGCCGTTCGGAGTTTTCAGTGGTTTACTCAGAAACTCGCGTGTATACGGACCTCTTAGAACCCCCCCCCCCCCCCCCCCCCAAATTGGAAGGCATTCCACCCGTAGGCCTAGGACCTTGGCGAACAGCATAGTCAATGAGGAATACGTTGTCCTAAGAGACCCTGTCTAAAGCAACCCCAGTTAGGTTCGAGGGGTGGTGTAGGCCGATTGACTGCTCTAGGATCCTAAGCCTGAGGGGAGTGCCATCCGTGGTGGTATTTTCTAAGAGGTTCTAACCCGTATTTACGTAAGTTTCGGTGAAAACCACGGAAAACTCTGAACGGCTAGGTCGACGAGCGTGACTTGGTAGGTTCGAGGACATCCACAGAGCATGTGCGTAAGGATTGTCACCACTCTTACAGGCCCGGATTTAGGGGGGGGGGCGGGAGGGGGCAATTGCCCCGGGCGGCGAAGACTAAGGGGCGGCAGCCACCATGTCCAGCTAGTCTCGCTATTTGTACTATGCTGGACCCGATTTCCAGATCATTTTCGTAGTACATTGCATCGTCTGTAACTGTAACAAGCTCAGAGCAACCTAACGCCCTCCTCTCCTCTCCTCACACGAGACGTATGACCGAAACAGAGTGAAAACCTATGAGCGCGCGAGTGAGTGAGAATTAAAATCTGAACGAGGACGATATACGTATCTTTGCGGGTGCGGTAGGTGAGAGGTGGCATGATAGCAGCAGTTGACTTATCCATATAAAATGAAAAGTATAGGTGGACAGCGATTCCTCGTATTGTAACTGATGTCATTCTATATTTGGTCACTAATTATTTCTTTCTCCGAGTCTCTACTAAAAATACTAGTTTATTATGAACTAGCCGCCTTCAGCGACAAGCTGGTTCGCTATCCTTGAAAAATTCGACTGTATGAAACCCCCATTAAGTGGAGCCTGCGACACCTTTTTTCCGTTTCTGGACCTACAACAGCTTATTGACATAGTGTAAATAGCTTTATTAAAAATTTTAATTGTAGTAAATTTCCGCTCTGTAGCGCCTGCGGTGCCCCCTTCCCGTTTCAGTATCTGAAACAGTCTGTTCGCTTACCACATGAAAATCTTCATCTTTGAAAATTCTAACTGTAGCAAAGTCCCGCTCGGTGGGGACTGCGTCGCCTTATCCCCGTTTCAGAACTTACAACAGCTTGCTGGCTCATTGTGCAAATATCTTTGAAAACTTTATCTGTAGCAACTTTCTGCTCTGTTACGACTAAGGCGCCCCTTTACGTTTCATGGTTTGGAACAGTCTATTCGCTCACCGTGTAAAGGGACATTGAAAATTCTGATCTGGCAAATCCCCAACCCGGTGGGACCTACGGTCTCCTAATCTACTCTCAAATAATTTAATCATAATTGGTGATATTGAATTATTAAAATATCAAAGCGCCATCTGGCGACAGAGATTTGCAACAAGTACTCTTCAATTCCAATTCAGATAACTTTTAAAATGATATATTACTTATGGAATTCTGTTAATTAGAAGCTGGGATAGAAAAGTAATATAAACATTGTTATAAAAAGAACTGTCTGAATTTTCAGCGATTTTCTCCGAAACTTGCGTAATTGAGGGCAAAATAACGTTAAAAATCCTTAATATGAAATGTGAGTGGAGTATCGGAATTCGAAAGTCTGCAAAACAAAAAAGAATAAATGTGTTCCGGGTTTTCTGCGGTTTTCTCTGAAACTCCCGTACTGAATTTAATAGCTTATATCAGTTTAAAAGTTCGCAATAAAATTACTGCAAAATATATTTCGAATGATACATTATAAGTAATTTAATCATAATTAGAATTGGATATATTGGAATAAAGGTGTTCTATGTTTTCTGGGGTTTGTGCTGAAACTCCAGTACGGAATTTAATGGCTTATATTAGTTTAAAAATCTCCAGTAAAATCTATTTCAAATGATATAAGTAATTTAATCATAATTAGAATTGGAGATATTGAAATTTTAAAATATTAAAGTGTCATCTGGAAGTAGAGATTAGGGATCTCTACTTTTTAATTCCAGTTCAAATAAGTTTTAAAATGATATATTACTTATGAAATTATGTTAATTAGGAGCTGAGATACAAACACTAATAAATATAAACATTTCTATATAAAAATTTGTGAGTGACTTATCCGTGGTTTTCTACAAAACTTGCCTTATTCCTTATCGTTAAAAATCCTTAGTACGAAATGTGAGCGGAAATTGGAATTCGAAATTTTGTAAAATATAAAAGAATAAAAACGTTCAGGTTTTCTATAGTTTTCTTCGAAAGTTTCGGAGAATGTAAAATGTTCGAGAGATTTATTGATTTCATTGAAGTTCACGATAAAAGTGGCGAATGCATGGCGAACATAATTTCTAAAAAGTTAGAGGACGATAAGTTATCCAATAGGGACTGTCATGGTCAGTCCTACGATAATTCAAATACATCAGGAGCGTACAGATGCGTCCAAGCCAGAATAATAATAATACGCTGTTTTTCCCCGTGCATTGCCCATTTACTTAGCCTTGTTGGTGTACATGCCTTCTTTCTGCTCCATGACTAAACGTCTATGTGGAGTTAGCTGTTCAAAGAATTTACAACTTTTTTGTTTCATCTAGTTTACGCTGTGATATTGTGAAACAAGAACGAAAAATCACATGCGGTTCCCATAGATTATTAACTTTCTAACTATACGCACCTCCTGTTGCATCGTTTAATCGTCAATGCACTTTCGCTACTTGGTCACACAGCCTTCAGACGGGATATAAGAAAGACTGATTAAACTGATATTCACCCTTAAACATTGTTGTAAAATGTTAAAAACGCTTAACACAAACGAAAAATGAAACACCAGCAGTATCCTATTGTATAACGTATCTGAATATTTCAGTGTAGCTCTGTAAATCGCCAAACATTTCATATTCTGCCCCCCCCCCCCCCCTAAAAAAAAAAAATCTTTTAGCATTTTAATAACGAATTTCAATTTAATTATAATTTGCGCAGTAAAAATCCCTAACATAAAACGCAAGGCATTGACATTCTTTTGAGTGTTCTTGTACACAAACCATCTGCGCTACTAATACCATTTTAAATGGTGAACAACCCATAGTGAACTCGAAAAGATTTTAAGAGTGATCATTTTAAAGAAATTCTGAAGATATTTACGGACGCTGGAGGCAGTTAGAGGGACAGACAGACTAATTCAAATCATAATCACTCTTAAGCGTTGATTAAAGTGGAAAACGCTTAAACAATTCGAAACTGCAATTGCAGCAAATTTCAATCATAATCCTTAATTTATCTGAATATTTTTGTGTGATCTTCTTTTTTTCTAATTTTAATCATACTATATTTTATAGAAAACAATTTTTGTGCATAGGAATAATAAATGGCTATTTCATTACGATTTGTGCAAAAATAAATGTATTGAAATATGGTTTATAAAAATACCTCTCATAGAAAACAATGCTTTAGAATTCTTTCGTGTGTCACTGCACACAAACCAATGGTGATATTTATTCCATTTTCAATGGGGAACATTCCATAGTAAACTTGAATAACATATATCAGTTTTAGAGAATTCCATGAATATTTACCGGAGATAAAGCGCAGATAGACAAATCTATGCCATAAACCATTTTCAATGTTGTTACAAAGTATTAAAAACACACAAAGAATAACGTCAAAGAGTCAGATATGATGGTCTGCGAAAGGAGAAGCTGTTATCGGTTTGAAAATAAGCCTAAATAAGTTTTTGATGCTTCGATAGAGCTAGAAGATGGGGAGAAATCACCAAGGCAAATTCAGAATAAAAACGTCTACGAAATGAGGCCAGGAATTTTGAATTTATTTTATACCTAGTGATATAGAATCATGTTTTGAAACTATTCAACTGTGTCGGTAAAGGAATACAAAAAACTGACAACTGATATTGTTTTAACAAGATCAGTTTCTTGTATGGAAGGGTTGGAAAATACATTAAAAGATTTCGTAATACTGGATTTGATAAATGGCTTAAAAAAGCTACTGCCGTTGCCGAGTTGATGTCATAGATATAACCATTAACCCTAACAAGGGTGCTGTTGGCATAATGAAAACGCAAATTTTAATTCTCAATTGCAAAAACTGGCCTCGGATTTTTTTTTTTAAATAAAATTTTGCTTTTATTTTTATAACTTAGTGGAATAACTTCATTTATTTTCTTTCTCCTAATATTGTTGGTGAATTCTGGTGGCATTTCATTTTAAATTGGAAAATTTTCATTCCCCTCAAAGAGTTACAGAACGTAGCGTACCGAAAAGAAAAGATGTCAGGCGAATTAGTCGACGACGAATTGCAGACACTTGAAACAGAAACACTACAACTGCTACACCAACAAATGCTACATTAGATCGAATTTTAGTCGAAATTAATTACAGACTTGACAATGCGAGGAAAATAAATTATTATTTTGTATTTTTGACTGACGAAGCATTGATGAAAATGACTATAACAGATTTTTAAAAAATATATAGACCCAATTTGGCTCTTAAATATGCCAAGGGCTTGAATTAAAAAAAAAAAAAAAAAAAAAAAAAAAACGCTTTTCCGAACATGAAGTTTTCAAAGAACAAAGACCACTTTTATCGACAAATATTTATGAATTACAAACTGTTTCTTTATTGGAAGTTATATGTAAAAACGATTTGCTGAATGCGTTTCCTAACATAAGCACAGTTTTCAGAATTTATGCAACTCTGCCTACAACTTCTGTTTCACGTAAAAGAAGCTTCAGAAAAATGAAACTCACTAAAGATTACTTTCCACAATGTCCCAAGAGCACTTGTCGGAATTGGCAATATTTTCGACTGACAAGGAAACATTCAAAAGGTGTCGTCTTAAAAAAATATTGAAAAAAAATTATGTGATTCTACTCTTCATAAAACACCAGAAAATGAAAACATTATCGGCTGAAATTAATTACAGCGACCACAAAAATTATCAAAATTAAGCAAGGCGATTTAGCGCTGTTAGGTGATAGGTTCGCTAGCACCGAGATTGCTGTGTATGAACAGAACCGTGTTTTGCTTCTCCGCCAAGTACTCAAAATCAATCGCCTAACAGTGTGAAATCGCAGAATACGCTTAATTTTGGTAATTTTTTTGTGGTCGCTGTAATTCCTTTCAGCCGATAATTTTTCCACTTTCTGGTGTTTTATGAAGAGTAGAGTCACACACACACACACACACACACACACATATATATATATTTTCAATATTTTTTGAAGACGACACCTTTTAAATGTTTCCTTGTGAGAGTGAAATAGCAAACAATCTCAATTATGACATTTTAGCTGAAATAAAGTCGAGGAAAATAAACCTTTAGAATTACGTATAATTTTATAACTAAAATAAATAATTTTGTAAAAGTCTCAGTACTTTATTTGTTAAAAAATTTGCTTAGAGGGCGGCAAATTGGAAGTCTTTTTAAAAATGTAGATCCGGTACTGCACTCTTACTACTTTAGGCACCCTAGATTAAACTAGTTTGTTGGGCGCCCAACTTTCCTCAAATCCACTGCAAGGCCATATGAAAAGAAAGAAAGAAAAACTAAAATGAAGAATATTGTACACTAAGCGACAAAAAGGAAAAAATAAAAATAAAAATAAAATTAAAATTAAAAAAAAAAAGAGTCGCACTTGGATGTTTTCTTTTTCACCTTCTACAACCGGCAATTTTATCGTTTAAAAAGCAAATTTTCGAATAGATTTTATTATGTTGTCCTCTACATACACTTTAGCATTGAGTCCAGTTTTAAAAACAAAATGTAATTATCAGAAAAACTATAATTTTAGAAATTATTTCAAAAATGGTAAGAATAAGGCAGTTAACGATGCCACAAAAAGTATTAATTTTTGAATGAAAATCAAAAAATATTTGAATACGTGAGAGGGCAAAATAATTAAATGTTAACGAAATATTGGTAAAATGGTTTTTAGCAAAATATAAAATTTTTTGGCCTTTTAAACTGGAAATTTTGCTGTTGGTGGCCACGTTGTTAATCCAAGCAAGATAACCGCAAGTTAAAAAGCAAATATTTAAAAAATCGATTTGTATCATGTTCAGAGCTTAAAAAAGATTAATAAAAAGTGTATAGCAAAATACTTTCTTCAAAAATAGTCCGGAAGCAATTAAACAAGGCAGGTTAAAAACCAGAAAATCTGCAAAAAAGCCATAAAAAAGACATCAGTTGACCAAAAATTAAAAAAAAAAAATATAGCAGTTAATTATCGGGCTGAACTGAGTTTCTCTGAGGAGTCAAGTTTAATTTATTTCGAGCTGATGAAAAAATCTACTAGGACGGTAAAAATGGGACTGACTTAATGGAAACTGCTCTCTTAAAACAGTGACACATTCTTCGTACATTATGGTACGGAGGTGCAGACTTTTTCAAAGAATCTGACAAATTTTCATGCTCAAGGGATCAATTAACTCAAAATAAAACACGGTGAATATAAAAGTGGCGCCTAACCGACTATTTTGGAGGTATTTAAGACTTTTATTCAAACAGCATTTCAAGGTGATAATGTACCTTGTTGTTGTACGGCGTCTGTGGTACGTCAATTTGAATCAAATTGTTAAAGTTACCTATCCGTTCCCATGAGCACCTATATCAGGCCTGTCCAACCCAAAACACCTGGTGGGCCGCATTGGAAATCTATTTTATTCATTCGGGCCGCACCGTATGTAATGTACAGTCGTACACCCCCCCCCCTCCTCCTTTCTCGACTAATTTTGCCATAAATTAGTGTAGAAATCTGCGGATGGTGCCGATCGAACCTAGTTTAGAACGGTTTAGTTAGATTTTGCAAAGAAAACTGGCATCAACTTCATTTTTTTCAAAGGCAACCAACATATTCAACCAGTTTTTTGGATTATTTGAACAAATGAGCCGAGAAAATGGTACAGTTTATATATTTCTCTCAATTATTTACAGAGTTACAATTTGTTAAATTATGGGGGTGTTAATGTTAAATGGTGTAACAAACATTAACATAGTAACCTAAACATATTCCACGCATACTTTTGATTAAAAAATTCTTTGAATTATGAAAATTATTAATAAATTCATAATTAAAAAAATATATCAGATTATGACCTACATTAATTTTTGCACGAATAGAACGGCCATCCTCAAATATATGGGTTTCCAAATTTACGGTTCATTCCTATCATTATATTTCGAATTATAGTGGCATTTGAATTTTTATTGCTCTTAGGGGGCTGTCACTTGTTATCATTTGTGTCATACATTACTTTGCATACGCATGATTTAATATAGTTATTCAAGTAAATTTAGACGTACGCATCGTTTTTTAATTAGCATTACTGTATTTTATATTTAAAATTGCTTTACTTTTTTCCCGGTTATTATCCGAATGGATATAATACTTTTTTGTGTGATATCATAATTTAATTTTTTTTCATATAGAGATTTACCGTTAACACATTTTTGTTTGTAACTCTATGAAGACTTGATATAAACATATAAACTATACCTTTTTTCGAACCGCCATGACCTCAGGAACTTGAATATGGAGTCAAAAATGGGTACTACTATGTGAAAAAAAAAAAAAGAAGTTTGTGCAATTTTTAATATGTAAATGATACCCTAAACAAAATTTAACTATTGCATTAAAAACTAGATGTTATTACGAATCGATAGGCATCAGCTGTATGTTTCTACGATAATTTATGGCGAATTAGTCGGGGAAGGTTATTTTTATTATTATTGTTTTCTGACTGTACATACGTATATGTGCATATATGTTTGGGGGTATATGAATCATGTTTGTATAACTTTTTTCGGGGAAGGGTAGGGTGAAAATTCGGAGCAGAGCACATTAAATTACATTATTTTCACTCATAAATTAACAATAGAATCGTGAAAAATTAATAACTATACGTTAAAAACTATAATAAAAAGAATGAACAATGGATCTAATAATATTTCATTACAACAGTGCTTTAGTTACCATAATCGTTGAAATGTATTTTCACTTCGAAAACTCAGAACGTATTTGTTAATTTTTAGTTCGTTAACCAAAGTTGTCAAACTTTAAATATCGTTAGTCTCCTCGCGGGCCGCAAGAAACTACGCGGTGGGCCGCATGCGGCCCGCGGGCCACGGGTTGGCCACCACTGACCTATATAACTCTGTAAGAAATAATATATTTTTTTCACTCTAAGTTAAATCCCACAAAGAATATCGTGGAATTTCTTCTTTATTTAACTTGTAAACAGTCATAATCTCAATTCGCTCGAAAATGTTCAGTCATAAAAAGGCGGGGGGAGAGAGAGGAGGATTCGAAATGTGCAGCCTACAATTTTGCAAGTACTAGAAAAATTTACAAAATTTAGCACAGTGAAATTTTTGAGATTTATATAAAAAAAAAACGGTATAATACTATGCCACTGTGCATTAAAGTAGTAATTCCATATAAAGGTTGAATTAACCTAATGTAGAATACATATTTTTATTAAAAAAATGCTTAGATCTAACAAATAAATAGTTTTATTTCATATATTAAAATATAAATTGTCTATTTCATATAAAAAAAATCGTAATAGAATACTAAGTGTGTGGTTATTGCATTATGTTCAAAAAGAAAGTTTTATGTAGATTTATTTTTAAGTACTTCGTAGAGTGTAATAAAGCGATTTATTAAATCGAGAATGTACATAGGTATAATTTCATCCATTTGGTATTATACACACATTACATTTTAATTTGTTTCAACCATTAATTTAAAAGTTATTACAAATAAAAAGATATAAGTCATTTTTTCTGCAGTGCGGCTTTCTTTTTTTCTTTTTTTTTTTTTTTTTGTCGCTTAGTGTATTATTAGGGAAAAAACAAATAATTATTTTATAATTACACGGGTCTGTGAAATCGCACTTTTCAATTTTTTTCTACGCTGCATTTGGGGGTCTGTGTCTCTAATGTGTTTTGATGTATTCAGAAATGCTTGTCTTTTCTTCTTATCACGTAAGGGTTTCTCACAAAGTAAGGTGAAGATCGGAAGAATGCACACACAGAGTTTATAACAAATCCGAAAATCTTTATGTTTATGTATAAGACATATTAAAATAGGTTATTTTTTACGTATTACCTTTCAAATGTGTTTCTTTACATCGAAGCTTCCTTTAGAGCTTTTTCTCTTGTGCACTGCTTGGAGAAGTCAAGCAGTCCTTGAGGGGGGAGGAATTCTTTATGCAGTATCCAACAATAATCTGCTAATATGTTAACATTCTATCATCCCTGATACCTCTTCTAAATTTATTTAATGTCTTGATGAAATAACCCTTCTTTCTCTTCCCTCACATAACATGCACATTACCTAGATTTTCCGGGAAATAACTTAGATGAGAGTCCAAAAACAAAAACAGAGTTCTTAGCTAAAAAAAATATCCCTTTTTTAAACTAAAACTGTGCGTGATGGAAATTTTTGAACAGTTTTTTCTTAATCAGCATCCGAAAAACACAACCTTGAAGGAAAAAAATTCATCGCAGACCTGTGTTATTGATATCTATGAACCAAATTTATATAAATTAATCAAATATAATATATTATCAATTGAAAGAATTGTATATAAACTAAATCACATATATTATATTTTAAATTATTATTATTATCCACCTGTACAGCAATATTTAATGATGATAAACCAATAGAAGTTATTGCCTTGCTTTTATATACAGAGAAATTTGATAATAATGTTATAATTACTAATTAAACATTATAATGGTAATAAAAATACAAATTTTATTTATGAGCCACATATCCAATACAGTTACTTCAACATATTTTTTTAATGTGGTACTGTAATTATAATACATTCAGATATATACTATATATATATATATATTAATTTACGTGCGTAAAATGTTTTTAACTTCGTGTATCATTTTACATGTGTTTTTACCATTTCTTAAAAGAAAACTCTAAATAATTTTTAAAAATGGTTATTTTATGCATTTTTACAAAATAGTAGTTGTATGTACACGTTTATCCCCTTATTTTTTATTTTAGTTGTAAAATTAATTTATTTGTTCTAAGTTCTATGAGTGAATAAATTAAAAATGTTATTTACAAAGCGTTTTTTTTTTAATCTAATCAAGAGATGGAGCCACCGACGAGCACCTTCACGTTTTGCAAAAATTGTTACATTGTACACGTAAGCGATTACTTTACTCGTTTGCTTGTTTACTTATTTTTTATATGACAAGCACGACAAGCGTGATGACAAATGGCAGCTCATCTCTTCCCATTGGCTGTTTTTTTTTTTTTTTTTTTTTTTAACGATACTTCGTCACAAACGAGTTCAATTATAAATTCAAAAATCAAGTTTAATTTTAATTATTTTTATGCACATTCTGTGCGCGTTGTTTAGAACGATATTAAGTAAAAATTTATGAGTCGTTTATTTATTTATTTATTTACTACACTTTTAAAACTGGAAGATTTTTTATTTTTTTTTCTAAAATCAGTTACTTAAGAAATTTGATATTAGCAATATTATTATTATTTGAATTATATAGGTATATCTAGCGTCATTATTGCATGAAAATAATTAAAAGATGCAATACTGTGCTAGAATTAAAATCGTTTTATAATTTTCATTTCAAAACCATTGCCCATCTGCGCAGCACTAGTGCGACGTAAAACCCAACCAACCAACCAATCATTTCAAAACCTTATGCTACTACTAACTTCGCAGTCCATCATTTGGAAAGTCTGCGCAACTTACGTATTTTGGATATTCTAATTTTAAAAAATTATTCCTGAGTAGTGGATGGCGCAACTCATCTCAAAACCAGCGAATGTCGTCTGTTTTACTTTGAAATGGAACTGACTTCACATTAGTTCTTTAAAAGTCGGTTATGTAAATATATCCGATTTTTAAAGATTTATGCGACGGTGAAAAAATTTTAGAATATATTTCTGTGAATCTGTTTCGTTTGGAAGAGTTGTCATTAAAGAAAACATTTAATGAACCAAGATTATTAATTTTGCGCACTCTGATTTTGCAAGTTGTGGATATTTAAAATATGGTGAATGAAGAGGCAGATAAAAAAGAATCAACGGAGGCAGAATGTTTATTCACTGAGGAAGAATTAGAGTCTCTGTCTGAGATAGACAGGTAAGTTTTAATGTAAACAAATACCTACTTTTCTATATTTTAGAATTTTAAGGAGAAACTAGTACCCCCAGCGATTTTCCTTATTTTTGTCTATTTTAATAATGTATGTATATTTTTACTCTATTTTTAATTCCTTTTTATGTTAAATTTTAAAGGCATTACCCCCCTTTTTTTCCCCCTCATTTAAAGAAAATAAATTTCTGTTTACATGTTCTGATTGGATTCCAGTGGTTCTGTGCTAATTTTATGTATGACATGACTTTTTATCACAATATTGGGAAATCCTAAATTCAAAACACGTTATTTATGTTGATAACTCAGACATTAACACAGTAATTTTTATAAGATTGGTGGTGTATGGATTATCCATCACATCATCATAGAACTTTAGATTTTGTCAGTCAGTAAATTTCAAATTTCTTTATTTTTTACAAATTTTCAAAGCTTATCATACCCTCATTTTAATCAACTAATCCTAAATTTCTCTATTTAAAATATTGTAGAGTGGTAAAAACATACGTGATATTCATAAGTGCCAAATGTTAAATATCGTTGAAGCTATTGCAATTTTTTTTTCTGTAAAAGTCATGTTACTTGTAAAATCATATTGATTCTGAAAGTTATTTCTTTACTCAATATACATTCATATTATAAGAAAATTCCTATCAACCCAAGTAGCATAGTTTTCTGCATTTATCTGCAGCAAAACACAATTTGTCTGTGGTTCAGAAACGCTGGACAAAGTCTGGTATCACAAAAAGTATTAGCAATCCATAAAATATTTAAAATTTGAATCCACAGAGAAAATAAATCAAGAATACGCAACAATCGAGAGATGTAAAGTAAATTATATTTTTAAGACTGTCATTTCTTTTTGAGACGTTAATCTGCATGTTTTAAACTATTTGTGCCACTCGCTACTGCTGTGGTGCACTGTTTCTGCTACTGCGATGTTAACATTCTCATTATGTTTTAATTTTTAATGTCTTAGTTTTATTGAAAATTGCATGAATGTGATATTATTATAGTTTGTCGGTAGTTTTTCAACATGGACTGGTTTATGAATGTAACATGATTAGAAAATTTTGCTGAATGTTTTGGACAAATTTTGAATGTAAGTAAATAAATACATTGCATTTTTTATTTTTTGCAAATAGTAATAAGCTTGCAGTGATTTTCTGATAACGTATACAGTCAACCTGTCTAATCCGCAAAAGTTTCATCCAAAGGTTGTACGGATTATAGAACTTTGCAGATTACAGGTCATTGTTTGCATTTTTCTTTTGCAGAAATGAAGTGAATTATTCATACGTAAATAGTTTATTAAAATGAAAAGATGATTTCTAATAAATTTCAGAATGAAATATCTCTTCAGTATTAATAAAATTAATCGTTTAAAGGTAAATAACTTAAATAGACTCAATATGTAACAATAAAATGCATAAACATTCACATTTCTTTTTTTAAATACAAAAGAATGTATATTTTCAATGTAGAAATAAATATTCATTGTTGATTATTTCACATTTTGTTGAACACAATAATACAGTTGAATACAATAACATTTGATTTGAATTTTGATACACTTACCCAATGTTCATTGGCCTGACTTGATGCTATTCCATACAATTTGCAGGGTAATAAATACAAAAATCTTGCTTTTTTTTTTTTCCCCAAGTCTGTTATGTTTTTAATTGTGATCACTTAGCAACTTTTTTTTTTGTGTGGGTGTGTGTATTTCATTTAAATATTGCATCAGAATCATTGAGCACATCAAGATTTTATTTCGGTACTTGCATACTGTCGCCACCATATTGGCGACATTCTGTTACTGTATACAGTTCTTAACAGTGATTAATCATTGCCATACAATTAATACGAAAATACCTTACTTTTCATGTAAAGTTAATCAAATTAATGTTCAGATGATGACATTGATGCTTTTAAACCCTCCAGTGCACGGGTTGGGTCTGTGAGACCCAGTTTATTTACTAGAATGCAATGTAAGAGAGACATTTTATATATTCTGTGAAAAAAAAAAAAAAAAAATAAGAAACGTAAAATTTATATTTCATATTGTTTTATAGTGAGATTTTATTTTGTGGGTGTTATATTGTAACCATTCAAATACTGAAAGAAAATTGTGTCTTTTTCCCACCCGTGCACTGGCGGGTTAAAATTTTTAATGATATGATTGGTATTATCAAAATAATTCTAAACAATAATAAATCTGTCAAGAATAAATTATATGAGCTTAATGAATGATCAATTTTGAAAGATTCCTACATTTTTTACATGCTTCTAAAAGTAACATAAATTTGAAAATAATGTAAATCAGATAGTAAATATTAAAATATAGTTGACAGTTCAGTACCTTAGACACATGCAAAATTGGGGTTGCAAATTTGGTAAGTTATCCTAAAGGTTGGCATGGTTGCAATAGTATGCAAGTACCTTTATTTTGTCTAACAGACACACAGTGTGTTAATATCTATTGCATCATCTCATAAATTAAAATTTTGAGTTTGATTAAAGGTTGAATGTAAAGATTAAAAGCTAAAGACTATCATAATAATGGAAAAAAGAATAATAATGTGAGAAAAGCTGCTAGATTTTTTTTTTTTTTTAATTTCAGATGCAAATTTCTTTGTTTACATTAAAAAATCAACTGTGGAATAAAGGCGTTTGTGAATTACAGGTCTGCGAAATAAAAGAAGTTGACTGTACATCTTAAGCTATACCAAACTGTATGTTTTTTTTTTTTTTTTTTTCCCCACCTACACAACTTCATTTATAACTGGTAGGCAGGTGTCATGTTTCAACACAGGTCCTGCTCCTACGAGCGACTAGTTAGAGCATGACACCTATTCGACGTCATCTGCTAAGCACCGCCTATTTGAACGTCATTTGATACGTGTCTGGTCTGAGGGAAGCTCACCAGTATTGTATGAAGTGATGAAAAGCACATTTTAAGATTGTGAGCGAAAGAAGCGATAATTATGTTTATATATATACACATATGATTCTATGAAAAAAAGAAAAAAAAAATTCTATGTTTTGTATTTGGGAAAAAAAAAAAAAATGAATTTGTGTTCCATGATGGGGTTCCATAAGTTCAAGTTCATTTGATAGTTCATTTTAATGAATGAAACTTTTAAAATCGATATGCTCAGCGAAATTGCTTTTTTATTCGAGATAGTTTGGTGTTTCGAGATTTCGAAGCATCCTGCATGTATATAATATGATTGGGTTTGATAGTTATATTAAAAAAATTTAATATGCTTTGTTATGGCCTAAATTATTTATTTATAGTCATATTTGCCTCTAAGGACATATATAGTGGCACTTAGGCAAATGGCTGTAGTAAATGGAAGCTATATTTATTTCTTAAAATGAATGTTCATAGTATTATGCAGAAATCCTACTAATGAAAAGTATGAGCATAAAGAAAAATATCCTTATCCTTCATATAATTTAAAGCAAACTTTACCAAAAGCTAAATTTTAATTCTATATATACACATTGGGGATAAACTACAGTTTAAGAACTGAAGTAATAATTAATTATGAAGGATAGTCTTAAAGTATATGAGAGGGTTATTTATTATGTATATTTTAATTTCACCATGGCCACAAAAAAACATTTTGAAGTGGTTAATTTTTTAATTATTTTTTAAACTTTTATTTGTGTAATTCTTTCGATGATTTTTTTCTTCATATCTTCATTTAGAAAATAAATAAGTAAATAGATAAATAAAAGAAAAAATAAATAAATAAAAGGATCTAAGTGTGGAAGGTTTTTTAAGATTGTAAATGTATAATTAGAGAAATAATAAAACAGGGATTATTGAAAGATTAAAAACAATGCAAATATGAATATGTATTCTGAACTTTTAGTGGATTTCTTTTTCTAAATTAAATTTACTTTTTAAATTGTAAATTTAAGAATATGTGTTATTTATTGATTCTTTTATTTTAGGAATTTTATATCTTCAATCAAAATATTCTCACTAAGCTTATATATTTCGCAAATCTCTAATATTATAATAAATAAAATGTTTAAACTATTAAATCTAAGTACATGTACTATTTTATTGAAACTATTTTGTGGTTAACATTTCCAGTCCCCAATCAAAATAATTTTAAAACAAAATTCTAAAAATTAATTTTAAACAAATAATTTTCAGATAAAACTCCGAATTACCTTAACTGTAGAGTTATTTTATAATTAGGCTGGTAGGTGATAGCACTAAACAGAGCTATTTACATGACACCATAATAAGGCGTGACTATTTGTAGGTGCCACGCTCTAACTAGTCGCTCGTCTGCTCCTTGGCCTAGCTATTCAGTTTTTGTGGGGTTTTCTGCAGAACTCCTATGAATATGTGCTAGAACCCCTTAGAAAGACCTCTACAGAGGTCACACCACTAAGGCCTAGAATTCTCTTATCTAGTCAGTTGGCTTTTAATACCAACATACCTTATGAAAACTGCTTTTTAGGAGTATTTTATCTTATTTTAAATTCACATGTTCTTTAAGATTATATTTGCAGTTTGTGTGATATATATATATGTTTCATCTTCCCCAACTTCCCTCAGCTTCCCCGTTCGTTCCGCTTCCCCAACTTCGAACGACACTGAGTGAACATGTTGCATATAATGTTGTGTTGAGTGTATGTTCTCCTGTGTGATTATGGCCATTTCACATTTTTTTTTTTTTAAATTAAAATCTTGACTATTTTTTAAGTAAATACAGACTGAAGCTGAATTAATGGGGTTTCTAAAAGAGAATATCACAGTTACACAATTTTCTTCTGCATACTTATAGGTAGAGAGATTATTTTATAATACATAAAATATGCTAAAATTATTTTAAAATAAAAAGGGAGATAATTTACAACTACATGTCCATGCAGATCTCTTGTGCCAACTATCTGCTTACCTAAAATTTATAAAGAATTTTAAGTTGGAATATTTTTGCTGTGGAATGGTATATTTATTGTACTGTATTGTATTCTCTGCTCTGTTTATGTTTATTGTACAAAAAATCTTTTTTTTTTTTTTTCAAGTTAGTGTATGTGTTTATAGCATAAATTATGAACCAATTTTACATTCTTAAATTATAAAAATGATTTGTAAGTAGTTAAACGTATAAATTCGAATATATACATTAAGGTTGCTGTGTACCCGCCATCTTGAATATTCAAGTTTCTTTATTAACCTATGGGTAAATTTTGTCCTTTAATAATTGATACAAAAACCAATAGTTTTGCAAAATATTTGTCAGTGTTGTAGAGGACAACTTTTCACACCTTTCTACAGTTTTATTTTTTTTGAAGAAATGATTTTTAATACATTTAAATTATAATAATTCTGAAAGAATTTGCATATGTTTTACTTTAAACATCGATACTTTATTTCAATGAGGAAAATCTAAAAAGAAAAACTCTACCGAGATGTACAGTTTTTTTTTTTTTGTTGCTGTTGTTGTTGTTTGGTGTCATACCACTTTTATTCACTTTTAAATTGTGGAGGATCAAAATTGTGATGACATGTCTCCGGACCACCTCTGGGGATGAGTCCCAGACCATCGCTAATTGCCCATTGCGCAGCACTAGTGTGATGTAAAACCCAACTACCCAACCCACTTTAGCATTTTTGTATTAACCTGTTAGTACCCAGTGTTCTCATTTGAGGACAGCTAATAAAATGGCACATATATTTTTTGTGATTTCTTGGAATAATTTCTGCTTTTTAGTGACAGGTATCACTCTAAATGATCTCTGAAAGTTTTATGCGGTGCCGCAGGCACCAGGGTCACAAGGCAGAGTTTCGTTCGGTTCGAGGTAATTTTTTTGTTACAGCTGATTATTTTTTTCACGATGCTTTTATTTTAATAATAGAAATTCAAACAAAATTGAGTTAAAGATATAAAATCATACAAATTTAAGGTTCATTTCTATTTATAAGCATTTTTCCGAATTTCTTTCTTTTTTTTAAGTTAAATGTCGTAAATTATATTAGATGTTTTAACTTGAAATACATTTAAATAACGATGCAACGATTTTTGAAACATTACGGTGAATAAAGTGACCGTCGAATTCGATGGGTTCGAGCTAGTATATATATATATATATATAAATTGCAAAATAAAAACGCTTTAAAAAATCGCGAACTTAAAAGCGGTTATAAGTTTATAGTTCATAAATCTCTAAATTAGGTTATATATTATATAATTTTTTATTATTATAAAGTAACCTTATTTTCAGACCACTTTGCATTGATATTTAAAAATTTGCCAGTTGTTAATCTTTCAAGTTAAGCTTAAAAAAATGGTGAATAAAAATTGCAACATATGTCACCTTTTATCTTTTTTCGGTTACCGAAAGTAAGTTTCAATTTATATTTTGCAATCTTATTAGAAATGCTTTTATTATGTGTGGCAGAGTCGGTCGAAGTTATAATTCAGTTAATTTGTAATGAAATTACGTTTTAATTGTAAATGGGAAAATTCAGTTCTTTTTATAAAGGGTCCTAGCACTTATTTACAGAAATTTCAGAGAAAACCACGGAAATCCCTGAACAGTTAGGCTAACGAGCGCAACCTGGAATAGAACCCCGAACTTCATGTGCCAGACCTCGAAGAGCAAACTTCTTGACTATTGCAGGGACAATATCATTTTGCATTGTAACTTTAAAAACTCTCATATATGTTTATACTTTATTACTTCAATAATCAGTATGTTTTTAGTTTGTTAGATTAAGTTTTTATTATGAAGAAAGTTCACTTCACGCCAGCGATGAAAAGTTAGTGGTTTAAAAATACCATAAAAAATTTAAATTTAGGGGTCCAAACTTATAAAATGGGAAACAAAAGTATAAAAAATAGCATATACAAATGATTAAAAAAAAAAAAAAAACTGTTTTCATTGCAAATGTTCTTTTGCGGAAATAGCCCAAATATTTTCATTTTGAGATATTTTTAAATACAGTGAATTTTTACATGTGTATTAATTCCCGCTAATATAAATGTGTAAAATAAAATGCGATTTTTAATAAGAATCTATTTTAAATGCTCTTCAAATAAAATGCAATGGTGAAATGAATGATTCCGATAAACTTAATTTTGTGGCTGAATAGATTGAAAAGAAAAGATTTAAATATGTTTCGGATCAGTATTTATATATATATATATATATAAACAGCTGACAAAACATAAAAATCAGCTAGCATAATAGAACTATAAAGTGCTTTTAAACAAATAACAAATTAAATGCTAAAAAGTAATTGCGTTTGTAACATAAAGCGAAAGGCTATTGTGCTATCGACACGCCTGTAATTTGTCTGAACATGTATGGGGATGGGAGATAAATTATATATATATTTTATGATAACAATAAGAATGAGAACGAAAAATAAACAGATAAATAACAATGTTCTGCATAAAAATCTGTCCCAATACAATTTTTACAAATCCTTATGTAAAATGACCTCCTGAATCCGAGTATGACGCCGCCCTATTTGTACCACTTATCGGTAATTTTTTGGCTATAAATTTGATTTGTAGGGAGGGGAGGATTATTTTAACTGTGAAAAATTTTCTGAGGGGCTATAGAAGTGAAAAATTCTAAAACATGAAAATTTGCAACAATGAGAAAATTTAGGAGGGGGGGGGGGGGATTTGCCACTGAAAAATTATATTGAACATTTATTATATTTTATTAATTATTATTATTTATTATACTGTATATTATATATATTTTATTAAATGTTAAAATAAATAATTCTTTTCCATTCTTCAAATGAAATGCGTGGCCATAAAATTACCGAACAGTGATTAAAATTTTGGGGAGGGGGTGGCGCACCGAAAAAATTGTGGGTGATTGGGGAAAAATGTTTCATATTCGGATTCAGGAGGTCATTTTACATAAGAATCAGCAAGAATGGTATCAAGGTTCAATTTTTTTTTCCAGCGCAGAGTAATTTGCCACAAAAGACAATTTGGTAACTAGTTAACTGAATTAAATTATTTAAATAACTTTCACCAGTCTAATTGAATTAATTTTTAAAGTTTTTTATAATTTTGAGGCAATTGTAATGTGATGGCAAACAACAACCAATCACTTTTTATTACACATACAAATTAAATGAAATATGATAATTCTAATAATATCTAGTAATTAGGAAGTCACTAGTAATAGTTATAGAATAAGAATATGAATTAATATGATCAGGGCCTGATTTGACTTCATGTGAGGCCCGGGCACACATACTTTTGCGCAGGGCCCGACTATGCTTTTTGAAGACCCGGGGCACTGATGCTATTTGGAGGCCCCCTTACCCTGCTCTAACGAGTTACCTACTCTCACCAAAAGGACCCATTCTCAAAAAAAAAAAAAAGCCTTTTTTAAATTTTTCCTTCAATTATACCTCCTATTTCCTCATTTTTTTAGCAACCTATAACAAAATCACTAATTCTATGTTCAAGACAAATGAAAAACTGAAGCACATTGATCAGCCGCTGTTTAGGAAATCAGTTTCAAAATTTAATAATTGTTTAAGCTATCTGATAAAATATAGAAAGAAAAATTTTATCAATTTTTGTTTTTAATAAACATATAATGAAAAAAAATTGTACTATTACTTCTCAATTTTTGGAAATGAGGCCCCCTAAATTTGAAGGCCCTGGGCCAGTGCCCCGTGTGCCCATGCCATAGTCTGGCCCTGCTTGCGGGTCCCCGCTTCCCCTTCGCACTGTGCACTAATTAACAAAGAGTCATTTGTACCTGCATATAGGACTAAACAGAACTTTGCATTTTATACCCTTTTTTTTCGTCATTTTTAGGGGCAGAATGGCATTTTTATGACCAGTTTAAGGGGCCCCTGCTACTCAGGACCCGGGCACATGCCTAGCGTGTACCTGCGTTAATCGGGCCCTGATACAATAGATCTTCTTGATCCTGACATATTTCACAGCAATTAAAAATTTTAGCAATAATTTGGATAAAATAATTAGTCCTTAATATGCAGGTAATTTGCAGAAAATTAAGTTAATTTGAATATAAGGGGAAAAATATAGATTGATTATTAAATTAGGATTTTTTATTTATTTATTGATTTTTGTTACCAGAGAGAGGCGTTGAATCAGCAAACAATTACTATGCAAGTGTTTGTTTCAAATATCGAATATGGAATATTTTTGTATTGTGTAACCACGTTTCCTAAGACTAGCAGTGAGAACAAGGTTCGAAGAATTAGAGGGGTGCCAATTTGACCGACAGATTATGATTTGGTAAACATCCAGGCATTCGGTGTTTCCTTATTGAATATTGCCACAAAGTCAGCTTTCTTCGCAGCCGCCGTGGCATAGTGGTATGTCTTTGGACTGTCACCCAGACGGCCTCGGTTCGATTCCAGCCGTGGGCAGGTAAAATTAAAGACTCTAAATAATTATTTCTAAGTTCTTATAATTATCTTTGCATATTTAATTTCCTATTCTAGCAGTTTCTAGATTATTCTAATTTATGTTAATCTTGTATTCTGGAATATTCGAATATTGTATATAAGCGACTTGTTCCTCAGTTTGAGTATGTTCTCAGCCGAGTGTAGCTGTATTACAAGTTTGTTCTACTAATAAACTATGTTTGTTACTTCACTTCGAGTGTTCACTTTGGCTCTTCACAACATCTACGTGACATTTTTGGTGGAGCCGCCGGATACTAAACTTTGCAAACGTGGATAACAGTGGTGATCTTCGCAGAAGTCTCCGTTTAAGACGACAATCTCCCGAATATGGACTTTATTTTCCAAACAGCAAAAAGAAAGCAAAAATGCTGGAAGAGACCAAATTGTCAGAAGAGACCAAGCCCATCATATTGACTCCTACCTACCAGCAGCAAAGGAGCCCATAAGAATACGATCAAGTGGCTAAATTTAACAAATGGGATGACATGATGTGCTTAGCCAATGTTTATTTCTTCCTAGATGGTACGGCAAAACAGTGGTATGTAAACAATGAAGATACTCTGAATTCCTGGGAGGTGTTCAAGAAAGAATTAAGCGGACTTTTCGGCGACCGACAAAAGTATACCAGGAAGGCGGAGGAGCAATTGAAGTACAGAGCCCAGCGCTTAGGAGAGAGTATGCAGTCCTATATACAGAATGTCTTCGGTCTGTGCCAGGAAATTAATCCTTCAATGACCGAAGACGAAAAAGTGTCTCACCTAATGAAAGGCATTACGGAGGACATATATCAAACCCTGTTGAGAAAAGAAATCAGCACCACAACAGATTTTATTAAATGGTGCAACTACATTGAGGACATGAAGCAGAAGAGGGTTGGATGACGAAGATTTGAGAGGCTTCCAAACGTCGAACCAGTGGCAGCCATGGAAGAGGAACCAGATTTGGTCTCGCTTATCCGCCAAATTGTACAGGAGGAAGTCAATCGACTGATCAACCAGACGAAAGAACCTTCAGAGCCATGTTCGCAATTACTAGAAGAAATAGTCCAAGATGAAGTTCAAAGGGTCCTAGCCCCTGTTTCATCAACACTGGTCAAAACACGCCGACGACCAACATATGCCACTGTAACCAGAGAATCCAGAGTTCCTGTCCAGAGATCACCCACACAGCCGAGAAAAACTGACCTCTGGAGAACAGCTGACAACAGACCAGTCTGCTTCCACTGTGGATGTCCTGGACATGTTGTGCGTTATTGCAGAGAAAGAAAAGCTATTTTCGACAGCTATCGCCGTCGCCGACAGAACCCTGAAGAAATTGACGCAGAAGATGAGCTTCGCCGACCAATCTTCACTCGCCGTTCATCTCCTAGTCCAACTAGAGGCCGATCTCCAACACGCCGTTTCAGATCACCGTCGCCATATCGTCAATCAAGTCGATCTCCAAGCCGCAATAATGAGGAAAACTAAACAGAGCGACCTTCCAAGGAGGTGAGGCCGCATGTAATCAAAATCCTCCATCGGCCGCAAAGATGACTGGTAACCAACTAGTCATAATCGTAGATAAAAAGCAGATACGAGCCCTAGTTGATTCTGGAGCCTCGTTTTCTGTCGTCTCCGATAAGTATCGTCGATCCCTAAAAAAAGGTTCTGTTTTCTGAAGCTAAGAATGTTATGCTGAAAGTCGCCGATGGAAATTTTGTTCGGCCGATGGGAAAATGTGTTTTACGTGTTCACAAAAATAGCAGAGAGATGCCATTTGAATTCATTGTTTTGCCGTATTGTAGTCATGACATAATCCTTGGATGGGACTTTTTGGAAGCTTCTAAAGCCGTGATAGACTGTTGACAGAGTGAACTATTTTTAGAAGACGTTTGCTAAGACCTCGCAGCGATGGATGCCTGGAAGTTGTATGCCACAAGAGACTACACCCTTAAGCCCCAAACTTTAACTAAAGTAGCAGTTTCAGAATGCCAAGTACGAAGAGAGGTAAATGTAGTCATAGACGGCAATAAAAATCTGCTCTTCGATAAGAATTTTGCTATACCATCCATGTTATCCTTATACCATAACGGGCAAAGTGAAATCTGGGTCGCCAACCTCCAGTCCAGGAACCAAGTAATTCCTAAAGGAATGTGCCTAGGCCTAGCCGAACCCTTGAATGAAGGACATTTATGTGTGATTGCCGACACCATGTATGGCCTGAATACACGAGACATGTCAAATTCCCTGATGGAATGCTCTCGAATGATGTCCCCTGAGTTGAACAACGAACAAAGAACCAAGCTAGCTGAACTGCTTCGAAAGTTCTCTGGAATCTTCGAGAAGACTGACAAGTTGACATCCTCACGGACGAATGTGAAACACAGGATTCATACAGGTGATCATGCTCCAATCAGCCAACGAGCCTACCGTGTATCACCGACCGAAAGACGCGTCATTCGTGAAGAACTTCAGAAAATGCTTGATAAAGGTATCATCCAGCCATCTAAAAGCCCCTGGTTCACCTGTGGTGCTCGTTAGGAAAAAAGATGGAAGCTGGCGTTTTTGTGTAGATTATCGGAAGCTCAATAAGATCACGAAAAAAGATGTCTATCCTCTACCTCGTATCAACGATACGCTAGACTGTTTGAAAGGCTCCAAGTTCTTTTCTTCCATGGACCTATGCTCTGGGTATTGGCAGATAGAAGTAGACGAAGCAGATCGAGAGAAGACGGCATTCATAACCCCCAAAGTCTTATACAAATTTAAAGTTATGCCGTTTGGACTCTGTAATGCACCTGCGACTTTCGAAAGAATGATGGATAATTTGCTACGCCATTTAAAATGGACTGTGTGTCTTTGTTATTTAAACGACATTATAGTATTTTCAGAAACTTTTGAAAAACATCTCACCCGACTAAGGCTTGTTTTGAAATGTCTTCAAGAAGCTGGTCTTGTACTCAATCCGAAGAAGTGTCTATTTACGGCCAAAGAAGTAAAAATACTGGGTCATCTTGTTTCTAGTAGTGGCGTCCGTCCCGACAAAGTGAAAGCAGTCAGAAATTTTCCAACTCCAAAGAATGTACATGATATACGAAGCATTCTTGAACTTTGCTCATACTTCCGAAGATTTATTAAGGGCTTTTGTTATCTCGCTGAACCCTTGCAGTTGCTTTTAAAAGGTGATGCGAAGTTCCATTGGGGTCCTGAAGAGGCCAAATCATTTAACAGTCTGAAGTCAGCCCTCACTTCTGTTCCAGTCTTAGGAATGTACGACGAAAGCGCCCCTACAGAAATTCATACAGATGTCAGTGGGTATGGTATTGGGGCAGTCCTCGTGCAAATTCAAAACAATGCCGAAAAAGTTATAGCTTATGCCTCAAGGACCTTGACAAAAACCGAAAAGAATTATTCCACCACAGATCGGGAATGCCTTGCCATCGTATGGGCTATCAGCAAATTCCGGCCGTATCTATTTGGAAAACATTTTACTGTTGTTGTTAGACACTTTAGGGTCTATCTTAAATAAATTTATATTTAAGCAGATAAAAAGCTGCAATAGAATTATTTAAATTTGGAGGATTTTTACTTTAACTAATTTGACTAGTATGTAAAGTTTCAGACTCAGTAAATAAAAATATTTTAAACGAAAAATAAATTTATTCATGAAGATATCATAAATTGAAAAAAAACAATTATAACAATAATTAGAGAACGATTTAATATAAATATATATAACACAATTTCAAATTCAATATAACAGGATTAATTTCTCAACAACAATTCAAAATTATATTACCTCTCCAATAACATATCAGTGTTACTTGATGGTACATGGAAGAAAGCAAAGTCTTTTGGCATAACATTCAAGTTCGTTTACATGGTCGCCGCATGACCAATGTGGAAAATGGAAGAATAAACATTACTTCACACTGGCACACGCAATTTTACCAGAAGAACGATTAAACACATATATCGTAACATCAAAATCATATTGAAGAACACAGATGAAACTAGTTGGAAAAAAACTCAACACCAAATTTACGAAGATTGCGGTCGCCAAATGACCAGCGAATGCCACAGAATTTGTAGAAAGATAAAGTCAGCTAAACAATATCAAACTTCATGGTCGCCAAATGACCGATGAATAGAACATGTAAATGATCTGGTTTAAGCTTAACTTTAGTACTCAATTCGTGGTCGCCGCATGACCAACGATTTCAGAAAAATTAAATAAAGTTCAAAGAACTTGGCATTATGAAATTAAGTCCTCATGAAAAAAACTATTCATTTAAACTTCTGAAGAAAAATATTGTAAATTGAAAAAGTTTCTAAACGTAACATTTGTAAACAGTATCAACATAATCAAACTATTCAAACTTAACAGTACAATTCAACAATCATTTTACTTTTATATTTGAGTTCAGCATATAAAACATGAGCAGTCCACAATTTATATTTACATTTCAGAACAGCCGCCAGCAGCTATTCACCGGAACCGGGACTCCGAATCAAAACTAACTGGAGCTCATTGAAACTAGAACTGAACTCAGCTGAAACTGACACATCTTCAAACATCACGGCCTTATATACTGCCCTAAACAAGTTGATCTGCATAATAACATTGACTGCCGCGCCACAACACCCGGTGGTGAAAACCAAAACCCAATTTCTAATGACAATTTAGAAGGAGTGGCAACAGCACAAATAGAAAAGATTAGGCAGTCTGAAAATGGCAACGCCGATATAGTAAACAGTAAAGCGATGTTTGAAAGACAAAAGCAAAGTAGTTTTAAATATGAAAAAGAATTTAATAAAATAAAAAAGGTAAGTTTTAAATGTTTTCTTGAATAAAAATAAATTAATTCACATGTTTTATTTTATATGAGGACACTGATGGACATCAAATGTCCCCCACCGCAATATAAAAAAAACACAAGAATTATTAAAAAACAACATTTTAAATATTACCAAGAGTTTGCTGCACATCCATTCACTCTAAGTCCATAGTTTCACAGCAAAATATGAGGTATCACATGGCTTTACAATAAGGTATCTATGAATGATACACTGAAAAACAACTTGGTTAAGAAAAAGGTACTATTTAAATTTGCATGTAATTAATATAATTTCCCCCACAATGCAGACAATATATATACCAAAAAAAAACAGTATGAGAAATGAATATATACAATGATTATATACAGATACATAATATAATATACAATATATATACAAGAAATATGAAATATGAGAAATATGATAACACATACACAAGGCGCCTTGCATTTCATTCATTCACACCATTATATATACAATATTTACAATTTGCAAAGGGAAGGAAAAAATCGCAGGAAAAACTTTGAAAAAACATGTACAAAGAGGAAAAATGCAGCAATTACTGGAATATTTAATTAGAATTTTATTTATTATATTAAGTATTTAAAGAAAAATTAATTTTATAAATTTTAATAAGTCACCCTTAGTCATAGGCTTGGTAAACGGGTCGGCTAGATTTAATTTAGAATTAATATATTCGAGGTTAAACTTTCCCTCGTCAAACCAGTCTCTTATGAAAAACAATTTTATATTTACGTGTCGAGTATGGAAATTTTCTATTCTGGATTTAGTAAAACGAATGGCTGCCTGATTATCTGCATATAAAGTAGGTATGTCAAAGTTATTATTTATAAGTTTTAAACTGGAGCACTCGCATAAAATATTATAAAACCAATCCTGCTCCCTCACACAATCACACATAGAAATAAACTCTGATTCCATGGTTGAGATAGTAACACCCTTCTGTTTATCAGTGCGCCACGAAACGGCAGCACGATCCAAAAGAACCAACTGACCCCCCATAGAAACGTAATCGTCCCTATTAGCGGCAAAGTCAGCGTCAGAGTATGAAATTATTTTAATATCTGTGCAATTGAGATAAAGTTTATAATGACTGGTGTATTTAATATATCCTAAAAGTTTAAGTAAGCCTTGCCAGTGTTTAAAACCAGGGTTTTGTTGGAACTGAGAAAATATATTTGTAGCATATGCAATATCAGGTCTTGTACGGTTTGCTAGAAAAGAAATACAACCTAAAAGATTCCTGTAAGGTAAATGAGATGCTTCTTCAATATCAGACTGAACAACTGGACAATCACTCTTAGAAAATTGTACACCTTTAACTATAGGCAAGGAAGAGACAGGTATCCGATGGTTTTGAAACCTCTCATTAACTTCGGCAATATATTAACCCTGATGGATCAAAACCCCAGTATCCGTGTACTCAAATTCCACACCTAAAAGCTTACGAGTGGTACCCAAAATTTTTAAGTCAAATTTAGACTGTAAAAGGTCTAAAATGTTATTTGCCTGTGATTCAGTCCTAGAAAAAATAACTATCATCTACATAAACCAATAAAACGGAAAAATCAAAATATGAATATGCACAATTACAATTTTCAAATTTATTAAAACCAAGTTCCAACAATACTTTATATAACTCATAAAACCATAACCTACCAGATTGATGCAGCCCGTACAATGCTCTGTCTAATTTACACACCCAATCTTCTTTACCCTTTTCAGTAAATCCAGTCGGTTGATTCATGTAAATTTCCTCTTTCAGAGGAGCGTATAAGTAAGCGCATTTTACGTCACATTGTACGTTAAACCACCCGCAGTATGAGACCAGCAAAGAAAAGAAAAACCTTACAACAGAAAAATTTATGACAGGTGAGAATGTTTCATCATATGATTCTCCCTGGACCTGGTTGAAACCTTGCGCGACTAACCTTGCCTTATACCTAACTATGGTACCAGACTCGTCACGCTTGACTGTATAAACCCAGCGGTTTCCTAACACAGATTTATTCACAGGAAGTTTCACAAGATGCCAAACACCTCTAGTAGTCATACAATCCAAATCTTCAAGCATAGCCTCATGCCACTTATCAAACTGTTTAGATTTTTGAGCCTGCTTATACGTTCGCGGGACCACCACATCTAGTCAGCTAGCAGTGCTGGACGCGGAAGGTATAATGCTAGGATTAACAACACCAGAAAAACTATTAAATTTGGAAAAATCAAAATCATTAGGATTAAAAACTAAGCCATTATCATTACAAAATTTCTCAACTTCTTTTGGGGTGCGTTGACATGACCTCTTGCCTTCACCGTCAGGATAGTAGTAAATGTCGATCTTCTTTCCTTTAGGCCTAGGCACAACCTTTCTGTACCAAATCGGATTAGTCTTCCAGCTGGGAGACGAAGCTTGAGGAGAAACTGGAGTGACAGGAGAAGCAGAAGTGGCAGGGAGGACGGTTGGAACAACATCTTCAGTCTCGCCGGGCAAGCCACCAGAGGGTCCAGGTTCCGGATCAGTATGACACCGATCAACGGCCCATGGCTGCTCCTCTGGGACAAGCACCAACTCAAAAGAAGAGTCACCCATCACCGCTCCACTGCGAGAAACATCACTGCTCTCAACAAAAGAAACATTTATTGTCTCAACAATCTTCTTATCCTCTTCCAACCAGATCCTATATCCATGGGTACGTAATGCATATCCAACAAGGACACCACGTTTGGACTTAGCATCTAACTTGTTCTTGCGCCTGACCTTAGGAACACCGACATAAGCCAAAGTGCCAAAAGGCCTTAAATGTCTTACTGAAGGCTTATCACCAGAATAAAGTTCAAGAGGTGTTTTAGAATTTCTGCCATGACAAATCCTGTTCCATGTATAGGTAAAATGCATACATGCTTCAGGCCAGAAATCGTCAGACAAGCCACTAGATTTAAGCATTGTGTTTAAGCATAACACAATTCATTATTGTCTGGTTAAATCTCTCACATACCCCATTTTCTTCTGGTGTGTAGGCATTAGTCAACTCATGTTTTACCCCATTTTCTCTACAAAAAGCCCCGAAAAGTTCATTATCAAATTCTTTGCCATTATCAGTCCTCAATGATTTCAACTTGGTTCCTAGAAATCTTCCTGCTCGTAGGACATGTCTTTTAAAGACCTCGAAACACATATTTTTCCTGGAGAGGGTAAACAGAAGTTTACCTGAAAAATCGTCTATAATAGACACAAAAAAACGTTCACCTTTCTTTCCGGAAATTTTAACAGGACCCCAAGTATCAAGAAAGATTCTATCTAATGGCTTTTTAGATGAAGAAGAACCAAGAGGCTTAAAAAAGACACGATTTTGTTTGCTTAAATGACAAGGATCACAAAAAAAATTATCAACAGATTTTAAATGAGGAAGACCTTTAACTGCAGAATTACGAATAGTATTATAAATTAAGTCTGGGCTAATGTGATCAAAACGTAAGTGCCATGTATCTATATCTTTAATATTGGCAGTTTTAATTACAGGTGAAGCTGAAATTTCAGCATTAAAATTTAGATCAACATTAGTTTTAGAATTCTGCCCCCCATTCATTTTAACATTATGATTATTTCTTATGATTTTTGGAAAAGTATAATAGATCCCGTCATAAAGCTTAGCAGAAAAAAAAAACTTGCCATATTTATCGACCACGTTTAGTTTACCAGCCTTACCAGTAAATTTAGCCCCGCCCTGGTCGAATCTAGAACCACTTAACAAATTTTTCCTTAAATTAGGAGAGAAAAGAACATTCCAAAGTTTTATAATAGTACCATTAAAATCTAGTTCAACTTCCCCTTTTCCAGTAATAGGGAAAGTAACCCCGTCAACAGCCACGTGCAACTCATCACCAGAAATTTCGGTGAAATTACAAAAAGAAGATTTATCTCTGCAGAAGTGGTGAGAGGCGGCGGTATCAAAAGCCCAGCTTCCTTCTCTGTTAAAACCACTTAAATTAGCTTCAGCAATGTAATTCTAAGCTTTAAAACCTTTATTTTTACGGGGGGGAGTTTTATCACGTTTTGGCTGTTGAACGGAGTCACCTTTTTTTACAAAATTACCTTTAAAAGTATTTTCTCTAGCAGATTTATCATTATTTAACTTTACTCGACAATCTTTACTGATATGACCCTTTTTTCCACATCGCCAGCAAGTAAAAACAGGCCTTTTCTTAAACTTGACACTCTGGGCTTCAATATTACAATCAACCCTAGATTTATCAAGATTTCTGAGCTGGAGACGAGTCTCCTTAGCACAAATTTCAGTTACAATATTTTTAAACTCAAAATCTTTATCAGGCCATCTTAAAATTTGCTGGACGATTTGGTCAAACTTATCAGGCAAAAAACGTAAAATCTGAAAGCACAAATACTCGTCATTTATAGGTTTACCAATAGATTTTAATTGATCTGCTATTTTTGAAATTTTTGCTGCATAAATTCCTATAGATTCGCCAGGGTCTAAAAAACAGGACATTAATTCAGAATATAACTTCATATGGGGACTTCTACTGTCTGGTTGGAAATTGACTTTAAGAATGTCCCAAGCTTTAGAGGGATCATCACACTCGCTAATTAAACTCCGATATTCCGGTTCAATGTTTAAGTAAATTAAAGACATGGCAGCATTCTGCCTTCTCTTAAAATCTTTTATAGCATCAACGGTAACTGTATCACTCTTAACAGGTTGCTCTTAGTTACCAGTTACGATATCGAACGCATTTTTCTCCATTAAAAGGAACTTCATGTCACATTTCCAACCAGAGTAATTATGGGAATTAAGTTTAACTATCTGAGGAACTATATTGTAAGCCATGATTAAATAATTAAATATACCACAAATTAAATTCACTGAGTCTAAAAAAGCTAGTCAAAAACCTCATTTAAACTGGGCCCATAACCCAAAATGTTAGACACTTTAGGGTCTATCTTAAATAAATTTATATTTAAGCAGATAAAAAGCTGCAATAGAATTATTTAAATTTGGAGGATTTTTACTTTAACTAATTTGACTAGTATGTAAAGTTTCAGACTCAGTAAATACAAAAATATTTTAAACGAAAAATAAATTTATTCATGAAGATATCATAAATTGAAAAAAAAACAATTATAACAATAATTAGAGAACGATTTAATATAAATATATATAACACAATTTCAAATTCAATATAACAGGATTAATTTCTCAACAACAATACAAAATTATATTACCTCTCCAATAACATATCAGTGTTACTTGATGGTACATGGAAGAAAGCAAAGTCTTTTGGCATAACATTCAAGTTCGTTTACATGGTCGCCGCATGACCAATGTGGAAAATGGAAGAATAAACATTACTTCACACTGGCACACGCAATTTTACCAGAAGAACGATTAAACACATATACCGTAACATCGAAATCATATTGAAGAACACAGATGAAACTAGTTGGAAAAAAACTCGACAGTATCAACAGTATCAACATAATCAAACTATTCAAACTTAACCGGACAATTCAACAATCATTTTACTTTTATATTTAATTTGAATTCAGCATATAAAACATGAGCAATCCACAATTTATATTTACAGTTCAGAACAGCCGCCAGCAGCTATTCACCGGAACCGGGACTCCGAATCAAAACTAACTGGAGCTCATTGAAACTAGAACTGAACTCAGCTGAAACTGACACATCTTCAAACATCACGGCCTTATATACTGCCCTAAACAAGTTGATCTGCATAATAACATTGACTGCCGCGCCACAGCACCCGGTGGTGAAAACCAAAACCCAATTTCTAATGACAATTTAGAAGGAGTGGCAACAGCACAAATAGAAAAGATTATGCAGTCTGAAAATGGCAACGCCGATATAGTAAACAATAAAGCGATGTTTACTAGAAAGACAAAAGCAAAGTAGTTTTAAATATGAAAAAGAATTTAATAAAATAAAAAAGGTAAGTTTTAAATGTTTTCTTGAATAAAAATAAATTAATTCAGATGTTTTATTTTATATGAGGACACTGATGGACATCAGTTGTAACGGATCATCATTCACTATGCTGGCTTATGAGTTTAAAGGATCCTTCAGGAAGACTGGCAAGATGGGCCCTTCGCCTTCAAGAACATGATTTCTCAGTGATATACAAAACCGGTAAGAAGCACAGGGACGCTGACACAGTCTCGAGGAATCCAGTGGACGAAGAAACTGAGACGCCAGAGAAATTTCTAGCTGTGACTACGAGTATGAACCTTGTGATTGAACAGAAGAAAGACCCAGATCTCGCAAAATTATTTTGTCGAATAACTGCACCAACGCAGATAAAAGGGAATTTGAATTAATTGACGGAGTACTATGCAGAAATAACTTTGACCCTGATGGAAAAACGTGGCTGCCAGTCATTCCCAAACATCTTCAAGCGAACATATTAAGACATTTCCATGACTCTCCCACTGCAGGACATCTTGGTTTTGCGAAAACTTATGACAGAATCCGCAAAAGGTTTTACTGGCCTGGGATGTACAGGAATGTCGTTCGGTATGTGATGCACTGTCGAGAATGTCAGAGGAGAAAATCTGTTCCTCAACGAC
Source organism: Salticus scenicus (assembly GCA_963930645.1). Classification (NCBI taxonomy): domain Eukaryota; kingdom Metazoa; phylum Arthropoda; class Arachnida; order Araneae; family Salticidae; genus Salticus; species Salticus scenicus. The sequence continues at coordinate 142,778,500 of OZ005657.1, forward strand.
CTCCTGGACGCTTAGTTTCTATCCCTCCAGCTATAGCACCTTTCCATCGCATTGGGATCGATCTTCTAGGAAGATTTCAGAAATCTACTCGTGTGAACAAATGGATCATAGTCTGCATGGATTACTTAACGAGATATGCAATAACGAAAGCTTTACCGACCGCTGAAGCGGAAGAAATAGCGAAGTTCTTGCTCGAAGAAATTCTACTAAGGCATGGAGCTCCCCGAGTAATTATCACAGATCGTGGAACTGTCTTCCAATCCAAACTTGTTTCCGCTCTCGTCGAATTGTGTAATATCGATCATCGTATGACGACAGCATATCACCCTCAGACAAATGGACTGACCGAGCGGTTTAATAAAACTTTAGCCGACATGTTGTCCATGTATGTGGATACAGATAAGAAAAATTGGGATGAAATTCTACCATTTGTTACCTTTGCTTACAATACCGCTAAACAGACGATGGGTTTTACGCCTTTTTATTTGCTTCACGGACGTGAAGCTGAAACGACACTGGACACAATGTTACCATTTTGCCCTGATGATGTAGACGATGATCACATAGCCAAGATTATTGCCAGAGCTGAAGAATCCAGGCAGCTAGCCCGAGTGCAAACTCTGAAAGCCCAAGATAAAGACCGTAGACGTTACGACTCCAAACACCGAATAGTTTCTTATGCTCCTGGAAATCTCGAATGGGTGTATACTCCAGTCCGAAAAGTCGGCCTCTCCGAAAAGCTTTTAAGAAGGTATTTTGGGCCGTATCAGGTTTTACGGCGTTTATCAGACGTTACCTAATGAGGTTCAAGATTTTGATCCTGCCTCGCGAAGAAGAAAACCAAGAGACATTGTCCACGTATTATGTATGAAACCCTACTATGATCCGGACAAGCAGATTGAGAACGAAGACACACAAAATCTGAATGATGCCGTTCAATCTCAAATGAACGGTACTTACAGGGGACCAATGATGCGCTTGAGGACTATACTCGGGGCAAACCTAACTTGAGCATACTGTCAAAGGCTGAGCCTGTGTGATTCCGCAAGTGATATATAGTTCCTTTAAAATACTTATTTATGTTATTAAAAGTATACTTAATTTAACATTAAATATCCGTATTAGATTCAGTAATATTAGCTAAATCTATATACTCAGCTTAAAATGTATATTTTAATGATTAAGGAATTCTTTTTAAAAATAATAAGTTATACGTCACTGTCTACTTATCCAGTCAAAAGCTTCCTTTGTTTGGCGATTTACTCAGAAGAGCGAAATTCCGGCAACCCTCAAACCCTGGAATTTTTCGTGGGGTCATTCTTTTCTCGGACACCGGAATTGACGCTTGCTTTTCTTTTACCCTCTTTCTCCTCTGTTCTTATCTTATCGTTTCAATGGCATCTCCTTCAGTTGGATCCCCGTTTACTTTTCAACCTCAGAGAAAGGGGAAAGCTTTGGAAAGTTCTGCTAAGGTTATCATCTTAAACGTTTTTATTAAACTCAGAGAACAAAATCTCTTGAAATCGGAAAATGAAATTACTGAGATGTGTTCTGAATTGACAGGAATTTCCCGATCATCTATAAACAGAATAAAAGCTGAAAAAAAGACGAGTGGGAAACTTTCGACTCCAGGAAAGAAACGTCCTTTGAAAGTTAATACAAGTACAAGGATGCAGAGATATGATGACTTTACAAAAACAGCTATTCGAAGAAAAGTGCATTCTTTTTTCTTCAAAAATGAAATAGAGAAAAAAGAATGTGGTTATTAGATGGTTTGGAAAAACAGATTGTTGAAACCATGAGTTTTAATATTGATAGTTCTTCGAGCGACTCTGAGCAGTCAACGGATAATGATGATAGCCTCAGCGGAATCGAGCCATTAGACGAATAAGAATATTTTTTTCAAGGCTAAAAAAAAGTTCTTTTCAGAACTAACATAAAAAAGTTCTTTTCAGAACTAAAAAATAAGTCCTTTCGAGGACAAAGCGTTGTGAAAGGCTAAAAATTAAAAGATAGAAAGATTAGTTATACTAAGAATTTTGAACACAAATTACTCAATTGTCTTTTTCAATTACCCCTCCCTTAAAAAACAATAAAATAATAATAATAATGATAATGAGTAAAATTAAATATATTAAAAATAAATTAAATAAATAAATATTAAGCCTTTTTAAGATTTCATAAGTAAAGCCTATATTTTCAATTTTCAACTCTAGATACTAAAATTTTAAATCCTTAACACAGTACTTTTTTTTTTTTTTAATCGCCCTCCCCCATTTCCCTCATTCATTTTTCTCTCCGCCAGGAATTGAGAGGTTCTTTTAAAACTGGGAGACGGGCGGTACCGGGTTCGAACCCAGTTCGTACTCGGCAGCCTAGCTGATCAGTGTGCTTCGTAGTTTTCTCCAAAACCCATTTAAATACGGGCTAGGTATCCTGGAATCCCTCCCTTCCCACTCTCTTAAAAGGCATTCCATCCATAACTTGGCACTCGTACAGTCATTTGGCCGTACCACAGTCATTCATTTTCACTGAAAAATTGCCTATTTGTTGAAAAATAATACTTTGAAGTAACGAAGTTCTGAAACCTTTTCCCTTTCTCTCGCTCTCTCTCTCTCTCTCTCTTTTTTTGTGTGTGTGTGTATATGTGTAGATTTAAACACTAAATCGATCATTCATTATTTAATCTACTCCTATTTGTACTTTATTCTTTTTCAATCAATTTACCTGGACTACTTTTCTGATTTCACCGCTTTTACCAAAAATTTTAATACAAAAAAATTCAAATTTTACGCAATATTTTTTTCTCTTGGGAAAATAGATATATCATTTGCTAAATTTCACATCTTCTGCAAATTCCAGTTTCCTTTTTTGTTTTCTTTTTATAAAAAATAATTATTTTAGCGTAAAAATAAATAAATAAATAAATAAATAAATAAAAAAATAACTCATATAATATTGAGTGGTAAGAGAGTTAAAACTTTATTATTATTATTCTTGTATAAAAAAATTTCGAGTAAATTAAACAAATCTGTATAACAATAAAGTGTAAAATAAAATATAATGGACTTATAACCATGCATTTATGGATAGCAAAAATATGACTGGATAACATTGTTTTATTTTAGTGGAGTGAGAATTACACAATGTTACCTGTAAAACAAAGCCCACCAGCAGCCGAGCGGTGCTGCGCTCAAAGGTGGAAGATGGGAAGTGCCGGGTTCGATTTTTGGTTGCGCACTACTACCCGTTTGGAGTTTTCCGTTTTTTTCTTCGAAACTCGCGTAAATACGGGCTAGGACCCCTTAGAAATACTCCCACGGAGGCCATTCCAGCTAAAGGCTTAGGACCCTAGCATATTCAATCCCTACAACCAACCAACCTGTTAAAGAAAGATAATTCATTGTGCTCTCAAAGCTGGTAGATAAAAGGTGCCTAGCTCAAAATTCACAATCGTCGGTTTAGCCATTCGGTGATTCTTGCGGATTTTTTCGAAACTCGATTGAATACAGGCTAGGCCATTTAGGCCACTGTGAAATCTACCAAAGTGTGTCCTTCTTCCCTCCTGTAATAGAGGTAAATTAGTATTAAGTCTTCTTGAAAAAATTGGGGACTGGAAAATGCTGGCTCATAAATGGAGGTGGACTTTCAAAGAGGTTTTACTGCATTATACAGCTTTTCCAACTTCATTTTTCCATTAAAAATTAGTTCACCTTCAATGTATTTTACCAAAGTGATAGCACCTTAAAATTTGTTTCTTTCTAAAAAGAAATCATAAAATACTTTTTGTAGCCCTGAAAATTGTTTGAAATTGCATACGCATTATATAATATTCTAAAAAAAAAAGTTACAAATAATGTATGTTACTTTCATTATGCTTTGTGATATATAAAAAAATTAAAAATGGTTTTAAAAATACAACTTATCGACCATAATGTACCCGAATCCTCTAGTGAAAACTTGTTAACAAGGCAATAATTATAATCGCATTTTTTTCAATAGAAATCATGCCACAGTAGACATAAGCAACATATATAAATTTCAAGGCATTGTAAAACATATAAAGAATACTAGAGAGATGAACTGACGCCATAAATATTTTCTAAATTTTAATGAGAGTTGTTTCAAAAACATTAAATGTAGCTATATGCATGCAATTTAAAACACGTGTAATACTAAATGAATGCTTTTTATTTATTTATTTATTATTATTAGTATTATTTACAATAATATTAGTAGAAAATCTTTTCATTAAATTCAGATTTCTGAAAATATATAAAAATTAATAGTTTGATAGATTAAATTATGATTGTAAATTTATAAGTTTAAAAAATTGTATTAAGTTATTTTGAGTCCATTCAGCATTGTATCTGTATTTATATAAACGCACACACATACTATTCTTTGAAATAATATTTTAACGTTTTTTTCAACATGTAATTCTTTTCTTTTCTTTTAATTCAACACCAATTCTTTCAATAATAATTTTTGAATAATTTAAACACAGTGCGCAATTTCCCCCCACAAAAAGTAAGGATAAACAGCCAAATCTAGTATCCCTCCTACCTCTTATTTGTATGAATACAGGAAAAAGGGAGTAAACTGGCTCCTGTAGCTTTGACAGTGTGCTCAAGTTAGGTTTGCCCCGAGTATAGAGCCCTAACCCAGAAGTCTTAAAAATAGCGAGGCGCTGTTCTTTGAATGAAGGGCAATGCCACAAAGTCAGCTTTCTTCGCAGCCACCGTGGCATAGTGGTTTGTCTTTGGACTGTCACCCAGACGGCCTCGGTTCGATTCCAGCCGGAGGCAGGTAAAATTAAAGACTCTAAATAATTATTTCTAAATTCTTATAATTATCTTTGCATATTTAATTTCCTATTCTAACAGTTTCTAGAATATTCTTATTTATGTTAATCTTGTATTCTGGAATATTCGAATATTGTATATAAGTGACTTGTTCCTCAGTTTGAGTATGTTCTCAGCCGAGTGTAGCTGTATTACAAGTTTGTTCTGCTAATAAACTACGTTTGTTACTTCACTTCGAGTGTTCACTTTGGCTCTTCACGACATCTACGTGACAATATTTTCTCTCTACAAAAAGGATTATCAGCCCTATTTTAATACTGGACTTGTTCAGTCCACACTTGTGCAGACTTCCATTGTCGCGAGAAATGTGGTTGAAGAATAGTGTAAATTTCTTTAACCCTTTACCTGCCAAGTAAAATTTATGAGATTTACTTTGCAGTGCCACCATTCTTTCTCAACGTTGAAATGAATTAATCCTTCGAAAACACTGTCAAGACATAGCCTCCTAAACTTAGATGCCTGTCGCGTGGCTCGGAAACTTGGCAACAGTTGAATCGATAGACAGTGCCACCTGGCACAGATTGCGTGACTTTTTTATTCAACAACCACCAAAAATTTTAAAATGGGATATGATACACATGAAAGGCGAATAGAATCGAGAAAACGTCAATTATATATATATCATATATCACTTCTGAAAATTATTGGTGGCAGTTGAATAAAAAAGTCGCGCAATCTGTACCAGGTGGCGCTGTCTACCGCTTCAACTACTGCCAAGTTTCTGAGCCACGCGACAGGCATCCAGTTTAGGAGGCTATGGTCAAGATCACTTCCAAGGTTATTTTATTGCATTGTCAAACCGTGTCAATAGTTTCACTGGTATCAGTACACTTCGGAAAAACGTGTATATACACCCAGGGCAATGAAGGGGTTAATCACACTACATATATTTTTTTTTCAGGGTAAACTTCTTAACTAAAATAATTTAGAAAAACGCATGAAATAGATTTCAGTAACATGGCATGACGTGCGTTTATGCACAAAACTCGTCCTTGCGCATTTTTCTTTGACAGATAAAGAATTGGATTTATCTAAATGGGAATAATTAATAAAATTTAAAAGTTTATAAGAAATTAAATTTGCAGACTGATTTTCTGTTCAAACAGACGTCATTTAATTTATTTTAATGTAGTTTAGATCTTTTTTAAAAGTTTGATGCAACCAGTGAGTTAACGGTTTGCTTTTTAAATTATGTGTATCCCTTTAAATCAGGGTTGTTGATTTTTTTTTTTTTTTTTTGACAATCTATTTTTTATTTAAATTAAGATTTATTTGATTTTAATGATTTTTTTTTAAAAAACCCTTCATACGTTATTGTACAACATTTGTATTTTATTATGTGTATGTATATATGCACAATATCCACACTATCAATGATTTTACTTAAATTATAAAAATATAAATAATAAAATCAGTGTAGGCATTTATTACCAATATTTTTATTCAACACAGTATCTTCATAATAAAAAATAATTTTATAGCAATCACAAATGCGGTAGTATGAGCCACTCAACTTAAGACTTTGTAGCTACAATAAAGTATTTCCGTGATTATAAAATAAAGAAAGTAAAATCTTACCCAGCGTATGGAACACGCAAAATAATTTACGAAAAGGATAACAATAAAAAAAATGACATAACTGAAGCAATGCATTAAGAGAAATAAATTTTTACTCATAGTTTCTAAACTAAATAAAAAAGAATAAGGAGTGGAATTAAGGGGGGGGGGGAGAAAGTTTATATCCTAAAAAAAAATCTTACTTGTGCTAAACAAATATCATTTGAAGCAAGAAAATTTTTTCACACTTTACCCATTAACATAATTCATATTTTCTTTACCATCTTAATACTTTCACTTACTCTTTTATCTTTTTTTTATATTTAGTGGGTACAATTCACAGCAGCTTCAAACTGTACTTAACTGATTATATGTAGCTTTGTTATATGTATGCATATACGATATGAATTTTCTTTACTCTTCCTTTTTCAAATGTATAAATTAAAATTGATGATCGTGTACTATAGTAAGATTTTGCATAAATATAAATATTTCCTTTGATCCATATTGCTTAAATAGATAATAATTGATTGTAACAAGTAATACTCACACCAATTTTAATAGCTGTTTAATAAAAGCATGCGCTAAAATTCTGATAGTTTTCCCATTATAATACATAAGCAAAAAGCGCTTGCATGTGAAGTGTTTAAAATAAAGTAATATATTAGAAAGTTAAGATTGCTTTAAAAAATGGTTATGCTTGGTGTGTAAATAAGAAAGGAACAACTAGGCACATGTTGAATGTGAAATTCTGTAACACAAAGAATAATAACAAATGTGAAATTATCAGAGATATTTCACATTTGTTATATTTTAGAATATTCAGAATCACAAGACATATGTAAATTGGCTTTCAAAATACCATAACAGTTGAGCTGTATTCAATTTATGAAGAAGTGGATCCGAAAAATAGCTAAGGGAGTAACTCAACTGATTTACAAGTTATTGAAAACTCATTTTGTTACGTGACGATAATTACGCTGACTTATGCTTGGAAGTTCCTTAGTAAAAAGAATAAAAGCCTTTTCTAAGAAAGGCTTGTTTTGTCATCTTAAAAATAATAATGAATAATTACTAGCTGTTTTTCTTCTTATTTATTTACTTATTTAATTAGTTTAGCCATTTTATAAATCTGTATTCTTAATTAAATAAAGACTAAATTCTTTTTTTTTTTTTTCAGTACTCTGTATGGCTTCTTGGATCTAAACTTAATTGAAAATGCTAAGAAAAAAGCCCTAATTGTAAAGGTAAGCTTTTCATGAATCTGTTATCAACTTCCTGAGATACTATGAAGAGAAGTAAACTTTGTAAGGAGCATAAAATGTTCCTTTTACAAAGCTCTTACTCCAAAACTGATAAAATATTTTTTTTCTTTATCTTTCGAATTCCATAATTATATACACTACCTGGGTATTTAAAACACTGTAATGTCATTATAAAATATGAAAGACTGGACTTCTTTTGAAGACTTATTCTCTTTATGAAATTTAGGAATATATCCCAAAGCAGAATACTTTTAGATGTTCTGCAACAAGTTTTCAGATGATCAAAAATGTTCTGCAGAACAAGTATGACTTTTGTCGCCAATGAAGTTCATGTCGAGATCGTAATTGTATTTTAAAGCCACATCCGATGTTTTTCCAATTAAAATCCTTTTTAATGAATATTTAAATGAAATTTTGCCCTGTTCCTTCATCTTAAGAAAATTTTACATTTTGAATAACTTACGAAGTTTTTAATTTGAATGTTGCAAATTAATAGGGTACTTACCAGTACCATAAGTTATTTTAAAACATATAATAGCAGGAGACTTGGCGTTGGAATATTAAAACAGGAATAAACTACTACGTCAGAAACACCAAAGAAAAATTATTGAGGTGCATACAGCTGTTTCGGTAGCCTAAAGCATACAGTCTTCAGTGCAGAAAGAATCTTTTTTGAAAAGAATCTTCTCTTTGCACTGAAGACGGTACGCTTTAGGCTACCGAAACAGCTGTATGCACCTCAATAATTTTTCTTTGGCGTTTCTGACGTAGTAGTTTATTCCTGTTTTAATATTTTAAAACATATTCAAACTTTCTACGATCATTTGTTATGGAGATGATGTGTACGCTGACTAACATACTAACTAACGTACTATAGACAGACGTCACAGATGGTCCGGATAATAGACACCACAACTATTTTATTCTTTTCGAATTCCTTACACTTCAAAATGTGTAAAAACATTAAAAAAAAATAAAGAAGGTCAAAAATTTTTACAAATACCTAAGTTCTCCCATACCTGTAGTATGATGGGGAACTGAAATGGAAAATTCTTACACAAACTAATAACTATGAACATAAAACAGCTTGGTAGGTATAAAATTACGTTATGACTGCCAGTTATGACATGATAAAGATAACCGTTCTGATATTTTGTTTCAACCAAATTGCACAGCATCTGATTCAAACTGTCATAATTATTGCAAATGCAATACTATACTGCATTTTAGTCTTTTATTATCAGTACTTGAAACATTTTTCTACCATATATATTGAGAAGAGGAACTTCCCTGATCTGGCCTCAATGTTTTTTGGGTCGTGTTTGCTTTTTGATTTGATGTTTTATTTTTCTATCAATTGCTACGTTGTTTACTTTGCATAGCTTTTTACTATGTTTTCTTGTATATTAAGTATGTAAATATGTTTTTACTTCCTTATACTATAGGTATAAGGAACTTGGGTATTCGTGAAATTTTTCAATTTCAGTTTTTTGTAGTTTTTACATACTTTGAGATGTGAGGACTCCTAAAAATCAAAATTTGATGTGGTATCCATCTGTAGGATGTCCGTTTGTTTGTTAGTATGTTAGTCTGTATACATGCTATTTCAAAAACAAATGATAATAAAGCGCTCTGACTGATTTTAAAACATCACTTATGACACTGCTGGCATGAGAATTTTCCGCGGATCCGCGATTTTCCGCTTTTTTGCGATTTTCGTTAATTCCGCGATTTTTTATTTTGTTAAAATCAAACTCCAATAACGATCGGTGTTCAAACGCTCTCCGAAAAACTTTAGATTCTTAATCTTTTTCCATCCACAATATTAATGTCAATATTCTTTTTAAACATGCTTTATCAGATTCTATAACATATAAAAGAACAGAATTATTCAATATTTCTCACTCATGTAATTTTTTTTTGTCCCCCCCCCCCCTTTTTCATCTCTAACCATTGCCGATCAAACGTTCTGCGGGAAGCTTTTTATTTTTAAATATTTATCCATCCACAATATTAATTTTAAATTTACTTTATGATATTCTAGAACCCATAAAGAAGTAGAATTGTGTTTAATATTTCTCTCATGAACTACTTTTTACCCCCCCCCCCCCTCCATTTTCAACCACCAGCCAATGATTAAATGTTGATTGCTAGCTTACGTTTTTTTTTTTTTACACATGTTTTATTGTGTTGATGTGCATCATTCTTTTAGTTTAACTTGTCACTTTTAAAATATTTTGTATAGTTTTTCCTGTGAACATTATTTTTCATTTGAAATAAATTTTATGAACGTACATTTGTATAGTTTTCCCCGTGCGCGCTACTTTTCTTTTAATTTTTTGAACACGCATGTTTCCTCTTTTTTTAATTTTCTGCACTCTCATGCCTGACACTGATAAAAACCCTATTTTGTTTTCAACATTGATTTGAAAATTTTGTAAATTCTTAGGATTTTAAGGTTCTCTTAACAAGAGGGAATAGAGTAAAACTTCGCTTAAAGATATATTATGGGGATTATTTTCATCGTAAAAAATACAGTGGGTGATCAAATTATTAGAATTTTCACTTTTTTTTTTGATTATCTAAAAAATATACTTGTCGAAATGTGATCTGAAACTTCATACATGCAAAAGACATTCAAAAACTCATATTGTCCACTATCGATTTAGTCCAAAGTGCAATTAGGGGATTAACCACAAATTGGGGAAGAGTGAAAATACTTTGGATCTCCCTGTGGTGCAGGAATTGCGCAATTATTTAGGCATATATATATACAAAATTATTTTTTTCTTTTTCTCAAAAATTAATAATTTTTTAACCAGTTTTTTGCTTCTAACTAGAACGGATTTCCATAAAGTTTACAGAACTTGCTGAAAATTTCACAAAACATTAGAGAAACATTATTCCAAAACATAAAATTTACTCACATGTGTAACATTCGTTGAGATAAGAGCATTTTTAGTAAATGTTTTATTGTGCATGTGCGAAAGATAGAAATTTTTTTATTGCATAGGTTGAAAGCTAAACATATTGAGTAACTTTTATCAAAAGTTCATTTGAATAGAGTAAAAATTAAGCAAATTGCCTGCAAAAGAACGACCTAGATTTTAAGTATTTTCCAGAGTTGAAAATTTCATAAGAGGTTTTTCACATGCCGCGTATTTAATTTGAAGATCCAATTATTTCAACCATGTTTCAAAAGTCCTTTTTTGTGAAAAACCCCTTATAAACTCACAAATCTTAATAAATTAAAAATACGTTAAAGTTACAAGCCTATAAGGGAATTTTCATGAAAAAGAACTTTTGCAATGTGGTTGAAATAATTGGATCTTCAAATTAAATATGCAGCATGTGAAAAACCCTTTTATGAAATTTCAAATCTAACTCCTTCTTTTGCTAACAATTTGCTTAATTTTTACTCTATTCAAATGAGCTTTTTGACAAAAGTTGCTCAATATATCTAGTTTTCAACCTATGCAATAAATTTTTTTCTATCTTTCGCGTATGTACTGTAAAATAACATTTATTAAAAATTCTCATATCTTAACGAATATTGCATGGGTGAATTTTATGTTTCAGAATGTTTCTCTAATGTTTTTCAGCAAATTTTGTAAAATTTTACGGAAATCCGTTCTAGTCATAAGCAAAAAACTTGTCAAAAAAATTTAATTTTTGAAAAAAAAAAAAAAAAAAAAAAAATTGCCCAAATAATTGCACAATTCCTGCACCAAAATATACAAATATTGTACGTAGTATGTGCAATAATGTATTAAAGTTACAAGTCATTTGTAGCTTTTTATGATACAGTATGATCCAAAGTATTTTTGCTTTTCTTTAATTTGAGGCTGGTCCCCTAATTACACTCTGGATAAAATCGATAGTGGAAACAATGAGTTTTTAAATGCCTGAAGTTCCAAGCCATTTTGTCCACCAGTATTTTTTTTAGAAAATCGAAAAAATATATTAAAAAAAAAAAAAAAAAAAATTATAATTTATCACCTACTATATTTGATTCGCTTTAAAGCATCAGTTATAATACGGCATGAACATCATTGACTGTGGACATTTTGCTTCATTAATTTCGAATAACTGAAATTTTCAATTTTCTTACCGTGGCAGAATAGAACAATATTTCACATAAACTTGCATTATGGGGATAAATGAATGGGAAATACTGTGAAATTGCATAAAAACTGAAAGATGAAAATGACCCTAAGAAAATTAAACAGCAAATTAATATAAGGTAAATGTATGGAAACAAAGGGTGGATAGCTTTGTTGGTGGGGCATTTAATTCTGTGACAGGGCAAAGTGATCAGTAAACTTCATTTCTTCTAACATGACTATAGTATGCTCTATAGTAGAAATTTAAAAGAAGAAATATTTGATGAGGAACTGAGCAGAGTCCACCTGCGTCAACTAGTTTTTTATCAGCATAATTTTGCTCTTTTGTTATTAGTGGATCTTAAACTGTGTTAATTTAAAAAGAATCCCATTTTCATACTTCCAGTTATATCATTTAAATGCAAATAAATATTTAAGTGCAACTTTTAAATTACTAAAATATAAACTTTAGCAATTACAAAAAATCTTCCTGTGTTGTTATATTTTTTTAATAATGAGTACAGTTCATGATTATTTTAAGTATAATTTTTCTTTTTCATAATAATTATTCAATAAAGTGGAAAAAGATATAAAAAAAGTCATTAAACGATTTAATTTGCGACTTCTAATAACGGTAGATGGTGCCAGTCCAGCTGGCATACGTTGATAATAAACAACATAATTTGTTAGTGGAATGTACGATGTACAGATTAAAAAAAAAAAAAAAAAAAAGATGAAGCAGAAGACTGATATCCTCTAAAAACTATTAAAAAGTGGTATTGCTACTTTTTCCAATTTTAACTCAAAAAATAGAAAATGATCGTTTAAAGAGTGTAAATATACAGTGGTGGACATAATTATAAGACACCTATCTAATTTGACAAATAGTGAAAGAAAAGATTCAGAGCTTAAAAATGTTTTATCAAATACATCAAAAGCAGAAATTTATTCTGTTATCATATATAATTATTTTATAATAATGATATTTTCATGCAATTTAATGAAAAAACTTAAAAACATAATAGACAAAATTGTAAGACACCAACCATTTTTTCCTAATACAGTGGTCAACATAATTAGCAGACACTAATGGTCTAAAAGAAAATCCTCTAACATGGTTATTCAATATTTGGTGGATCCGCCATTGTTTTTTTATTACATGAAAGATTCGATTCGGCATCGAATCTATCAATTCTAACAAAATATCGCAAGACAGTTCTTCCCAAGCACATTTTATAGCATTCTTTAGGTCTTTGACACATATGAACTGCCTCCCATTTCGGTAAACCGCACGAGCTAAGATAGTTTTTGATGGGATTTAAGTCTGGGGAACGAGAAGGCCACGGAAGAACATTGATACTTTGCTTTGAAAGCCACTTTTTTGTTTCGTGTGATGCATGAATCAGCACGTTATTGTGCTGGAAAGTGTAGTTTTCGCCACAAAGAAGCTCACCGGGTATGGCTAGTTAATCTTTAAGAAGATTCTTATAGTTTTCGGAATTCATTCTTGAAAGCACAAAAACAACATACATTTTCCCTTGAGCCGAAAAACCAACCCAAACCATTACTGAGCCTCCACCCATTTGGCGGCTCATTAGTACATAAGGAGACTTCCGTAAATCATGCCAATAATATTGAAACCCATCAGGACCATCAAGGTTAAACTTTTTTTCATCAGAAAATAACACGGAGTACCATTTGGAGGTCCAGGCCATAGATTTTTAGCAAAGTTTAGACGCTCCATTTTGTGCCGGCTTAGAAGCGGTGGTTTTTTCTTCATTTTTTTATATTTCACATAGGAAGCACTATGCAACACCTTGCAAATAGTTCTCCTTGAACAATTCAGTTTCAAAACATTTTTAATGCCTGTAGTGGTCATCTTATTCTGTGTAGCGAGCGAAAGTACATGGCGTCTGTCTCTCAAAGGACAAGCAAGGAGTACGTCCAGGTCTTTTAATCACCGATCCATTAATTCCTCTTTTCTAAACATTTCTATTGCACATCTAGAGCGTTTAATAACTTTTGAAATATTATTAATTGGAGCACCAGTTCCATTTAATCACCAAATTTCGAGAATTTCACTTTCTTTTAATTCTGTACCTCGTGGAGTGTTTGCAACTGCGTGAAGACGGTTCTCGTCTGCTTTAGTTAACTGCTGACGTCATAACAGCATGCAGAAAATTTGCATATTGCACATTATTTTCGAAAATAAGCAAGTGTTTTAATTAAAATGTTAGGGTGTCTTATAATTTTGTCCATGGTATTTTTAATTTTTTTTTATTAAACTCTATAAAAATATCATTTCTGTAAAACAATTACGTGTGATAACAGAATAAATTTATGTTCTTGACATAGTTGATAAAACATTTTATGTTCTAAATCTTTTCTTTCACTATTTATGAAATTAGATAGGTGTCTTATAATTATGTCCACCACTGTATGATATAATGATTATCAGTAGTAAAATCCATAAAAGATATTTTCTACAATTTATTTCCAATACTGCATAAAAAACAGCAGACATTACTTTTAAATATCTGGTCTGAACTCTTTCTAAAATTTCATAAAAAGAAAGAAAGAAAACTTTCTCTGAAATTAAGAGGATATGGTCTATTACAGGGCGTGAAATTTCAGCTCGCCATTGGCGAGTGGAATTTTTTCTGTGGCGAGTAAAAATTTGGTCAAGTTATAGATAGAACTCTTACACGATATGGTGACAGAAAACATTTTTTTTCTGCAGATTTAAATATGGCAAAATCTTGTGATCTTTATAACCTCATATTTAATCTCTCCTTTTTCTCTTCTTGGATTCCAGAGTCTATGTGCACTGTCCGACGACGCCCCAGTCTAGGAAAAGAAAAATGATGTGCATGCATAAAAGTTTTAATCTCTTCGGCAGTTTCGTTTCTCCCACTCTGATTTCTTCAAACAGAGTGAGAAGAGAAATCGAAAGTTTGCCTATGCAATATTGGCGTATGAAAATGAGCCCGAGCCCTTTTAAAGATACTGCTTATTTTTATTTTGTTGAATAATTACCAAAAAACAGTCACATTTTCCAGTTTTTCACTGAAACGCCAAGGATTTGTGCTTGTAATGATTTGTAAGCAACGATTTTATCGAAAAAGTTCTTCCGAAATGTTATTTCAAATGACAATAAACAAGCTATACACATCGACATTTTGTCTGATGTCTGATTACATAAATAAAACGAATAAAAAAGACATTTCTGATGTAAAAAATGAAATAAATAAATGGGTAAATAAGGAAGCTTAATCTTTCAAAATAAAAAGATTTTCACAGGATATTGTTTGACAAAGAGCTTTTTTTTTTTCTTTAATGAATCTTTGCATTTATGTTATTAGATATTTTAATGTTTTTCAAATCTCAAATACAATACATTATAATGATTTTTAATTATAGATGATTATGAGACATGATGATATACGACACACTTTTAATATATATAATTTTAGGCATATTTGTAAAAGCATTTAAAATAGTCAGGAAAAATTAAAAACCCAAAATGCGTTAAAAAAAAAAAAAAAAAAAAAAGACAACCCTAATTTATGGCGAGTAAAAATTTTTTTTTTGGCGAGTCTAATCTGAGTTGAAATTTCGGGCCCTGGTCTATTAGTTTTGTACATTGCAAATCAAGTATAGGAGCGTGAAGTGATACAAAATCATAAGAAATGTAAAGATAGTTTAGTTTTAATTTACTAATTATTGAAGACCATGCCCTCTTCTGAGTTTTACGAAATTTTGGTTAAGGGCCCTCTTCACTCACCACTGCCGGAAGCCGAAGCTAATGTTATTCTATGGGAAATTTTTCTTTACAAATAACATATTAACTAATACATATTTTTAAATTCTGTTTTCACATTCTGAAAATTCCCAGCTGTTAAATTGACGGACCTTTTTTAAAAAATTACTTTTTTAATTTTTTATATTTTATTTTGAAGCTGCAAAATACGAATTTTCAATATGTGAAATTTTTTCATTTTGCAATTTTAAAATAAAATATTAAAAATTAAAAAAAATACATTTTTAAAAAAGGTCCATCAATTTAACAGTTGGGAATTTTCAGAATGTGAAAGCAGAATTTAAAAATATGTATTAGTTAATAAGTTATTTGTAAAGAAAATTTCCCCATAGAATAACATTGGCTCGGGCTTCCGGCGACGGTAAGTGAAGAGGGCCGTTAAGGTTTTAGAGGCTCTGCACTTGACTTAGAAGTGATGTCTGCTGTTTGTTATGCAATATTGGAAATGAAATAATTGTAGAAACACTATTCTTTTTGATTTTATTATTGATATTCAATATCATACATAATGGGGCAAATTCTTCAAATATGACCATTTTCAGACTAATTTTTCTTTTCAGTTAAAAATCTTATTTTGGGAAGAGGGTGGCAGTGATGCTTTTATGAAGTTTTTTAGAGAATGAGTTCCCTACTGTATAATTTACCTAAAGTGATCAAACATCATTGAATTCTAGCCGATGTCCTTAAAAAATTAACTCATTGGATGACACCATGTGTTCTCAAATTATTATTTGTTCTTAAATATCTGCATATTAATTATGTCTGTATTGGTTAAAAGAAAAGAAATATTTTTTATTATTTAAACTTGTGTAATACAGTTATGTAATATGAGGTATGAATAAAGGTAAATCTTACTTTAAAAATAAATAAATAAAAAAGACAATTTTTGACTGGTTGTGCTTAAAATGAATTTTGGTTTTATAAAATTTATAGGATATATTTATGCTTTCACATCAAAATGTTAATGAAAATACTCATCATATCCTTATAGTGTTAATGAAAAAATACTTGTGATAAGTAAATTAGAAGAAATAAATGATTGGTTTTGTTTCAGTAATCCTTTTATTTCTGACCACCAACTGTTTTTTATTTTCTTTCTCATAAATAATCAAATGTTGTTGTTGTTGGTTTTTTTTTTTTTCCACTTAAAGAAGAAGAAAGAGAAAAGGGAAGTTTTCTGAAAATGTTGTCGAATTTTGAATTAGGGGTTATTTACATACTGAAATGAGTGCCAACTTTGATTTTTTCAATAGCAACACCCAACTTTGACTGCATATTGAAATTTCTGAGAGTCTGGCAGTGTGGAAAAGTGTGCTGTTTGTATACTTTATCTTTAGTATTCATAGAGCTATCAAAAATGTGTTAGGGAGTTATCTGTAAATGTAGAAAAATACAAGAATTAGACAAAATAGTGTCTAATTCTTACAAGAATTAGACAAAATTTTACTGTTTCACATCGGAAATGTTTCATGGGGAAAAAAAAAAAAAAAAAGTTATAAAAATTAATAAAAAACGTTAACACCTTTACAGTACCTTAGTTATCCTGAATTCAGTTTTTTAGATATGTATATACTTCAGTACTTTTTTAGATAATTTTAGGTATATTTAAATACATTACACTTACGATTGGTCAGACAATACTCTTTGAAAAAAGTGCAATATTTTCCAATTAAAAAGTGTCTATCATGACTATACTGATCACCAATAAAGCTTAAATTTTCTTTCATTGGTGTGACATAATATACGAAATGAAATAATATAGCTATATATACTACAATGCATAAACTAAATCTTTTTGGATAAGTTATTGTAAGGTTTCATGAAGTAAATATTAATCAATTTTAATCGCTCTTACCAGTTTTGGGTCAGTTGAACTCTTTGGAACTGTATGATTTGTTTTACAATTTCTTAATCAACGATTTTGTGTCTGCTGACATACACTAAGCGACAAAAAAAAAAAGCCGCACTGCAGAAAAAATGACTTATACCTTTTTTATTTGTAATAACTTTAAAATTAATGTTTGAAACAAATAAAACTGTCTTGTTTGCATAATACCAAAGGTATGAAATGATACCTATGTACATTTTCAATTTAATAATTCGCTTTATTGCACTTTACGAAGTACTTTTTAAAAATCTGCATAAAACTTTCTTTTTGAACATAATGCAATAACTATACACTTTGCATTCTATTATGATTTATTATATGAAATAAACAAGTTATATTTTAATATATGAAATAAAACTATTTATTTGTTAGATCTAAGCAATTTTTTGTTAAAAATATGTATTCTGCATTGGGTTAATTCCACCTTTATATGGAATTACTGCATTAATGCGCAATGGCATAGTTTTATACAGTGTTTTAATATAAATCTCAGAAATTTCAATCTGCCAAATATCACAAATAATTTTTTCTAGTTCTGGCAGAGTTATAGGCTGCAAATTTCGAATCCTCTCCCCTCTGCCCCGCCTTTTTATAGACGAAACATTTTTGAGCGGATCGCGATTTTGACCATTTCCATGTCTGGTAAAGAAGAAATTCTACTATATCCTTTGTGGTATTTAACTTAAAGTGAAAAAAAGTATGATTACTTACAGAATTATAGGTTCTCATGGGAATGTATAAGAAATTTTGACAATTTGAAGTGAATAAACTTACCACAGACGCCATGTAGTAAGGTGCCTTATTATCTTCAAATGCTGTTTACGGAAATGTCTAAGATACCTTCAAAATAGTCGGTCAGGCACCACTTTTATGCAGATTGTGTTTTATTTCGAGTTAATTGATCCCTTGAGCATAAAAATTTCCCCGAGTGTTTGAAAAGTTATGCACCTCCGTACCATAATATACGGAGAATGTGTCACTGTTTTAAAAGTGCGATTTTCATTAAGTCGGTTATATTTTCGTCTTCATTCTAGCTTTTTTCAACTGCACGAAATAAAGAAAACTTGATTCATCAGAGAAAACCAGTTCAGCCTAATAATTAACTGATAATGTTTTTAAATTTTGGTCAACTAAAGTATTGTTTTTTCTAATTCTTTTCCTTAATAATGGCTTTTTTCGCAGATCTTCCGTTCTTTAACCCGCTTTGTTTAATTGTTCCCGCATTGTTTTTGAAGAAAGTAATTTACTATACACTTTTTAAAAATCTTTTTTAAGTTCTGAACATGATACAAATCGATTTTTTAAACATTCGCATTTTAATTTGCGGTTATCTTGCTTGGATGAGCACCATGACCGCCTAAAGCCAAATTCCCAGTTTAAACGGCCAAAAAAATTTATATTTTGCTAAAATTCATTTTACCAATATTTCGTTAGCATTTATTTATTTTGCCATCTCACGTATTAAAATATTTTTCGATTTTCATTTAAAAATTAATACTTTTTGTGGAATCGTTAACTGCCTTATTCTTACCATTTTTGAAATAAATTCTAAAATTACAATTTTCCTGACAATTGCATTTTGTTTTTAACACTAGACTCAAAGCTAAAGTGTATGTGGAGGACAACATAGTAAAATCTGTTCGAAAATTTGCTTTTTAAACGATAAAATTGGCAGTTGTAGAAGGCGAAAAGGAAAACATCCAAGTGCGGCTTTTTTTTTTGTCGCTTAGTGTAGATTCACATCATTTGAAAATCTACCTGACTGTACATATTTGATTTAGTAATTCGCTTTATTACACTCTACGAAGTATTTAATAAAAATCTACATAAAATTTTCTTTTTAAACATAATATAATAAACATATACTTTGTATTCTATTATGACTTATTATATAAAATGAGCACGTTATATTTTAATGTGTGAAATAAAACTATTTATTTGTTAGATCTAAACAATTACTTAGGTTATAAAAATATGTGTTCTGCATTGGATAATTCCATCTTTTATATGGAATTACTGCTTTAATGTGCAATGGCAGAGTATTTTACAGTTTTTAACATGAAACTCAAATTTCAATGTACCAAAAATCATAAATATTTTTTTCTAGTTCTTACAAAGTTGTAGGCTACAAATTTCGAATCCTCATCCTCATTTATAGACTAAACATTTTCAAGTAGTTTAATTAAAATAAAAAACGAAGTATATTAATATAACATATTAATTATATAAAGACCTAGCTTTACTTCGTGGTTGTTTAAGATCTTTCGGTACTGGGCACCCGGTCCTCTTCAGAAACGTTGCTTCTGTGGTGGAAAACTTGAGACTGTTCACTCCTCTGCTGATTTCTCATCAGGTGGCTCCAAGCTCTATTTGGGGCTACTGCGCTGCTATCGTTGCATACGTCGCTATTGGTTAATATTTCAATTGACTCGCGGTACATGGCATAGTTGTAATTATCGTAATCTGCTAATTTTACGGTTTTATCAAAGTTTATTTTAATATTGTTTTTATTATATGTTTTGGCTAACGCGGTATTATATTTTCCGGTTTTAATGTCGTTTTCATGTTCTTTGATTCTAGTTTTTATTTTTCTTTTAGTGACACCAATATATGAGCCGTGTTTATTATTTTCATCTATGAATGGAATTTTATAAATGCCGGCGGTTTCAAGAGGGGGGGGGGGTTTATCGCTTCGGATTAGTTGAAAAATATTTTTGTTGGGTTTGATGGGGATATTAATGTCATATTTGTTAGCTGTATTTTTAATTTTGTTAGCGGCTCCGCGATCGTACGGGATGGATGGGGTAAATTTAATGGGTATCCCATCCATCCCGTACGATCGCGGAGCCGCTAACAAAATTAAAAATACAGCTAACAAATATGGCATTAATATCCCCATCAAACCCAACAAAAATATTTTTCAACTAATCCGAAGCGATAAAAACCCCACCCCCCCTCTTGAAACCGCCGGCATTTATAAAATTCCATTCATAGATGAAAATAATAAACACGGCTCATATATTGGTGTCACTAAAAGAAAAATAAAAACTAGAATCAAAGAACATGAAAACGACATTAAAACCGGAAAATATAATACCGCGTTAGCCAAAACATATAATAAAAACAATATTAAAATAAACTTTGATAAAACCGTAAAATTAGCAGATTACGATAATTACAACTATGCCATGTACCGCGAGTCAATTGAAATATTAACCAATAGCGACATATGCAACGATAGCAGCGCAGTAGCCCCAAATAGAGCTTGGAGCCACCTGATGAGAAATCAGCAGAGGAGTGAACAGTCTCAAGTTTTCCACCACAGAAGCAACGTTTCTGAAGAGGACCGGGTGCCCGGTACCGAAAGATCTTAAACGACCACGAAGTAAAGCTAGGTCTTTATATACTTAATATGTTATTTTCAAGTAGATTGAGATTAGGCTTATTTGCAGGTCTAGTAAAGAAGAAATTCTATGATATTCTTTATAGGATATAACTTTAAGTAAAAAAAGTTGGTAACTTGCAAAATTATAGATGCTCATGGGAATGAATAGGTAATTTTAACAACTTGAATCATTTAAACGTACCACAGGCGCCATGTAACAAGGTGCATTATCATCTTTACATGCTGATTGCCTGAAATACCTCCAGAATAGTTGCTCAGGCATTAGTTTTTTAATGGCAGAGTTTTATTTCAGGTTAATTGACCCCCTTGAACATGAAAATTTATATGACTCGTTCAAAAATTATGCACTTTCGTATTATAGTATACTGAGAGTGTGTCACTGTTTTGAAAATGCAATTTTCATTAAGTCAGTCACATTTTCGTCATAAGACCTGCTTGTTTCTGCCAGCTCGAAATAAGTTAAACTTGACTCATCAGAGAGAACCACTTCTGCCTAATTGCCGAAACGTCAGTGGAGGCCCTCTGTTGAGACTCAAAACGGTTTTGGGCTGTGTCTGTCTGTCTGTCTGTCGCGCGATAGCGGCCGCAAAAATAGCGCTATTGACTTGAAATTTGGTACACGTGTTCATGAGCCCCACGAAATCAGCTGTATAGTTTTTGGTATGTACACCAATTGTAGTTCGTATACAGGGACACGCCAAAGTTTTTTTTATCATTACGGCCTATGGGAGGAATTTGTATGTATCGCGATAGCGGCCACAAAAATCACACTATTGACTTGCAATTTGGTACACGTGTTCATGTGCCCCACGAAATCAGCTGTATAGTTTTGGGTGTGTATTCCATTTGTAATTCGTGTACAGGGACACGGCAAAGTTTTTCTTATCATTACGGCCTATGGGAGGAATTTGTATGTACCGCGATAGCAGCCACAAAAATCACGCTTTCGACTTGCATTTTGGTACACATGTTCATAAGCCCAATGGAATCAGCTGTATAGTTTTAGGTGTGTATTCCATTTGTAGTTCGTGTACAGGGACACGCCAAAGATTTTCTATCATTACGGCCTATGGGAAGAATCTGTATGTACTGCGATAGCCGCCGCAAAAATCAAGCTATTGACTTCAATTTTTGCCGAAACGTCAGTGGAGGCCCTCTGTTGAGACTCAAAAGGATTTTGGGTTCCGTCGGTCCGTCCGTCTGTCTGTCTGTCTGTCGTGCGATAGCGGCCGTAAAAACCACGCTATTGACTTGAAACTTTGTACACATGTTCATGATCCCCACGAAATTAGCTGTATAGTTTTGGGTGTGCATTCCATTTGTAGTTCGTGTACAGGGACACGCCAAAGTTTTTTTTTATCATTACGGCCTATGGGAAGAATTTGTATGTACCGCGATAGCAGCCCCAAAAATAACGCTATAGACTTGCAATTTGGTACACATATTCACGAGCCCAACGGAATTAGCTGTATAGTGTTAGGTGTGTATTCCCTTTGTTGTTCGTGTAGAGGGACACGCCAAAATTTTTCTTATCCTTACGGCCTATGGGAAGAATTTCTATGTACCGCAATAGCGGCCGCAAAAATCTTTCGATTGACTTGCAAATTGGCGCACACATTCCAGCTTTCCATATAAGTAGTTGTATAATTTTCATTGCTATATTTTTTATAAACTGTGTACAGGGACACGCCAAAATTCTTAACATTACGGCGTATGGGGTGAATTTCGTTTAAACGCATTTTAATATCATTACTTTGCAATGAAGAAAATGAAACTAGAGTACGTGAGTAAGATGCTTAAACTTATGTTGCTTGAAGAAAATATGTGCTCTTAAGCTTTCTAATTAATGTACAGGACCTTACAAAAGTGTTCTGACAATGTCACTTAGTCATCCAAACGATGTTAAATTTAGAACAATTATTAATTTTAAACGCAAAATAAGCTGAATAGTTTTTACTGGTGTATACAATGTTTATGGTTCGTTTACAAAGACACACGAAAGAATTTCGTAACATTAGAGCCTATGGACGAATTTTTAATTTAAGCGCGCACTTTAATGCGTTTATGCTGAATTGAACTTAATAAAGTTAACATACATTATAAAGATGCTTAAAATCATGTTTACTCTAAAAAACGGTTATGTATAGACTAAATAATTTATGGGACCACACAAAATAATTCCGAGTATGTACTGTAATCATCCAAATGATGTCAAATTAGTTTGAAAGATTAATGAGTTATAATTAATTAGATTTATTCTTATTATTGGCGTTTATAATGACTGTGGCTACTTTTCCGGGATACATAAAGGAATTTCGTACTTTTATGGTGTATAGTCGGTATTTCTTAAAAGTGTATTTTAACATGGTTACACCCCATCAAATATAATGAAATTTTATTAGAATTTTAAAAGCCTGTTTTCATGTTGAAAATTGTGGGCATAGAATTGATAATTTGTTTAAAGGTTACGCAAAATATTTCCGATATGCTATGTCTTTTTTTTTTTTTTTTTTTGTGTGTGTGTGAAATTCGGTATTCATGAATTTCCGGGAAATAATACAAGACCGTCGTTTAATAAGAATGCATATTGTTGCGTACTTGGGGGTTTGTAAGTTGTCCGAGAATGAAAGGCTAAACTTGCAAAAATTCAGTGATTTATTTACAGAAAGTTCCAGAAGAATACAGGTCTATAAACAAAGTATCAGCTTCAATTCAACCAGTAAACATAGCTTAAACAACAGCCGTTAACAGCAAAACAACAGTACAAACTGTTTAGCAATAACACATAAAGCAAGTCTCATTCAAAGAGGCTCAAAGCAAAGCAAGCATTTGACGAAACCGACACAGATCTGAGATTGGAAGCCTTGGCTAAAAAAATGCTACTTTTATACTATTCTATCGAACACAGACTGTACTGGAAAATTATCGTATCTCATCAGCCAATGAGATTAGAGCTTCCATATTTGGTATATCCCTAATAAGGACTTTCCCGCCAAGGTCGCCAAAAAAATCGCCAAGGAGGGAAACAGTCGCCAAATTTGGCGCCAAATCCATTTCTTCCCTTATTGGAGCTTTTCAATTCGTTTTTAAAGGAAAATTAGGCTATTTTAACGCTAGAACGACTAGAAATGCACAAAATTAGCATTTTATCGACTTACTAAGCCTCTTTGAAAAAATTTATACAAAAATAAATCAATTATTTACAATTCCGTAACACTTTATATGATATATAAATAGGTATAGAATGAGAGATACAGCGGGGGGTTGAGGGGGGCGGCAGCCCCCCTCAGGAATGTATCTGATTATGGTAATAAGTCGATCGAATCAATATATACTATTATATAATAAGAAATAAATAAAAATGACCTATTGAAAAATGTCTGGTGCAAATAGGACGTTGAGGCTCCTGATCTGCAGATCCACTAGTAGTTAACTGATCATTTTTTTTTTTTTTTTTTAACCCTCTGAAGTCTTGCTTTCCTAATTCTTTTCATTAAAGAATGATTTTTTTTTTTTTTTTTTTTTTTTTTCTTTGGGGGGGGAGACACTTAAACTCCTTTTTTTAATTGTTGTTGCACTGTATTTAAAGAAATTATTTTACTAAACACTTTTTTGGAATCCCTTCTACGTTTTAAATGTAATAAACTGATTTTTTAAGCACTGGTTTTTTAACTTGCAGTCATCTCGATTGGCTGAGCAACATAGCCCCCTAGAGACAAACTTCCATTTTCAACAGCCAAAAAAATTTATATCTTGCTAAAAATGAGCTATTTTGTTAATGTGTAATCATTTTGACATCCTGTATATTAAAATAATTTTTTTTTTCACTATAAAATTACTATTTTTTGTGGTATCGTTAATTGCCTTATTCTTGCCATTTTTGAAATACTTTCTAAAACTACAATTTTTCAAACAATTGCATCTTGTTTTTAATACTTGGCTCAACCCTAAATTGTACGTGGAACACATAGTAAAATCTGTTCAAAAATGTACTTTTAAAACAATAAAATTGGTGATTGCAGAAAGAGAAATGGAAAATATCCAACTGTGGCTTCTTTTTTTGTCAGTTAGTTATTCAGTTGTTTTAAACATTTTAAATTAAATAAACGAACCCCCATATTTTAAAAATAAAATGTCCTAACTCCTAATGCATAAAGCTGAATGTTTTAGGCAAAAATTCATTTGTATTATTTTTTACGTATTTAATTTATTTAATATTTATTAGAGAAACACTGTTATAGGATTTTTCATTTCATCGTACAGATTGGATGTCACCTGAGGAAGGGGTCCCAAGGCTGGCCGGAACCCTCTTCCCCCCTTGGCTATGCCATTGTATATATTGAGTCAATGTACATACATATAGACACACATGCTCAATTACTCAATATATACATATATATTAAAACAGGAATAAACTACTACGTCAGAAACGCCAAAGAAAAATTATTGAGGTGCATACAGCTGTTTCGGTAGCCTAAAGCGTACCGTCATCAGTGCAAAAAAATAATTCTGAATCTGGAGAAGTACTCGTATATATAGGAGAGGGACCGGATTTAGTTCAACCAATAGGATTACGGAAGAGGTGGGGAGTGTGGCCAATAGGAATTAAGGAATGTGTAGCTGTGTAAACAGTAGAAAAATTAAGGAAATGTGGACTGAATGTAAAATTTCCAACAATCAGACAAATAGGGAACAGCGAAATCACAATTTACAAGGTTTTTAAAATTTTTATAAATATGAAAAGCTTCAAAGAAATCGAGTTCATGAATGGATTTAGGTCTGCAAATTATTTTAACTGAATTAAATTTAAAATTATGATTTTCCTCCCAGCAATGTTTAGAAATAGCCGATTTATTGGTTTCTTGTTTGCGGACGTAATTCATATGTTCTTTTAGACGAAATTTAAGACTGCGTTTAGTTTGGCCAATATATGATAAACCACACTGACAGGATATACTATAAATGCCCCAAGAATTATGCATATCAATAGGATCTTTTAACTGAGAAAAGGTGAGTTTATTGGAAGGCGAAAATATTATTTTAAAATCATATTGTTTGAGAATTTTAGCTATGGTTTGACTGGTTTTAGAAAAATAGGGTAAAACAATACTGATATTAGAAGTGACTGATTTAGTAGACGAAATACGAGGGAGTTGTAATTTTTGGATAGCTTTGTCTATAATGGAAGGGTCATAACCTCTGTCAAATGCGATGGCTTTCAGGTATTTAATTTCAGATTTCAATAAAATAGGATTTGAACAAATATTAAGGGCACGGTTTACAAAAGTATAGAAAGCAGCCATATTGGCCAAACTAAACGCAGTCTTAAATTTCGTCTAAAAGAACATATGAATTACGTCCGCAAACAAGAAACCAATAAATCGGCTATTTCTAAACATTGCTGGGAGGAAAATCATAATTTTAAATTTAATTCAGCTAAAATAATTTGCAGACCTAAATCCATTCATGAACTCGATTTCTTTGAAGCTTTTCATATTTATAAAAATTTTAAAAACCTTGTAAATTGTGATTTCGCTGTTCCCTATTTGTCTGATTGTTGGAAATTTTACATTCAGTCCACATTTCCTTAATTTTTCTACTGTTTACACAGCTACACATTCCTTAATTCCTATTGGCCACACTCCCCACCTCTTCCGTAATCCTATTGGTTGAACTAAATCCGGTCCCTCTCCTATATATACGAGTACTTCTCCAGATTCAGAATTATTTTTTTGCACTGATGACGGTACGCTTTAGGCTACCGAAACAGCTGTATGCACCTCAATAATTTTTCTTTGGCGTTTCTGACGTAGTAGTTTATTCCTGTTTTAATATTCCAACGCCAAGTCTCCTGCTATTATATACATATATATATTGCAAAAAAATATATTTTAATAAAGCAGGAAAAACTGTCATTTAATTTTTTATTAACTATAAAAAATATAAAAGCAGCTTTAATTATTTCAAGTATTTGTTAAATAATACCCTTATTTTGATTATCTTATTTTTTTCTTTTCTTTGAGAGTTAAAAATTGGTGCATAATGTTTTTCAAAATACTAATAGTAATTTTTACTTTTTTTAAAAAGTTCTAATTAGTTTTATTGCAGATGAAAATTGTTATTGTATTATATATAAATCTAACACCCATTATTATAAATATGTATATTTCATATTTTAAATACATAACATCGTCAAACTTAATATGAATGAATAATATGAATGACCTTCACAAGATAATATGAATGACCTTCACAATTTCATTTTTGAAGTTATTGGTACAAGTATTGCAAACAGTGAGGTGCCCAAGATTTATCTTGATCTTTGATTTGATAGCTAAAATATTGAGATGTACCATTCCAATTAGTGGTGCGATAGCTTTTTTCTGACCAGAGAAGATTTACTTTTTCACAAACATTAGTAAAATTTTTCAGGAGAGTTCAGATAAACTCAAGGCATTCTTAAACAAGAAAAATATAACTATAAACAGACCATAAGGAGCAATTTAATGTAAATATTCACTTATAAAATCAAATTAATTGATTGTAATATCTTTTTATATATATTGAATTCATTCACTTAGCTTTTATTAATGTGAATTGGTGTTTCATTGTGCAACTTTTACAGTATTACAATTCTCCACTGTCAACACTTGTCAAAAAGCAGTTAGGAATATAATAATAAATAGTTATCTTCACATTTGATTATCATTTTTGTTTTCAGCAGCATCAAATCCATTTTGCTATGTTTACTTGACAAATTTGTTTTTGAATAGTGTTATGAAAAGAATTACTACATGTGAAGTTATCATAAACAAAGTAACCAGTTATATTATTTTGCTATAATTTTTCTGTGCATATAACAAATTAGCTGAGATATGTGCTTTGAGATACTTCATGCACAAAAATTATCGATTGATATTTAGATTGAATTGTTTTTGTCCCCAAGTGAATTTTTAATTTGGGAATACTACAGTAGTTAGTCTCTAGATTCAGTTTTTTAAATCTAGTTGTCCTAATTCAAATTATTTCACCAGGATATTGTCACTATAAAGATTTTTTTTTCTACTTGGTAAGTTCATACAAACTTGAATTATTATGGCTTATAGCATTTTATTACTATTATGTATTAAAAGGCAAATTCTTAAACTTATTAAAATAATTGAGGTGTTTTTTGAGTATGATATAACTGGGAAGGGGAAAGTGGAAAAATAAAATCCTAGTAATAGTACAGTAATGTGTCATGCTTTATCATTCAATCTTTCTAAAATGAATAATCAAGAACATTTATTTTATTCATCATAGAAAAATCATTTACAAATCAAACCTGAAAGAAATGTTTTAATAAAAATTTTACAAAAGGATAATTTATGAATATTTTATTTGAGAAATTATTTCTTTATATATATATATTACACACCACTTCAAATCAAATTGCATGTTCCAAAGCTGGAATAGAGATAAAATTTATTGTTATGTTGTGTAGTCATATCTATTTAACAATTGCTGTATGCAAAGTGGGGATAAAGGACAAGAAAGGATGCCAATTTAAAGTAGTGTTAACCCTACGTCAGGCGCACCCGTAGGACGAACAAAATCAGGCACACCCTGCCTGAGAGGCCAGGTAAATATTTATTGTTAAAATACTTGTACTACAGTCAATAAATTTGTACTTATGCATCAAATTTTCGTTTATTACTTTCTATTCACTCCTAATAAGGTCACCATATGGGTGTTTTTGAATTAAAAATCATGTGTAGGATATTTAGAGAATAAAAACCAGAATGGACCTCTCAGGCAGGGTGTGCCCGACAGAGAGTTAAAATTATTTATTACTAAATTGCAGTATTATAAACAAAGTAAATCAGTTTTTAAAAATCTCTACACATCCTAGTCCTGAAGTATTGTAGATTAAATTTTAGAATGTAGATTTTGCCAATATAGTATTTTAAGTATATTAAAATCTATAAAGTATCTCATAAGATTCTAAAATCTTCAAACCATTTTTAATAGCTTAATTTGTTAAGTTATGGCACATTATGTATAGGTAAAATTACAAAAAAGTAGGATAATCAATTCAGTATTAAAGAGGGTAAATGCAATGTGATTTTTTTTTTTTGTGCATGCGACAGTAGGGGGTACTTTAAATATTTTATCATTTATTGGGAAATGGATAGAAAATGTTTAATAATTTCTCCTAAGAAAATTCCTAAATAGTTATATGAAATTTTTAACCCTTTGGACTCGAGATGTTTTTCTCTCAGACGAACCAGCAACAGGAGAGGATTTTCTACATATTTGGTAAGTTTCTTTGAACTATTTTAAAATTATTTCACATGCAAATTAATATATTAAACTATAATATTTTATATATCTGTATACTTCAAAGAAGGAAATTTTATTAAACACTAAGCTCTATATTGTGTATTTGTATAGTTTTTCATTCGCCAGGTTTATTTAATTGAGTGCACACTTTGCAATCTTTTTTAACATCTGTTAGAATTAAATGTAGCTTCTTATTCAATCTGATTTCAGCAAAACTGCAGGTTGAAAAAAGAGCTCAATCTCATGTCTAGAGAAAAATCTCATCTCTGTTGGTTGTAAGGTTCTCTATCAGTGATCATCAAGATCATCCGAACCTTGTGTTAACTTAATAGGGAAAATAATCCCTATTATTATTCAATCCATATTGTATATTTTAAAATTCCATTTTCACATTCAGAAAATTGTCTGTTATGGCATGTCTTGTTTTTCTTTGTTTTACAAAACTTGATTGTTTTTTAGTTTTTCAAATATAATTTTAGGTTGTAAAAGGCAAAATTTCACTTAATCAGATTCTGTGTTTTACAACCTCAAAATGAAATATTAAGAGACTTAAAAAAAAAAAAAAAAAATTTTTTTTTTTTGAAAATGAAACATACTTTGACTGTCCTGAATTATCAGAATTTAAAATGTACTATATGTAATGAATAATAATAGGAGTTATTTTCGCCATAAGATTAACGTGAAATTTGGGTGACCTTGACGCTTACTGATAACAAGCCTTAACCAAAGTTTTTACATATCACAGAGAGATTCAATTTAGTATATTATTGCTTAATCAATTAGCATTGCCATTATATAACAACAGTCTCATATCTGATCAAACCTAATGGGGACAGAGAGTGACCGCATGGGTTGCTGCAACAAAGTAAGTATTGACCAAGAATCACTTCTTGAGTGCAAAGGGTTAATTTATTGTTAGAGGATATTAATTCTTATATTACAAGTTTTGAAAAATCATTTTATTCAACCAATTCTAATGCAATGTGCGTGCATATATATATTTAATAATTATGAGCATTGTATTTAGAAATAGAAAGTTTAAGTAATTTGCCATCTATCTTATAAAAAATGGTTAAGATTTATAATTTTATTTTCATATTTCTTTCTAGGCAGCCAAATGTTTAGAGAAAGTGCTGATAGAGTTACATTTTTCCAAAAAGTATGAGTCACTCATGGAGAACCATGGAAAAAGTAACTTTGATAATGAAAGTGAAGAGTTTAAATTGTACGTAAAAATTTTTTGCAAACTCGGTCATCTCAATTTGTTACTGGAGGAGTATCCAAAAGGTATTTTAGCTTTTCTGGGATATATGTATAATTTGTGATTAATGTAATTAATTTAAAAAAAAATAATCTTTAAAAATAAAAGTACCAGAGAGGAGGTGAAAAACTAACCATTTAACTGACAAACTGTTGCAGAGTGATAGAAAATATTGAATCGGAAATTGACTTATGGTTTCTAATAATTTATTTTAAGTATAATCTGGGGAAGAACTTTTTTGCATTAAAACACTTTCGGAATTTTTAAATCAATGCCTAATTCAGAATAATAAATTAGACTAGGATCTGAACCCATGCTGGACCAGATTCCTTCAGCTCCCAGAATTTCTAATATCATGATTTTGGTCCTAGAAGTCCTGTTGCAAGAGTAAGTCCTAATCTGATGGGCCTTAATCTGCAAAAAATGATCGTAGAGTGAATACCTAAACTTCCTTGGGAAAAGTCCAGGAACAGTTTATCCATTCCTGCCTTTGACCCTCAAGCTCCGTTTGAGATCTCCCAAATCAGCTGCAGTTTGGAAATATTCACTGGAATAAGGCACATTGAGCAATGGTGTGTGTACCAAATAGCTAATTCTGCTAATTAAAATCTGACTAACTTTAATTATCATTATATAGTTCTCATTCCTAAGTTTCACAAATCTCCAATTAAATTTCGCACTGTCACTGTTGGGTGTAACACTTATAACAACAATGCTAATAAAGCTCTACTGGATATTCCAAAACAAATTTACAATTGTACTTGCAAAGTTGATAATTTACACTGTCTTAAAAATAGCTTTCAATTAATTCAATACATCAAATCGCTCGATTCAATAGACAATATTATGACTTTTGACTTTCAAGATCTTTTCAGTAATATTGAGTTATCAGATCTTAGTAATATCATTTACAGTCTTTTTCAAGAATATAAAGCTCAAATTAATCTTCCTCACAATTTTAAAGCAAAAAAATTTAAAACACTTCTTAACTTCGTTATCCATAATAATTATATCTTCCACAACAACGATATCTATTTGCAACAATTAGGCATCCCACAAGGAGGTTGTAGCTCCAGTATTTTGGCAGATCTCTATGTTTATTATTATGAAAAGCAAATTTGCAATAATGATGTTCGATTTTATCGTTACATCGATGATATTATTGTATTTTATCTCAACAAGCACTCACAAAATGACTTTTCCTTCAATTATCCACCTAATTTAAAGCTAACTCAAAATACTCTAACTAATCAATCAATTAACTTTTTAGATCTCAAAATAATCATCGATGGTAATAAAATTTACACAGATATCTATGACAAAAGGCGAGATTTTAGTTTTAAAGTAAACTTATTTACACATTTTAATTCATGTCTGCATCTCTCAGTATTTAGAAAGATCATCATTAACCATTTATTTCGAATTAATCATTTATGCTCTGCAAAGTTTAAAAACAAGAATATTAATAACCTGATCACAGCCACTGCTAAAATGGGTTTTCCTAAAAACTTTGTATTTTCTATTCTATATCCTTAACCATGTCTCTGTCAGTAAAAAAAAAAAAAAAAAGCTGTGTACACTTTTGTGTATATCAACAAAAAAATTATAAAATAATAAAAGACAATAAAAAAGGTGGTGATTGGGTGGGGCAGATGTTTGATTACGGAGGTGGTGTGGTGTTGTAAAGCTGGATGGTTGGGTGGGTTTGTGAAATTAAATTAAATAATAATAATAAAAAAAAAGCAGATGGCTTGTTGCATTTACTTTGTAATACTATGCAAACTTTCTTTTTCCACTAAAATTTCAGTTTCTTCCTTTTTGAGTTGTAAACTATATTTAAAATTCTAATCAATCGGTGATTTTCATTTTGAGGTTTCATTGTTACTCATCTGCTTTGAAATTTTTCTTTAAATCCATATGATTCCTGTTCTGGTCGTGGCAGGCTGGGTGAGTGTTGCCAGCGTAAAACTAGTTTAACCCGACAGGCAAGTCACAAGTCTTGCCGCCTGCCTCCTTCCTTTTCTATCTTGTGTTTCTTAGGTTATTTTTTCATTAATTTTGATAAGTTTATGGTTTTGAGTTGGGATTTGTTGTGTTACTTTATTGATTCATATGTTTTGCAGGCTGTTGATTAGTGGATCTGGTTTCTTTACATTAGTGTATTTCATCCACTGATAAATTTTTTTTTAAAATCTTATTGGTCATTGGTGTTTCAGTGATCTTGTATCTATTGCTTGGATTTTACTATGCTTAATAGATCATCTTTGTTATATATATATATATATATATATATATATATATATATATAGTAATGCCCTGTATGTGAGGGTGCAAATATAGCGTACTTTAATACATGTTATTTTCTTAGTTCTATTAATGAAAATAAAAGTATTATTTTGATCTATAAAAGATTTATAAATACTTGTGGGCACAGATTAGGATTTAAAGATAATCTTCATAGCCTGTCCAATTTTAAAAGTTTAATAAGCACCTTATATTCCTGTTTGATTCAATTTGTTATGTTGAATTTAAAAAAAAAAAAAAAAAAAAAAAAAAAGGAAGGAAGAAAGACAAAGTGCAGGAATAAAAAAGTTTTTAATAATTTTGAATAGAATATTAATAAAAGGATTTTTTTTTTTTTTTATGAATAATGAATATATTAAATGAAAGTCAGTTACTTCAACATAATTTAAAAAGTAATTTATACCCCCCCCCCTTTTTCTTTTCCCCCTCCCCAATTTTGCAATTCGTATCAAAAGTTTAAGCAAAACAATTTTTAAGTAAAATTTTAAATATTCACTTTGTCACAGTATCCTAGTATTTATGTTATTTGCAGTCTTTTTTAAAAGATATTTAACAAAACTTTTAAATTTTGTTCCAAGCCCCTAGAGTTTAAGAAATTTAAAAAGAAAGAAAGAAAGAAAGAAAACTCTATCAAAGTTTAAACACAAAACTGTTTTTATGCAAACAATTTCTGGGTCTAATAGAAGTATATCAAGTTGTTGTTTTTGTACTAATACAAATGGTAAATTTCAAAGAATCCTCAGATAAAAAGGTATTAAAAATCTGAAGTATGAGAGTAAAATGCTAAGTCTGTTTCTGAAATTGTAGCTGCGTTAAAGATATCAAAATGAAGAATATTAAATCTTGATTTGTAGTAATAAAGATTTCAAACAAAAAGTGTTGCTGTGAATGATTATTCATCATGAAGTTTTTAGCATATCAAAAGCTTGGTTTCAGTTTTGAATAATTCTCTATCTGAAACTGAAATTACAGTTAGAAGGCAAATATTGGAAAATCTCTTCACAGAATTTTAAAATCAGGTTATCTGGAAAACTCTAAGATGGATCAATTACAATGGTCCAGAGAGCCCTTGCCATTTGTCTGATTTAAAGATCTAAAAAACAGAAAAAAAAGAGGAGGGGGGGGGGAATTTAGAGGATCGTGATAGATTTGCAATAATGCATAAAAAATTAAATAAAGTAAAATAAAGCATATTTATAGACAGCATGGTAGTGGTTCTGTAATAGTATATGGGAGAGACTGTTTTATTTGAAAAATTGGATGCCTCTAGCATTTATGAACAGTCACCAAAACTCTCAAAACAATCAAAGATACTTACTTGACAATTATATTCTCTGTAGGAAAAATTTTAGGTGGAGAAGACTGAATTTTTCAAAAAGATGATGCCTCAAACCATATCTCTGGTCTGGTCTTCAATTATATTAATTTTGAACTGGCTGTCTTGATTTCAATTCAATGGAAAAAAGGGGGGTATTTTTACGTGTGCAGCCTACTGAAGTTGTAAAGATGTATTATTCAATTAAAAAACTTGATATTCGCTGTTGATATTGCTTCGTTTAACATCAAAGGAAAAGAACCCTTCAGAATTTGATTTTTATCAATTAAACAGTGGGTATCTAATCTTATTCAATGCAATGGAGCAATAATCAGATATAAAATTCCTCTTTTTATTTGTGTATAAAATAATAATAATAATAATAATAATAATTACTGTGCTTTCAAATAACTACTCCGTACAAAAACATTGATATAGTTTCATTTTTGTTTAAATTTTATGGTTTTGATTACCATTTTAAGCATAATTGTCTTAAATATACTTTTTAAAATTATGATTTATAGCACATATAAGAATAAATGTGTGCTTAGAGTGAATAATTAAAATTTATTTTGAAAATAGCAGTTGTGCACCTTCTCCCCCCCCCCCTCACTGTTTGTAAAAGCTTTAACACATTATCTTCATGAATATTTTATATCATTTGTCTTTGAAATTTAAACTATTGATTAATGATACAATTATTAAATATTTAAATACAAAAACATTTTCATTATCATTTGATAAAGTGGTCGATCTTTTCCCTCTCTCTTCTAATAAAAAAAAATAAATAACAGTGATTCACAAATAGATCCATTCCTATCTTTCATTTATAACATTTTAAGCAAAATTGTAAATTTGGCTAATTTACCATACTTTTGATGAATATATTAATATTAGTTTGTTTATATTGTAAAACAAGTATGAAATTCCGTAACTGAAGTTATATTAAAAATATTTGTAAAATATAATAAATATTTGTAAAAATATAGTAAATAAAAGTATAACTTGAGTTACTAGTACAAAGTGCTGTGAAATACAGATGAGGTAATATTGATGCTATAAACAGGATTGTAATTTGTCTGACAAGCAACTTCACACCATTCCTAAGTCCAGGTTCATCGTTGATCACACTTTAAAGGCACCCATATCAGTGAAACAGTTTTGAGAGTAATCAAAATTTTGGTAGCCACATACTAGGTCACCACCCGGAGTGATGGTATGTGGTACCATTGGATACACATCTCGATCAACTGCTATTTTCATTCCTGCCACTCTGAATACCCGCCATTACATTTCTGACGAGTTAAGGCCCATCGCTCTGCCCTATATTGAAGGCCTCTGAAGCACAATATTTAAGCAGGACAGTGCACGACTGCAAGTTTTTCGCATTGTCGAGACCTTCCTTGATGCAGAATATGTTCAACTGTTGCTCTGCCCAGCGCGTTCTCCTGATCCTGCACCAATGAAAATGACTGTTTAATCGTTGAAAAGCGACTGGCCCTCCACCACTCACCAGTAACTATGATCAAAGCATTGTGTTGAAGCTTCATGAAGTGCTCTACTTGTACATGTCATCCAATCACTGTTTGAGTCAATGCCTAGGCAGATAAGTGCTGTTATTGCTCACAGAGGTCGCTGCTTTATGTACTGTTTTCTCAGTACATATTTCTCCAAATTTCCTGAAATTTTAAACAATTGGTCTTCCTACTATAATGTATGTGCCAAATAAATATCATTCTGATATTCACATTGGTTCTTGGTGTTAATATTTTCACGAACATGAGTGTATATTTGTTATACTTTTGCAACATTATTAAATAATATTAATAAAATGCAAAGTGAGGCAACATTAATATATATGGATGCCAGGGGCGTAGCGTGAAAATTTGATTGGGGGGGGAGACCTGACGTTTGGCGCCCTTTCGTATTCCTTATCTGAAAATGCCACCCACATACTTTCAAGAGTGTTGCCATATTAGGGATCGAGGGCACAGGCCCTCTCGTCGGTTAATACGTGCCCCCCCCCCCCCTTCTTCGGGGCATATTCCTAAAATCTACCAAGAAAAAAAAAGCTGCTCCCCCCCCCCCTCCTTTTTTGTACAGAAATTATATCTTACTTAGGTGTTGGTGTCGGTGTTTGGGAAAAAAGGCCGATTGACTGCTCTAGGGTCCTAGGCCTGAGGGGGAGTGCCTTCTGTGGAGGTCTTTCTAAGGGGTCCTAGCACGTATTTACGCAAGTTTCGGAGAAAACCATGGAAATTTCCGAACGGCTAGACCAACAAGCGCGACCTGGGATCGTACCCAGCACCTCACGTCTACCAGCTTGTCATAAAGATTGCGGATTCAATAATCGAGCCAATTGAAGACCATCATGAAAGTCAGTCTCTGGTGCACGTAAACTGTCGTGGCTGCAATGACCTCTATGCTCCGTTCAAATAATACCTCTGGGTGATACTGAAGCGGGGGGAGCCATCCATTCTGCAGAAGATAAAAGTTGTGATGGCTTGTCTTCGGACCGCCACTGGGGCTTTAATCCCAAACCGTCACCAATTGCCCAATATGTGCCTATTAATCGACATTAAATCAGCTTCCTCGCGCTATTTCAAGTCAAGAAACAGCAGTTGAATTCTATAGACTTATAAATTTTTCAAAACCCGTAAGCGATGAAAGTAAAATAAAAAATTTGCTTAAAGGATCACTTAGAATCAAAAATTGTTAGTGAGAAATCGTTATAGCTAAATCAAACCTCATCTAATTTCGTTTTTATACAATAGTCAAAACGTACAATAAACTGCTTTTTTTTTTTTTTTTTTCGAGCTAAGGTCTTGAAAAATCGTAATTTTAAGTTTTTAGCGGTGACAAAGCGATTGCGCATACTTATGAGTCCGTTGTAAGTATCTGAAATGGGTGTAGGGTGCCACAGTCACCGCAGAGCGTGAATTTGCTAAGGTCAGAATTTTCAAAGGTCGTTGCATGTTAAGCAAACATGCTGTTGTAGGTGCCTGAACAGGGAAGGGCGCCGCTCAGCTGGAGTTTGCTGCTAATTTATTCTTAAAGGGTCCTAAATACGATCAAAAATTTCAACAGTCTTTTGCACGGTAAGCGAACAGACTATTGTCAATGTTTGAAATGGGAAATCATGCCATAGGCGCCCCCAAACAGGAATTTGTTATGATCAGATTTCTTTAAGAGTCGTGAATACGAAGAGAATTTTCAAGGATTGTTTGCACAGTAGGAAAACAGGCTGTTATACACGTTTAAAAAGGCTGTTTTAGGTGTCTAATTAGTTAAGAGGGCGCCACCTAACGGGAGTTTGCTACAGTCAGATATTTTAATGCGAACTTTTTTTGCTGGTCGATGAACCAGTTGGTCGACGAAGGCAGCTTCTGTTGCATAAAATTTTAAGTGTTTTTGGTAACTAACGATAATCAACAAAATTATCATCCACATTCAAATGAACTTCAAGGTGCCTAACAGCGCCCCCAGAAACTTCATTATGCCTTTGTAGGTGCCTGAACAGGGAAGGGCGCCGCTCAGCTGGAGTTTGGTACTAACTTATTCTTAAAGGGTCCCGAATGCGATTAGAATTTTCAACAGTCTTTTGTATGGTAATTGCGATCAGGCTATTGTAAGTGAACAAAACGGGAAATCATGCCATAGGCGACCTCAAACAGGAATTTGTTATAATCAGATTTTTTTAAACGTCATGAATACGATGAGAATTTTCAAGGGTCGTTTGCACGGTAGGAAAACAGGCTGTTTTAGGCGTCTAATTAGTTGAGGGCGCCGCAGGCGCCACCTAACGGGAGTTTGCTACACTCAGACATTTTAACGCAATTTTTTTTTGCTGGTCGGTGAACCAGTTGGTCAGCATGTGATACATAAAATTCTTAAGTGTTTTTGGTAACTAACGATAATTAACAAAACTTTCAAATGAACTTTCAAGTAACAAAACAACACCCCCAGAAACTTCAATATGCCGCCCTATTTTTTAAAACATTGGGGGGGGAGACTCCCCCCCCTCCCCCCCCTTAAGCTACGCCCCTGATGGATGCCATTCATATAATATGAAGTTGTTTGTAGGTTGAAGTGGGGCTCACTTGTTAACTGCTAGGAGTAGTACAGAAAATATTGTTTCTATTATTATTAAAAAAACAGTTTGATAAAATTGAGGGTGTTTAACATATTTCTGTTAATTTAGATAATGTAGGAGGGGGAATGACATTTTAATATTTATTGTTATTAAGCCATACAATTTTTTCAATGCTGCAGCAAAGGGATAAGTAGTTACAGAGTCAAATGCACTTCAAAATTTTAGACTTCTAAAAATCTTTTTAGTTATTTTTCATTTTTAGGATTTTTTTTTTTTTCACAAAATTCTAATTGCAATAAAAACCTAAGGTAAAAAAATTAAAAACTGTAGTATGAATGGTAATAGTTTTCATGCATATGAAAAGAAATAGCCACATTCCTACATTCTATATTCTTACATAAACAGACATTTAATTCATTAATAAGATGTTTTATGGATGTTGCATTTTTTATAAAGAAGACTCTAGTAAACATGACATTTCAGGCAAGTAATTCTTTATCACCTCTGTGTCCCCCCCCCTCCCCTTCTCCTGAGTATGAGCTCGGTTTCATATTTAAACCAGTATCACCCTTTAAAAGCACACCTTCTAAAGGAACCTCATTGCTTTAGATTTAATCTAATCCAGTTTTTTAATAAACATAAAAGGTAGGGTATAATCAGATATATTATCTGCAGTAGCTATAAGACAGTTTTCATTAGACTGAAACCACGGATTAGGATACAGGATGACAAACTAGATAGGGCAGTCAGCGTGGGGAACGGAGCTTTATTTTCCGCAATAATTCAGCCGAACAGAGTAAGCGATCCGATCGCCGCCTGGTGTAGTATCTTTGAAACTCATTGGAAGAAAGGGAAAGCCCGCCCCTTCGGTTTCAGTCATCCAACGAAGGAACAGCCAGAAATGTAAAAACGCGCTGATTGGTGTATTTTCGAGATTTGATCGCCCTCTATCTGTAAGATGAAAATTACTACCTTTCCGTAACATTAGTAATACATCCTTCTCTTTTAATCCGTGACTGAAACTGACTTCCTAGTTTATTTCAAATGGTCAAAAATTAAAATTAATTTAATTTTGAATTATTTGGATTTAGCCCTCATAGACACCCTCCTCCTCCTTGGCTAACAAAATGAATTTTATCTTTTTCATTAAATTAAAAATTATTTTTGTTTGGCTGAAATGTGCAATATGTTCTGTTCTGTTTTTGTTGTTTTGTTTGGCTTTGAAAAAAATTCCTTGTATAAAGGTAAAAAAGAGACAGAGAAAGACACTTTTAGGTGTTTTTTCTATAATAACAAAAGTGTTTTTAAAAATATACGATAGAAATCTGAAATATATTCTAAAGCTAGCCTTGAAAATTTTTATTTTGAATGCAAAATTCACAGGTAAAATCATCAAATGGTAAAGAATATCCTTCATTTTATCAACTGGGAGAAGGGAATAAGAGGAAATAACAGATTTATACTACTGTCTGTATTGAAAGAGAAAAACAAATTATTTGTCAAAGAAAAGCCACAGAGAGAAATACTCAATTTAAATGGAAAATAAAAGGAACATTTTCATTGAAAATTTCATATAGTCTTACTATGAACCAAACATTTACTAAGTGTCAGTTATCAACAATTATTAACTCATGAAGAAATAAATACAGAAAAAATAATTCCAAACTTTCTAAATCTGTGATTGCTATTGATAATGCTACTGATCATGAAATATAGATGAAGTCATTCGATAAATCTCAGAGAAAAGAAGTGAAGTCTTTTTTTACTTTTCACCTTTAAGGAATAACATTTTTGTCCATCAAGTAAAGAAGTTGAATTAAAAAATATAATGACATAAATTAAATCAAAAGTACATATTTTATATTTAATGATTAAAGAACAGGGTCTTATTTTTTATGCTTCTGTGTGCTATTATGTGATATGGATATAATTTAGCACAGTACGAAGCAAATGTTTAGACAATGAAGAAATTCATGCTTTTAATCAAAATTTTCTTAAACCAATATTGTAAGGGATTATAATAGAAGATAAATGTTTTTCCAATTCTGTGTGATATATAACTTTTTTCTGTGTTTAACAAATACATCCGGATTGACAGAGAAGAAAATGACTCGAGTTTAGCAGATCTGTACAAATTAAATACCAAGATCATTATTTAGGTTCCTGTTCCTCATATCTTCTTTTATTATTAAACTCTAACATTTTAGGGGATGCTTGGATAAAGCGTTGATCTTCTACAAATTTTGTATTCGAATACTAAATTTGAATGTGATAATTAAGAGTCGCATTACAGTGTTTTATATAAAAAACCTTGTATTTTATTTTAACTGAAATTTTGGGGACCTCGTTAAATTAACAATGTTTAGATCTTTTCTGATAACTAATACCCTTTATCATTCAAAATTCGATCCAGAATAATAAATTTTCTGTTCCATGTGTCCTATAGTTTGATCATTTTCAATAAAGATTGTAGATATTTAACCCTCCAATTGTAAACATTCGTCTAAGTTCTCGTTTGCCTGAAGTTTCCTCATGTATTTGCTCTTTTTCCTCTATCATTCAAAGAAAAAATCTAAATCTCAAAATTTTAGACTTATTTTCAGTTTTATTTGTTACTACAACTTGCTGTTACAAAATAATTAATAATAATTTTGACTTTTGCTACCTCCATGTTTTCAAGTCAAATGACAAGAATTCAAAATATGGAAAAGGATTTTTTTTTTTCTGTAATACTTTGAATATTCCTGATATGGGGACCAAAGTGACGGGACCAAAACTTTCTCGGGACCAAAGTCTCATGTACCCATTTAAGTCATAGATTAAACTATTAAAATACTGACATATGTCGAAAACTGTTGTCTAGGCCTGAAAATGCTGCTAATAAAATCTCCATTATTTTGATTCTTCAATGTTGGCAGGTATGGTAATATACTATCCTTATTTAAATCTTTTACTTCTTTAATTTATGTTTTAAGATTTACAGTTTCAACATTGTTTCAAATTATGATTTTGCCTCAGCAGTAAGGAGTTATTTTAAAGTGTGCCAGTTTTTGCACTTTGGCTGTTTGTAAGCATACCCATTCTTCTCTAAATTAGGATCCTTGTGCACTAAATTAAAACAATAAAATAAATTTATACAATTATTTATTCTATTGTTTTCCTGGACAGTACTTATGTTGTTTTTGCTATGCAGAGTATAGTTTACTTTCCATATATATATATATATATATATATGTGTGTTACAATATCATAAAATTGAACTGTTTCCCTAAAATTAATTTATTTTATTTTTAGCACTTTCTGCTTATCAACACGTGATTAAGCTGCGACGTGACTATTATAAAGTAAGTTATTTTTATTTCAAAATACTGATATTTTTATATACTTCAGAGGTGATTGGGTTCAGAGTTCTCCCTGATTTCAGGGGTTTTAATCCATCCATATTTTCTACAAAGTTATCATTTGTCTTCATTAGTTGTTCATTTATCAATTCTAGTAATATGTGAACAAATTGTATATATTTATTGATTGGTTGATGCAAAATACAATACAATTGAATGTTTCTGGTTTAAGTAATTTGAATATCATTTGACTTTATTAAAAAACTCTTTATTAAAACTCTTAATTTTCAGGTTTTTTACATTTGAGTCACAATTACCCCTGTTACTTAAATGTTTAGTTGTTTCATTTCTAAAAGTTGTTTATATGTAATAAAATTTTAAATATATTATTAATGAGCTCTTTCTTTAAATTAGTGGTCAGACACTAATTTCTCGTGACATACTTTTCAAAATCCTGTTCTTTATTAGATGTTTTAATTTTTCTTTATAATGTATACATATCATAAAAATTGCTTCAAATTTTATAGCATGCCTCGAAGTTTCAAAAGTTTTATTTACGACAGAAGACTCATATTATTTAACAGTAATAAATAAATAGTCATTGGAATTTGATGGAAAAGGTTCAATGTATAAATATATATTTTTAAAAAAGTAAGTTTAATGTAACATCTACTTTTAAGAGCATAAAAAAAAATTTTATTTTTAATCTTGGACGAGTTTCTTTGTTAACAGTTGAAAATAAGGAATGGAACTATTCATGAAGAAAGAGTTCCATTTAATCAACACTTATTTGAATATGATTTTAATATAATAACTAAGAACGATACAACACGAAGTCAGTAAAATGTTTTTTGTATTTATTTTAATTAATGATTTTAATAGTTTGGTAATAAATATCAAAACCAAAAT
This sequence comes from Salticus scenicus, assembly GCA_963930645.1. Taxonomy (NCBI): domain Eukaryota; kingdom Metazoa; phylum Arthropoda; class Arachnida; order Araneae; family Salticidae; genus Salticus; species Salticus scenicus. The sequence continues at coordinate 142,820,949 of OZ005657.1, forward strand.
ATCATAAGATACATTTGAATTGACATGTTAGTAAAGTTTGCAGTCACAGAAGGAAAGTAAAATCGAATAGGGTGATAAGCTGGAAAGGAGGTTCCAATCACTGGCTAAAAAAAAAAAAAAAAAAAATGAAAACTTTGAGGTTGTTTTTATCTGACCAATGATTCCGATAATTATTTTCTAGCAATGAAACTTTCAAAAACTACTTGTTTAACATCCAGTGTTCTCTAAACGCAGGTAAATTCTTCAATGTCTGGAATGCCAAAGAAAACAAACATTGAAGAATTTACCTGGTTTTAGCTACCTAGTGCAAAGTCTCCTTTTAATATGCAGTGTTCATTTTCAAAAGTACACAGTTATTAATATCTATCAGGCTTTGCTTGTGAAGCTGTTTTTCAAAGATTGCCATAATACATCAATTGTTCTGAGTTAGTATCAGACATTATTAAATCTAAGGAAAGACCTTTAGTCTTATTTCTGTGGCAACTATTATTTTTTTTTAAACTAAGTCATCATTTGCTTTTAATGTAATTAGCTGAACAACAACTAAAAACACAATCTGTTTGCACAGAAAAGCTGATGTTGAATAAGAAAGCATAAAAACTTTGTAAGCAAATACTATAAGTTGTAACAATTGTTTTGTGTGAGTGAAAATGTATAAACGCAAACTTTCATTAAGCCTTAAAAAAAAAAAAAAAAAAAAAAAAAAAAAAAAAAATCCTGAAAGCAGCAATGACTTTTATCCTGCACTTTTTTTTTTTAAATATATAAATTCCTTTTTCCTATTGAAAAGTTGTGTTTGATTATTTTGAGCGAATGCAATTATCACTTGTTTTTGCTCACGAAGTAAGTGTATAGAGCTTGCTTACAAAGTTTTGTTTTTTTATTATTATTATTATTATTTTTTTTTTTAATGAAATGTTGTTTTGTTCATTTTAAGGGTGACAATGTAACATTGTTTTTGGCCTGACAACATAACAATTAAAAATTTATGTTTTCTATCCTGATGGCATCACCTTTTCAGGGTGAATGGGCTTCTAACAAAATATGCTACAACATACTCAAGTCAAACAACAGGTTATTATAATCAGTGATTTTTACTACTATGAAAGTGGAATTTATTTATATACTGAGGACAATTCTATTTAAACATATATTTTAAACTTTCTTACAAAAAAAAAAAAAAAGCATAAAATATACCTCATCAGGAACCTAATCATCATAATGGATTAAATCTTTTTTTTTTTTTTTTTATGATAGAGATATTAACTTTATTCATGCCAAGATTGTTCTTAGAAAATTAGATCTTAGGGAAGATAAATCAGTTCTTTGCCTTAAATTTTATATGCTCAAAAGGTAAAAATTACAAAAAAAAATATCTTTAAAACTATAGAAGAAATAAATTTTGCTGTATTCTGAAATTTGACTAATTAAATCTATATAGTTGTAAGCAGATATCAGATGGTGACAATTGTTGCTATGTCAACTTCTAAAAACATTCACTGTTTCATGTTTATATAGGGGAAAGTGGGATACCTTAGGACATGGCCCACATTGGGGCACCTTAAACTTCAGCTCTGATTTTGTAAGTACACTGTAAAAAATATGTCCTATTTGCTGCCAGAAATTCTCTGTAATTTGAGAAATATGTGTAATTTATGAAAAAATTATGTTGTCAGAACGTATTTTCTCAAATTTCAGAGAATTTCTGGCAGCAAATAGAGCATATTTTTTACAGTGTAGGAATTAGTTTTCTTAGAACATCATAGTGGGCAGCATACCCTACTCTTCAGTGCAATTTGGAATTTCTCACATAGATGAAGATTAATCCAATTTTCTTTGTTCTGAAAAATTCAAAATTTCATTAACACTTTGAGTGCCATGTCAGCCATTGATGGCTCACACTGAACTTTCCGTTTAGGCCACATCAGTCACCGGTTGCTGACAGTGTCAAATATGATATAAAGCCACATCAACCACTGGTGGCTGACAGTATGAAATATGATATAAAACTAAAAAAATTACATTGTTTTCTTATTTTTTATTTATTACAGGATTATATCATTAAGGAATTTTAATGGATTTTCAAGCATCACTCGTGGCCCGACGGGAATTTCCTTAAGAATTTGTGTGGCGCTCAATGTGTTAATGGGCGATTTCATAAACAAATTTCTTGTGCAAGAAATGAAATATTTTAAATCTGAGCATGTGGAAATTAAAATATTGACTTTCATAATAATTTTAATGTTAAAAAATGCATTGTACTGCTAAGCCTAGCTTTTTAAGAGAGACATTATGATGATGATCCACGTGGGGAAAGTTGGGATACTCTTAACCTGCCGCACTACTATGCAATACAAAGAAAGCAATATTTGCATGTGCTGTATAAATTTATTGAGACTAAATGTGTTAAAGTTGGAAAAATATTTATTATTAAGAATTTTTTTTTTCTTTAGAATTTAGACGAGAGCAATTTTTGAATGTAATATACTATTATACTATACATGATCATTTATTAGGCTCTAAGTTTATAAATAAAGATGTATTAATCAATTAGGCTTAGTATTTTTTATGCATTAAACTTTTATTGTTAATGTCCCAAGCTGCCCCGCCCAGTAGGGCAGGTTGGGACATTGTAAAGATTTTTAATTTTGTTACTGAAATTAAATTTGATGTAATGCTGCATAGGAATAAATTTTAACTGATACAGTAATGCTTAAACTTTGTCAAACTGAGTTTGGCAAAAATTAAATAAAAAGTAAGTTTTCTAAAAATCATTATCTAAAAAGTGTCCCAATGTGCCCTACCTTCCCCTACTTCTGAACCCATCACTGTTTCTTATTTGATTTGGTTTCCTAAGGCTAAATATGATTGTAGGAAAAAAGTTTCATGCAAACAGATATGATTACTAGGTCCAAATTTAGCTTATCAGTTAATTGTAATTAGAGGTTACACATATCCCTCTTTACAATATAATTTTTAGATAAGTTATATTATTCCCACATATATAGTATATATCAAATCAGTTATGTCTACATTTCAATGACAGACTTAATATGCTCTCATAATGAAGTAATATACAAGCTCAGTCTTGTTTGTTCCAATTATGATGCTCGTGTTTCCATTATAGTGTGTACTATGCAATTTCTGGTGTCCAATGATCTGCATTATAATGATGTATCAGCATATGCAGATTGATAAAAATAAAGAAAAAAATACTAGAACCTTTATGTGCATTAGTTATTATGTATTGTAAGTTTAATTATATTATAGTAATCTGTTATAATATTCTATTTTACAATAACAGAGGTTTAAGTCTGTCATTTAAAGGTAGGCAGAATTGAATGGTAGAACTTATCTGAAAAATATATAGTGTAAAGGAGTGATTTTATAGTGTAAAGGAGTGATATCTAATATACAGTATCATTGTATGGGTCATGAACAATGGCTTCATGCTTCCACATAGGGTTGTAATTGGAACTATGATTTTTACATAGATGTGATTTTTCCGCCAATTTTCGGAAATCCGCCAATTCGCTTTGCAAAACTAAAATTCCACTAATTGGCTTGATAAAATGAAAATTCCGCTTTGAAATTTCCTTCCATATTCAAAATTTCATACCCGGATTTATGTCGCTCTCGACCTGCGATTTTTCTCTAATCCTTCCTTCTCTTAAGTGAGAGGGAGCACTTCATTCTCTTCCATCGGCTGTGGCACATGCACGCTACACACCTTCTCTCCCCGCGCTGGCCACGCCTTTTCGTCTGCTCCTCACACCGCTGTTTGTTTACTTTTTCTACTCCAGGAAGCGTCCGATCTGATATTGTGTGCGTGATTTGAAATTTCAGCGGTCTCATCATGCTTCTGTTAGGGTTAACTTGGTAAGATCTCGTCATTCGTAAATAAATAGCAGTGTTACGTTTTCATTATGTCTATCATTGAATATTGTGATACTGTGAAAGTGCGTGATATCGACAATACCGTTAAAAATAAATTCCGCTGGGATTGGTTAGAGAAAAAAGTATCGTTGCGCTGAAAAAATGGTGAAATATAGCTTTGTCCGATTCCATACGAAAAATTGACCTGCCAGGCAAAGCAAAATGTTTATCTTGCAATGACATCATTGATTACGGAGGAAGAGGATGCAGCACATTATTAAGACATATCTCTTCAGCCAAACATGTCAAAACTGTTGAATTAAGAAAAAGCAATTATGGACTAAACAGTACTTTTGCATCTGTAACTTCCCAGCTTCAAACTTCTAGTTCAGAGACGAAACCTGCCATTCCTATATCTGCTCGTGTTGTGACAGCACAAGCAACTATTCTGGCATTTATGGCAGAAAATAATTTACCTTTTTACACTGGCTCCGCGCTTCATTGAACTGTCGAAAGAACTATCCAGAGATAACAAATCCTTATCAGCATTGTCTATAGATAGAACTTCAGCATCAATGAAGATGCAATATGGACTGGCAAAAACATTCCTTGAAGAAACAGTTGGTAAGCTTCAAAATTCACATTTCTCATTTAATATTGATGAAGCAACAATTCAATGAGGGTCTTAACAATTCTAGTTAGTTACTATTCAGAAGAATTAAAACAAGTTGTAATTGAACATCTCTCTTCAATAAATCTGATTTCTGTAAATTCTGAAAATATCTTTAATGCTATTGATACTGTAATGACTGAAAATAACATCCCTTATGCAAATCTGATGTCTATTTTGATAGATTCCTGTGCCGTCATGAGAGGATCAAAAAGTGGGCTTGAAACTCGCATTCGCCAAGAAAAGGCTCCACATCTTCTAGATGTAGATGGAGATTCATGCCATCATATTCATAACACCACCAAAAAATTTTGTAGGAAGTTTGATTATTTTATTGAAGGTTTCTTTACCGATTTGAATAATGATTTTAGGTGGTCAGCAGAATTGAAACAGTATTTAAACCCAAATATGCGATTGTTTTGGTATTCGTTTTTCTGCACCCCAACGCTATTTGAGCCATAGATGGCTGGCTTGCTATGATGTTGCAGTAGAAACTCTAAGGATGTGGGATGTTCTAACATGCTTTTATTATGCATATTTAGAGTTAGATGACTCAGTCACATACCAGTCTGTAGTCTTAGCCATCTACAAAAAATTAGGAGTTGATACTGAGGATGTGAAAAGAATTCAGGGCATATGAAAGAAAATCAAACCTACTAATGAAGGAAAGGAGAGAAGATTGAGAATAATAAACAAAATGTTCTACTGTAGAAAAAAACCTTTACTGATATTGCAAGTATACACTGCAGTCTTACCTTTGTTAAAAGAATATGTTGCCTTGTTTCAAACAACTGAACCATCAATACATACTTTGTATGCTGCACAAAAAAAAACTGTTTAAAACATTTCTTTTGTACTTCTTCAAGCCAGAAGTTGTAAAAGATTTAAGTGGAGAAGATATATCCACAAAAAGATTCATTACTGAAAAGAATATCCTAAAAGATAAGGAACTTTTTGTTGGGGGCAGTACCTTATCTACGATGAAAAAATGTAACAAGACTATTTTGGATGAATTTTATCAGCAGTTAAAATCTGCCTATATAGCTTGTGGCTTATACTTACAGAAGAAGTTACCCCTGAGAAATCCATTTTTAGTAAATGTTTCTGCCTTAAATCCATCATCTAGAGGAAAGACTATTACCCTTAAAAGGCTTGAAGAATTGCCATCAATAGCTAAAAATGTATTAGATGATGCAGAATTGAATTTATATATGTCAGAAATTAGTTTACCAGTTTTGTGATTTACCATCACCCTTTTCTTCAAATAAGTGCTTGAGTTTCAATGAATGGTGGAATGAAATATTCAGCTTAGGAGAATTTCCTGCATTGTCGAAATTAGTAAAAGCCCTAATAAGCTGTTTCCATGGGCCTGTAGTTGAAGGCAGTTTCAGTACAATGAACCATATTATAGATCCAAGATCTGGTAGGCTCAGTATAAAAACCTATGCTGCGGTACAGACACTAAAATATAGCTTAAGATCAAAGAAAACCTCAGCTGTAAAATGTTTTCACAGGGAAAATTTCCGTAGAGATAATGTGGATGCAAAACTCATAAGAAATATGAATTCTTCATCTAAAAAATACAGAAAAAAAAAGACAGTCACCTAAAAAAAAAAAAAAAAAATTGAAAATTCAAACAAAGAAAGATGGCCAAAGCTTTATTTAAAAAGTTCAGTCTTTGGCTCTTAAAAAATTTCAAGAGCAGAGAAGAAATAAAATATTAAAGAAAAAAGAACAATTGAAAAGAAAGATTCAAGTTCAGAAAAAAATAAAGAACATTTGTCAAAATAAAACAAACAAATTGTCGAAACAACTTCTACTACAATGACAAATGTTTCCAGCATAAAAAACCAAAAAGAAATGTGGAAAATTTTTTTTAATGCAGCAGCATCTAAAAAAAAATCTTCCTGAAAATTTGCATATTTTATATGTAATTTTTGTGTGTAAATATATATATATATATATATGTTAAGTAAAATTTGATTTTTTATTATTATTGAATTCTCTTCATATAAGTTTTATTTTTGCCTGGCATACCCAGAGTATTATTTTCAGTAATGATCTCTCTTAAAAAAGCAGTGATACAATTTGAAAGAGAACTAAGTTAGGTTATAAGAATAGAAAATTTTAGTATGTTAATATAATACTTCTTCATGTAAAAGACAGAAAGAAGACAGTCACTAAAAAGGAAGAAAGAAAAAATTCTCATAAAAATTTATGAAAGCTTCTGCTCTCCATAAATATATGGATAAAATACTGTAAAGCTGTCAAAGAGATCAACAATTCTTAAACTTTTTAAAGACTGGAAATGCTGTAGAAAATCTAAACATTTTGTATATATTGAATGGGTTAAACTGTGCCTATTAATTTTTCTCATTTGAGTATAAAGGAGAGAAGGTAATATATTTTGAAATTTTATTTTTATGTATTTAATGTTAATACTTATCTTATGTTGATGTTGAAATATATTTAAATATGATATAAATGTGCATGAAATTTTAAATTTAATGAAAAAAAAGGAACAAAGACAAAAGTTTAAATCTTTGATCCAAAGAAACATGTAAAAATTATATCAAAATTTGTTTAAAATTAAATTATTATAAATATTTGAAATTACTTTAATTTACACTAACAGGGAAATAGAGCCTGATAACCGCACAAGCCCCATGATATATTTGAGGGACAAAAATATTTTACTAATGGTTAAAGTATATTTTCTAAATCTTTCTTTTTTTCTCCTAACTCAACTGTGTTTCACTTATATGAATAATATTTTAAAATAAAATCTGTGGGTAAGCTGATTAAAGGTAATTTTAAATGTCTTTCGAGCCCAAAACAAAAGCAGATTTTTATTTATTTATTTTTTTTGATCAAATAAAATTTGTGTGTCTGCTTTTTCGCTTGTCAAAACATATGGTATGTTATGGCAGGCTTTTATTTGGTGTGGGGGGGGAGTAAGGAGGGGGGGGAGTCTGATTCTTAAACATTTTCAGCCAATTTACTGGCTGAGTAATCACATGTATGTTTTTAGCTGACAATTCACTGGTGAAGTTCCCTTAATGTTTGCCTTTTACATAATGCTGTTAGTGATTTTTACTTTCCGAACACTATAGTGAGGAAAGTATTGTAATCATGTCAAAAATCCGAATTCGAGATTTTGATGTTTCTATACGTTTTGAGGTCCCCTGAGTCCGTTTTCACTATTTTTACGATGATGTATGTATGTGTGTGTGTATGTGTGTATGTCTGTGAACACGCTAGCGTCTAAAGGCTTTGTTCGATTAACCTGAAAGTTGGTACGTATATTGTAAGTCACCATAGTACGAACCCTATAGATTCTGGTGAATCTAGCACTTATAGTTTTTTTACAGGGACACAAAGAAAAATTCTTTATCATTATGGCCTATGGGACCAAAATCTTAAAAGTGCGATAGCATCTAAACGCCTTATTCAATTGAGCAAAAATTTTATACCCATATTATAGGTCACAGATACTCAATCTGTATAGATTTTGGAGAATCTAGCACTTATAGTTTTTTTACAGGGACACAAAGAAAAATTCTTTATCATTAAGGCCAATGGGGCCAAATTTTTAAAAGTGTGATAGCGTCTAAACGCCTTATTAATCTGAGCAAAAAAATTGTACACATGTTATAGGTCGCATTTGCACCAACTGTATAGATTTTGGTGAATCTAGCACTACAGTTTTTTTACAGGGACACAAAGAAAAATTCTTTATCATTATGGCCTATGAGACCAAATTTTTAAAAGTGCGATAGCATCTAAACGCCTTATTCAATTGAGCTGAAAATTTGTATGAATATTATAAATCACTGTTGCACTAACTATAAGCATTTTGGTGAATCTAGCATCTATAGATTTTTACAGTGACAAAACGAAAAATTCTTTATCATTATGATCTAAGGGCTCAAAGTTCAGTAGCGTTAAATAAAACCTCGTGTGATATATGGAGAAAAAAACACTCTATTATGGTTTTCTCTCTTTTGTTTGTTTAGCAATTCCTCTTTCTTTATTTTATCTACAAAACTGTTAGTTACTCAATGTTCGGAAAGTCGAGTGGAGTCACTCCAGATTTTTTTTTTTTAAACCATAAAACTTTACCTATTGAAAAACAAAAACATTATTCAATTTGTAATAATTTAATTATTACATTTGTTAGTCATAAAAATTTTTGATTTTTAACTTTAATGATGATCTGTTATTTATTACTCAACAACAACAAAACAACAATTTAGTTATTTTGTACTTAAAAGATTCTTTTTGAAGTCTCAGGTACATTAAAATTCAGAAAATAAAAAATAAAAAATCTTATGAAATAAATTAATAGTAGAGGTACAGGATGCAATTTTGCATATTATTTTAGCTCTAAAAGAATTTAAGAGAAATGTCAACTATATGCAATTAAAATAATAGTTTTAGAAATGTGTTCATTTAAACACTAGATTGTTTGAAATATATACAGGTCAAGTTATTTTTATTACATTCATTTATAGATAATTTTATCAACATTCTGTTTCAAATGTTCAGATAACTAGTTTACATTGCTGTAGTAATATTATATTAAAAAATATACACACAAACAGTTTAATTTTCTTTTAACAACTAAATATCTAGCCCTAAATTATATCGATCTAATAGTTGCCAAGCATTCTTGAAAAACATGCACAAAAAGTATAAACACATACTTTTTATACTGTATTAAATTCAATAGCAAGAAAGCCTGTACCATTTAGAAATAAATTGCATGGTAAATAGATAAATACTTCTCAAATTAATTGAATTGCTTCAAATATATGCATGTGTAAAAGAAAAAAACGACCAACCATCATTCTTAAAAAGAAGGAAAAATGAAAGTAAAAAATAAATAAATCAGCATGATTTTTAAAATCTGCATTTCATCCGCAAAAATGATTAATGAAATATATTTTGTAAAGATTGGCTACAATTGCCAAAACTAATTTTATTCACTGAACATTTCCTTTCACAATTTTTTCAGTGACTTTTTTCTTCTCTTATCCTAATATATAAAAACAATCTTTGGTACAATTTTAAAAGTTTCAATTAAAGTATTTATTATTTTCTGTACATTTTGTATACATAGGAGAATGAAAAATTATTTTGAAATCTATTACAATTTAAAAAATACCTATACTTTAAGTCCATGTAATTACAAAAGAGACAAACAGTAAAATTGTTTAGCAGAAACAAAATAGCAACTTTTCCCTCATTTACCATATCTTCTATGATATTTATTTCCAATGTGATAAGAAAATATTTTTCCAAGTATATCTGAACACATGGGAGAAAAAAATAGTTTCTAAAATATGCTCTCCACTGTTCTGTGTCAACAAAATACAAAACATGCTAAACACTCTTTAATTCGATCGATTTGGAAGGTTCTTTACTTGAAATATCAAAACAAAGTAATAAATCTCTCTCATATTGCAGAATCAACTAAAAAAAAAAAAATTACTGTGCTGTTTCTTTATACTGAGCAGAATCATGTGTTAATGGACACTGAGTTTGACTTTAAGTTCAACTTACCCAATTTCTACATAATGGGTTCTCACGGATATGGAATTCTGCTGACAACTATCAGTGATATTTAAAAATATTTCATTTCACTACTGACAAAATGTGTCATTCATATTCCTGAAATAATTAATTATTGCTACTGAGAACTATGGCACTCATACAAAGATACTCAGCAAATACAGAAGTGACATATTGGTGTCAAAAAGACATTATTCATCTGACATGAGAGATGTCATTTTGATGCCAGTGAATCATAAGCTTTCTGTATCAAAAGTGTTACTGATATGTGAAATTATCAATCTGGTGCCATATATTCGGCACAACTTAGAGCATCAGTGATAGTTCTTATACATAATAGACTAAAACCTATGCAAGCTCTGTTTCCAGTACAGACTAATATCAAAATAATACCTAACTGATTTCCTTAACATCTTAGGGTTATCATTTTAGATTTAATTTTTGATAAATATAATTCTAAATTAAGAGATCCCTTCAGTGGAAAAGATCCTCTAATTAAAGAAATGGCCTTTATCTTTCCTGGTGATAATTAGTCATACAAATTAAAGATTTTGTCCTCCTGCAAGTTAATTGTTTCTTAGCCTACAACCAAGTTTCTAAATATTTAGTGTTAGCAGTGAACAAAAACAAGCAAGAATAAAAGTGCAACATCAGTAAATTTAGATTCATTAACACTGGAATGCCGAATGGTGTCATTTTAACAACAAAGCATGTGAATTCTTTTCTAAAACTTGTATATTTTTTATGAATTCTTTTATCTCTTGACTTTTATTAAATTTGTATGTAGACTTTACTTAAGAAGTTTTCTTTATATAAGCTTATTTTATGAGTCAATTAACCTGTAATGCCTGACTGGCAGGCATTTTACAATTTAGACACTATAGCATTTACATTTCCCCCATTTCATTATTTTCCCTATTTTATTTTGATTGTATTGAAGAATAGGAATTCTGAATATTGTTTTTCGACACCTGGTGATCACATGTTCTGTTGAAGCTGCACCAATTCCTGCCTCTGAGATTTCATTTCTCATGAAGTACCTATGGTTACCTATAAGTAATAACTAGTTAAAATTTTTGTAAGATTTTCTTTCGTTCTTATTACTTTCTGTTTATAAAAATTTAAAATATCTCTAAGGGAAGGCTTACCAAGGAATAAATAACTGTGCTTTCTAAGAGAACTATCAGATAATAAATCAGATGGTACAGAACTATCTGACATGCATGAGGAAACTGATAATGAAAATTTTATCCTATTGTATCATCTGGATTGGAAAGGGAAGAGGATATTGAAATTGAAGATTGTTGAACATGAAGGAATTTGTGGCTCACAAAAGTTCACAGTAGAAAGAATGTTTCTTGAAGGTGCAACCTGTAGATTCACTAATCAAAATATTCTGTAGGAAAATAGTGGTCCAACTAGTTATTCAAAAAGAAATATGAAAACGACAGTGTTTTGAGTGCTTGGTTACTTCATATAGACAGAATAATTTCAGAACATGTAATAAAATAAACAAACACTGAACCTTTCACTTGCATTAAAATTTTGATGCACGGGGAATTTCAAAAGCTAGGAATCTTGAACTTCATTCATTATGGTCTACAACATGGGGTATAAATTTTTGTGTATGTCCAGGGATAAACTTTTGAAATATCAAGTTTTTTGAGAATTTATATCAAATGAATGTGTGATAATTGAACAAAAATGAATAAATTCCCAATATTTCATAATTGTATGGAATCATTTTATTGAAAACTACATAAGCTGTTATAAGTCAAACCATAACATAACAGTCGATGAACAATTACTTCCTAATAAGACTCATTGTCCATTTATTCAGTTTATAGCATCAAAACCTAATAAATAACGACAAAAACTTTGGGTAGCTGCAGATTTAGAAAGCAAATATATTTTGAATGTATTTTCTTACTTAAGAAGGGAAGAACAAGATCTAAGCCAGAGACTTCTGAGTATATAGTTTAAACTAATCGAATCATTTTAAAATATAGGTAGAAATATTACAGTTTATAATTTTTCTACTTCCCTTGAGTTGATTAAGAAATTAAAGAAGAATGGATGAGTTTAGTTGGAACAGTAATGGGTCCAGAAGAAAAGTTCCAGTATTATAAAGTCAGGAAAAGGAGTATATTGAACACAGGCATGAGATTCTTCCGAGGATCTGCGATTTTTCACTTTTTTGTGATTTCTGTTAATTCCGTGATTTTTTTTTTTTTTAAATCAAACTCCAAAAAACAATCAGTGTTCAAACGCTCCACGAAAGACTTTAGATTCTCAGTCTTTCTCCATCCAAAGTATAAATATCAATATTCATTTTAAACGTGCTTTATCAGATTCTATAACATATAAAAGAACAGAATTAAGTTCTCACTCATGTAAATTTTTTTTTGTCCTGCTCCCCCCCCCTTTTTTTTTCATCTCTAACCATCACAGATCAAACATTCCGCAGGGAGCCTTTTATTTTTGGATATTTATTCATCCACAACAAAAATGTCAATATTAATTTTAAACTTATGATATTCTAGAACCCATAAAGAAGTAGAATTGTGTTTAATATTTCTCACTCATGAACTACTTTTTAACCCCCCCCCCCTTTCCCATTTTCCACCACCAGTCGATGATTAAATGTTGATTGCTAGCTAACGTTTTTTTTTTTTTTTCCATGTTTTATTGTCTTGATGTGAATTACTCTTTTAGTTTAATTTGTCAATTTTAAAATATTTTGTACAGTTTTACCCTATGTGCATTATTTTTTAATTTGAAATAAATTTTATGAATAGATTTTTGTAGTTTCCCTGAGTGTGTTATTTTTCATTTGAAATTAATTTTATGAACTTGCGCGTTTCCTCTTTTTTCAATTTTCTGCATTCTCATACCTGTTAACAAGAGTATTGAGAAATGTAGAATTGGGCTGAACACTTACAATTTATTAGCGCAAAGAGAAAAAGAATTTTATAATCCTGAGTTTTATGCATTAGAGTGTTGTAATTGCATATAATTATAAGGAAACTCCTGAAGCAGTCTCTTTTCATAATAAAACAAAATGTGGTGTATGTATCATTATCCAAAAGGCAAGACAATATTAATTCAAAGCAGGTTTAAAAAGATGGCCAGTTCACACATTCTACAATATTTTAGTCTTTGTTGCCATAAACATGTGTATTATTTTTAAATGTATAAATGGAGAGAAAAAAAAAGGGGGTATAATTTTAGAAACATTAGCTGAGGAACTGTGAGCAGATTATATTGAAAAATAATGTAAGTAAGCAGGAAGGATGAAAATGAACTATAAACTGAAAATTCATCTAAGCATAGGAAATGCGAGATTTAAAAATGTCTTGGAAATGTAACAGCATATTTTCTTGTAAAGGAACGACAATACAGTAAGTGATCTGTTATCTATAAGTGTATTTATTATAAGTAATGTGATTACTTCTTTTGTTGAATAAATGACCTGGTAAAATTGTTTATATTTTACTGACATATTTGTGTATGCAGCAATTTGTAAAAATATTAAAATGCACATTTTATTTAAACTTTTTGCTTAATATTGGCCAGTGTCAAAATGACACCTCACTTTAGGGGAAAGCAAGATTTTCAGTGTTCTAGTGTTCAATCTTATATTAAAAAAATTATATTTCTGATATCACAATATCTTGCATTTAATACATTAGTGTGGCACCTTGTAAAACTATCAGGTGTCAGATACCTGTATGATAACAGCTATTTGACACTTCTGTCATACTGTGCAAAAATATGCTTTTGGTACCATATAGTTACAGCATATGATAACTTTGTCATTAAAATGATATCTGCATGTTAAAAGAAAGTTAACATGTATAACAAATCTGATACCGGAATGTTACTTCTGATACTTATGTATTTTCTGGGTAGCATCTTATACCTACCATGTTTTAGTGGTATTCATCCTAAAAACAATAACCTCTACCAAACTAAAACAATTGAGAAATTTTTTAATGAAAGAAGCTTTTTTTTTTTTTTTTTTCTCTCTGGGACTGACCTTTAACTTTTCTGTTTTGCATAAAAAAAAATATGCAGTATTGTATTGGCCTTGCCCATCTTACCACTGCTGAGTCATATAATAAGTGGAAAATAGAAAGTCATGTTGACAATTACAGAACCCCTAGCCCTCTCATTCCTTATTCCCAGTATCATCAGATTTACCATATTTTATTGGTGCTCCTCCTGAGAAGATTAAACTCGACTAATTCAAGAACACTGAGAAATCTTTTGGTGAAGTTTGTTTTTTCTTTTTTTCCCCACGGACATTGACTCCATTGACTTTATCACGGTCTTTTTAATACTTTCCAACAAGATTGAAAAGTGTTGATGACTTTGGTTTGTCTGCCTGTCTGCACTCTAACTTCCATAAATATTCATAGAATTTCTCAAAACTGATATGTTATTCAAGTTCACTATTGGATGTCTCCTATTGTAAAGGGAGCAAATACCTCTAATGGTTTGTGTATAAGGACACACGATAGTTTTCCAAGCTTTGCATTCTGTGAGAGGTATTTCTATAAACTGAAAGGTATTTCGTAACTTTACTTTACACAGATCTTAATAAAATTGAAATTTGTTATTCAAGTTCACTATCTGATGTTTTCTATAGAAAATGAAGTAAATACCACCATTGGTTTGTGTACAGGGCAGGGACACACAAAAATATTCGAAAGCATTACATTGTATGAGAGGTACCAAATTTTAATAACTTAACGAAATTAAAATGAGTTATTCATATGCACAAAATAATGCTTTTTAGGGTATGATTAGAATAAGATTTACTACACAAAAATATTCAGTTACATTAAGGGATATTATTGGAAATTTGCTAGAATTGCATTTTCATTTACATTAAGCATTTTTAGCACTTTCTAACAAATTTTAAGTGTGAATATGATTTCAATTTGTGTTATTTGTCTGCCCTGTCCATTTGTCTGTCTGCCCACCTCCAGTGTCCATTCATATTATCAGGATTTTAAAAAAATGATGCTTGGTATTCACTATGGAATGTTTCCAATTTAAAATGACATTAATAGGTCCTGTACAACTGGTTTGTGTACAGGGAACTTCAAAAAATGTCAGTGCATTGCATTTTAGGACAGACGTTTAAATAAATCACATTTAAATAACTTTCTACTGCAAAAATCATAAAACATTGATATTTATATCTCATATGCTAAAATAATATTTTGTATAGAATAAGATATGGTTAACCTTCAAATTTAAAGGGTTACACTAAAATATTCAGATACATTAAATTAAGGGCTGCATTTTCTTTTTCATTATGCAGTTTTAACACTTTCCAACAATGTTTAAGAGTGATTATGAATTCAATTAGTCTATCTGTATGCCTTTCGGTTCTTCTGTCTGTTCGTTGTGTTATAACGTTGACAAAGAACATTGAAGGATATACAAGTACAAAACACTGGCATATCCACAGGGAGGGTAATGGGGGTAATTACACCCCCTATCCAAATATGGAAGGATTTCAGTTTGGAGATTCATGACGACTGTCATTAAATTTCGATAGTTCCTTTTTTATATTTAGTACTAAGCTGGTTTGAGATCCCTGAAAATTCTAAATATAGCAAAATTTCTCTTGGCGGTACAATGAGGCGTGCCCATTTTAGTGTCAGATTCTTACAGTGTGTTCTCTAATCGTGTAAACACTCTATTCGCTGGCATCTTTCATTTGTTTTTTAAACAATTTTCAACGTAACAAACATCTCCAAGCTGGCTACTCCTAAACTGGCGATCTCACTCACAAGAAACTCTTGCTCTTGAAACTTCACCTCAATTTTTTGCTATCATTATTTTATATTTACTCTTCTACAAAATCATTTTCTTCAATAATAAAAACAATAAACAGACTAATTCTGCAAAAAATTGCAACAGTAAAAATAATTTATTCATTATCACTAAAAAAAAATTATAAGCTTGATTATTTCTTTTGAGACCAGCTTAAAAAACACACAAAATGTTGTTGATTTCTTCACAGTTACCCTAGGGATCGCTTTAAAAAGTTTAACGCAGTTAAATGACATAGTAAATAACTAAGAGCTTCCGTTGACATTTATTTCATAATTTTTTTTGATAGACCTGAAAAAATTCACATTTTATTTGTGATGTTTAAAAATTTTATTATCATTAATTGACCATGTAAAAATTGTATGTTTCTACAAATAACTGTAAATTAATTTAAATGACAGAAAAATGATTCCTCTTTTTAGAAACAACTTGCAAAAATATGGCATGTAGGCAAGATAATAATATGGCATATAGGCAAGATAATTAGATATCTAAATGGCAGAAATTTCATTGTTTTGCAGAGGAATAATAGCTTATTTTGAAAATCAACTTTGAAAAAACACTAATTTTGTTCGGAGTCTCTGTGCATATGTTGACGCAATGAGTTCAATGTTAAAATAGGGGTGATAAGCCTTGTTGTTGAGAGAAAATAAATGATAAGGGAACACTAAATGATTAGATGTTTACCAAATCTCAACCTGTCAGTCAATTTAACATTCTTTTATGCCTTTAGAATCATTCTTAATGCTAGGTGCAGGAAACGTAGTTGCATTATAAAATTACTTCTGAAGCTCTAAAGCAGTTAGGAACAGTGAGAGGAATGATAAAAAACATGAAGTGTTAAAATATTTCTTTAAATTACAGCTTCTTTAACTATATGCCAGTACTCTTTGTCATATGTCAGTTTAAAAGAAGTTTCCTACATTTTTTGATTTGAAGATAAGAGATTGCAAATGAATTTAATTAAATATATGATTTCCTAAAACTCAAGTTTCTAGTGAATCAAAAGATGTTTTGTGAATTCGTGATAAACATTTACAGCTGATTTGCAATTTTCATTAAAATTGGCCAATAAAAAAAATTTCTCCACTTTTAAATCTACATGAATTCTATAAACATTAATTTTCTAAAATATTTTCTTTTTAACTGTCTTACGAGACAGATGTCTGCAGATGGCAAAGTCCCTGAAAAACGATTCTGAAAAATATATTTAATTAAATATTAATTTTCTAAAATATTTTCTTTTTAACTGTATTAAAATATTTTTGGAACTGTGAACTCATAATCACTATCTAAAGCCGAGTTCTAATTTTTTGTTAAAATTCCTGATTTTGTTAGCTATTTTTTACTCCAGTCCAGAAATCGCATCACTAGGACACGGCTGGATTACCCCTCCCATGATATGTTTGGATACGCCACTGCTAAGAAAAGTTAGAAACTGTTAAAAATCAATGCTCACACTGCATGGTTTTCCATTCTTCTTTGTTTATTCATTTATTTTATTATTATTATTTTTTTTTTAAATGCAAAAGTGCAATGGTGGCCTACCCAACATTGCACTTTTGCATGTAAAAAAGTGCAAAATTGAAAAATAGCAAGCACTGTTGACTACTCCAGAGCCCCACCCTTCCTGCTTTTTGGTATCTTTTTAACTTTTTTCTTTGCATTTTCTGACAACACACTTGTAATTGTGTATTTTATTATTATTATTTTTTTTTTTTTTAATTTTCTTGAAATTTATTTTTTTATTTTATTTTATTTTTTTGTTCTCTTGCAAAAGTGTAGTGGTTTCTGTCTCTCTGAAATTGCCTTAATGTATATATATGTTTGCTTATTTATTTTAAATGAATTAAGTACCATTATGTGTTGAGGACAGGAATAATTTTATAGATTAACATTCCAGTCTAATGTAAAAATTTTATAATTTCAAAATGAAACGAGACAGAAGTACACAAAAATATTCAAACAGCCTATAAGCAAATCAGTTATATAAGTATTTATTTCACATCCTGGAAAGGTTCCTGTTAAAAATTAATAAAATTTCAAAACTTCAGCAATAACTTATGAAAGTTGTAATAATTCTCCTGATAAAGTAATATAGACATATGTATGAAGACACTTCATGAGACAATCAAATATTGCTAATTACTTAAGGTGGTTATCTGAGTGATAATTCTAATTTATTTATTCTGGGGGAAGAAGGAAAAAAAAAAACAGTTGACAAATATGTCAATGGAACATGCATTTTAGGTTGATAAAAAAATTTATTTTGAAGCATTTAATAGTATTCATGATGTCCAAATGAATAAAAATTTTTACATATTTTTGAAAGTACAAAACAAATCTAGGAAGCTTCATGATTTGATTAATACATACATATAAATATACCTAGTAAAAGGAAATAGTTTATGCAGACATAAATCTAAGAATTATTTTTATATTTCATTCATTTATGTTTTGTGTGATGCTCTGTAAAATCACATACACTGTGGGGAGGAAAAAAAGAATTTAACACACTCAAATTTGGTATTTTGATGAATATCTAAAGAAGTACTTAATGTATTCTCGGAACATTAAGGGTGTAAAGAACATGTTAAGCTTCATATATTTCAACAAATGTTTTTTTCCAAAGGCAGAAAGGGGACCAGTAACACATTAAAGGGAAACTTATTTAGGAATTTAGGTTTTGCAGGTCTTTGTCTTGTAAAAAAATTAATGCTTTATAGCTGATGGTTTGGCTGATTAAGGATGTAGATGATAGTTTAAACTGCCATGCTTTTTTATTTAAAAAAAAAAAAAAAGCATTTTGCTAAAATATGTCAGTAAGAATTTCGCTAAACAGCTAAAACCAAATAATTTCATAAAATATCTCTATGTAATAACCTCGAATTTTTATTCAAACATTCATGGGCAAAACTTATGAACATTGTTATTTATTGGATAGAATTTCAATTTTTAATAGTGGAATTTAAATGCAAAAATGTTCAAAAGTATGTTAGAATTTGATTCATAGAAGTGTTTCAGCTTTCGTATTGCACAATGATGTACCCCTACCTATTACTCCTTTTTTGAATCCCATTTTCAATTTGCATACATGGTAGAGTGAATAAATGCCCGGAATGGTCGCCTACATTCACATAGGTGTTTGTTGGAGACAAAATATCTTTTTAGGGGATTAGCAGCACTAATAAGGAAAACACACAGCTATCTGGAATTAATTTTCGGTAATGTCGACGTTAGCTGCAAATCATTTCTGACAAAGTGAATTTTTCATTCATCGAATTTTGAAATGTCGTCTTTAGAGTAACGTGCAAACATCAAATTCTGCATTTTGCTTAAGAAATCACCTTCTGAGATGCTCGAGATGCTGAACATGGTGGCAGGTGATGAGACATGGTGTGTTTTTTTACAACCCTCGGATGAAACGTCAGTCAAGTGAATGGAAAGCAAAAACATCACCGAGGGGAAAATTTTTTTTCACTTGGACAAAAGCCGAAGGAAAGTTATGGTGGAGGTGTTTTTCGATTACAAGGGTGTCATTCACTACGAATTTATTCCTGAAGGCCAAACTGCCAGTAAAGAACTTTACTTGGAGATCTTTAAACGACTGCAAGATGCAATCAGACGAAAACAACCTGAAAAATGGGCAACAAATGATTGGTTTCTTTTATACGACAATACTCCATGACATTGCGCTCTGATTATGAAAAAGTACCTTGCTAGACCACTCTTATTCTCCTGACCTAGCACTAGCAGATAGTTACTTGTTTCCACGGCTGAAAATTAAGTTGAAGGGACACAGTTATGTGGATTCAGATGAGGTAATCGAAATTGTGACAAAGCAACTGAAGGACCTCTCAAAAAATGGATTCAGGAGTGTTTTAAATAGTTATACGTATGCTGGAAGAAGTGTGTGGAGGCAGGAGGAAAGTACTTTGAAGGTCCATAAGGTAAAATTATTGTTCTGTTTTTTAATAACTGGTAATTGATCTATTGTTAATTTGTTTGTCGTATGCCACTCGGAAATTCAAAGTCCCGGTAGTGGAGCTATCCGGATATAAGGCAAGAAGGGTTGCACCTATTCTAGAACTTTTTGATCCTACCATGTATATAACATAACTGCTTCTTTCTGTATTCATGAAATAAAAACAGTTTCACTAATTCATGTTTCTTAAATCACAAAGATAGATGCTTGGTTAAAATCATTAGTGAACAAAAGAAATAGAAAACAAAGTTGGGAATAAACAAGTTAAGAAAAAGAAATTAATAGATTAATGGTCTCCAAAGAATTAAATCAATTTTTGAAAAAGCTAAAATACTGCTAATAGTATTTTAGCTAAAATGCTGAAAAAACATTTTTGCCAGATTAAATCCAGACTGTAGAATATGATCATGATGCTTCTTTTAATTATTTATGTTCCCTTATGTTCTGTATACTCTTTCAAAGTGGTGAGAGAGTGTACATGGGGGGGGGGGGGGGATGGGCAACATATGTCAAAAGATTTGCTCTTGGTACAGAGTCATGTCGTCTGAAGATCATTTCATTTTACCTATCGAATTGTATACAGATATCCAAAGTGTTAGATACTGTGGATGAATTGTTTCTGGGATTGATGTTATAAACAAGTACCCTCAAGGAACCTAGCAAAACCTCAAATCTTGCTATGCATTTGTACAGAGAGACTAATGCTGTTGTGAAAAGATACCATTGTTTTAAGCTTGCCTTTAAGGGAGTTGGGCTTTTGGGTACAGATAAACAGAAACTTGAAACTCCATCTGATAGTTCCTGAATGAAACTTTCTTCTGAATCAAGTATTACCTTTACTTATGTTTCCTTTTTATGGATAATTGTTCAATCATTTTATGTTATAGCAATGATGCCTCTGGTATTTTAAGCATAAAGCTGGCTAAAAATGAGACTGACATTATTTTAACAGGTTTTATCATTAAGGAATCCTAAACCCTTTATAGTGAAACCCTAGTTCTTGTGATCAAAAGTTATGTTTAGACACTACATGCGTCAAGCCTCATACTTGTATTGTTTTTGGCTCTTGACTTAATGCATTAAATCTTGTCAAATACTTTGATGCATTGTTGCTATCAAGATTTTCTGTGTGTCTCACAGACATAGAGATAAAATGATTTTTGTGTCTTTTTCTTAAAAAAAAAAAAAAAATACTCTTGCAATAAAAGCAAATGCTCTTATTGAGCATACTATTGAGAATGATGCAAAAAAAATATATCAGTTATGATGCTAATGTTCACCACATCTTATGGGAGAGTATTGACAGCAACAAGTTTGATCAGGAGTTATTCAAAGATATATTGCATTGTAATTTGTCATCTAAATTGGGGCAATGAATCTACTTTTGGTATTTCCGAAAGAAGGGAAATCGGTGTCTTAAGTTGTTTTGAATACATTAAGATTTGGAAGGTGTCTAATGAGGTAATTATAATAACCTCAATTAATTAATTATTATGTCTTATTATATCTGATAACTTTTATGTTTGTTTAAAAAATTTATTTTTTATAAACATGCACATTTATATATTACATAGTATGATAAAAAGTAGCACCAGGGTATTTTTAAACTGCCATCAACGTTTTTAGCATTCTGCTAAAAGATATTCTATTATGCTAAAATAGTTGATAAAAATTCTTCTAAAAAGCTAAAGCCATATAATTTCATAAAATATCTGTAATTAATAATTTTTCTATTTTTTATTCAAATGTTCACAGGAAAAATTTTCAAAACTACGGAAAATATCGAAATTATTTTTTAGTTACTATTTTTGTATTTAATTTAAACTTTTAATGGTTGAATTTAAATGCAAAAATATTTAAGATAATGCCAGAATTTAGAATTTGCTTCATAAAAGCCTTCTCAGCACTATTACGTAATGAAACTACCCATACCTATTACTCTCCTATTTAAATCACTTTTTCATTTTACACAAATGACATAGCCTGACTCTTTTTCTATTGTTAAAATTGAAACAAAGTTTCTCTGATTTATACTTCTTAAATCACAAGTGTGTATGCTTGGTTAAAATTATCAGTGAGCAAAATAAATAGAAAACAAAATTGCTTATAATCAAGTTAATAAAAAGAAATCTAAAATATTAAATTAACTTTTGAAAAAACTAAAATACTGCTTGTTGCATTTTTGCTGAAATGCTAAAGAAATTTTTTTTCCAGGTTCAACACTGAGTAGCACATTATTGTGGTATATAGTGTGTGACACATTTTATGTATTGCACATATTAATGTATAACTTGACCAGAAAAAATATGTCACTTCTGTTAATAAATGAAGATTAAAAATTAAGAAAAATATATAAATAAAAGGTTTTATTTTGAAAAATATTTCATTGTAGTGCTGAAGTGACTATTTTATTATTTCTACTCTCTTAAGAGTGTGACAACTGCTCTATTTTGATGCTTTGTGTTTACACTTATTTATGTTTAGTCTAATTTATTGTTAACTGCTATTTCTAAGCACCACATTAATGAACAGCAGGCATTCTTCATGAAAGAAGTTTACTAGGTGAAAGAAGAAATTTTTTTTTTTCAATTTTTTATGCTGGCAAAAATTTCTTTGAACATAATTAAAAAAAAAAATAAAACACTTTAAAGAGATTATTTTTTATTTAATATTATAAAAATAATTAAATCTAGATCAGTTTGCCTTATATTCAGATGTAAGAATTTTGACAATTGCAGTTTGTCTCCCTACTTGATTTTTAATTCTTACTGATGTTAAAAAAACAATTTCATAAATAGCAAGAAGATATAAAAAGTAGTATTATCTACAAAACTTCCATAGAAAGAAATATAAATATTTTTTAAACAAAAAACCAGATTTATGTTAATTTACTATGATTAAAATTAACTTTTTAAAAGATATATCTGAAAAGATCAGTAGGTTTTTCTTGACTTTTGATAATATGCTAGTAGTAATATTGCTCTATTAAAGGTTACACGAAATTTTCTCTTGGCAGTTTATTGCTTCAGTAAAGTAATAATTAAATTTTTCTTTTAAAGCATTCAGATCTTTTGTAATCCCAGTAATTGTGCTTTGAGTGTTACATAATTTTAAGATCATAAACTTTTTAAATGTTTCAAAACTCATATTTTGTGGTTTTCAGTTGTTTTTTCACAAAAGCAGAGTTTTGATGAATCTTCAAATTTTGTCATGTGCTTCAACTATATCTGTATCTCCTGTACCTTATAAGAATAAATTTAACTCATCAGTTTAATGAATATATCTGCTAAATGCATGAACTTCAAAGCAAATGTCAAATTGAGTCAATTTTTCTAAATTTTTATTAGTTTAAAAATAATGAAGTTGCTGCGCTCTACAAGTTTTACTATTTTTTTTTTTTTTTTTTTTTTTTAAGTAATTGTAATGGTTTTTATTTTATTAAATTCTGCTATTGTAACTGCAATTTTAAAAATATTTATTTAAATAATCTGGCATAAATTTTCATAATAAAGCTTCACTGTGAGTGATGCAGTGAGTTCGTAATGCATTTTGACTAACTGCAAGCTCTTGATTAACAACATTCTGTATTTTACCACAAATACACATGTTGATGTATCTCATCCTGCACAAATCTTTTAGATTTTATGTAAGTATTAAGTCAACTGTTTCTTCATTAGTTCTTTAAGATTCACAGAATAACATACAGGGTGACAATTATTGAACTATATGAAATTAAACGTAAATTACTTACGAACTATGTAGTGCACACACTTTATTCTACATGTGAACGTCACTACAGATATTCGGATTTAAGTTATGACAAGTTCAATATGCCTGCCATAGCCCCACAAAAAATTAGTCTAATGGATTCAGATCCAGAGAATATGGCAGCCAATCGAGGCCCATGCCAGTAGCCTCTGGGTACCCTAGAGCCAGAAGGAGGTTCCCAAAGGGCTCCTTCAGGAAATCAAATACTCTCCTGCTTCGATAGGGTCGAGCTCCATCTTGTCGAAATCAGGGGTACTTTAGATAATGGGGTTGAAATAATTTTCCAAAACCTTCATGTACTGTTTAATATTCACTGTGCGATCAACGAATATCGCACCGATTATTCCGTGAATGGACATAACACACCACACAGTCACCTGTTGAGGGTGGAGAGACTTCTCGATCACTGTTATTGCTCGCAGAGTAGGGCCTTAACAAGCACTATATGCTCAAGCACGCTGCTCAGGCACCATTTTCACTTGCAAATGGCCAACAAAAACAAGGTGCGTGTGCAAGCACATACTAATTCCCATCATGCCCTACAGACAACCGTGCAGTCTGAATGTCCTAACACAAACCGTTCGGAAGTTGTGACAATTTTACATCATATAGTTCAATAATTGTCACCCTGTATCTTCAGAACTCAGGAGACATGTTCTTCCATATGTAATGTATGATGATAATAAGCAGCTGGTACAAATTATGCATATCACTAAGATACATCAGCTGTAGTACGAAAAATTTACTTTTAGTAACTGGATCAGTTGAGTTTCCTCAAAGCTTGTAATTCTACAAGTGATAGTGTTATTTGAAAGCAGCATTGTTTTAGATTTTATTAAGCTTTTTTTCAGCAAACATTATTCAAGTATATCCTTTATTGCTGAGGGCACTAAATGTTCACCAATTCTGTGTAGTTTACAAGTTTTCACAATTCAGTAACTAATCAGATATGAAACATTTCTTTTTATATTACCAATATGTCTATTTTTGTTGTGAAAAGTTTGAGAAGCTGATATTTTAAATTGAGATGCTTTATCAAAATGTTCCGATATCTTTTACTTAAATACTTCAGGAAGTTCAGATCGAGAGCACATCTAAACAGATGTATGTAAACATGACAACCTTAGTATAATAGTGGACACATTGTAATTGAACTTACTTGGAAGATATGAATGTGAGAATACATTTACCAAGTATACCACCCCAAAGTGAACTCTGACACTTTTAAATTGTTCCTTTCATTGATGTTGGTAGGGTGATTTGCATGTTCTTCTTCTCTTTCTAGATGTAAATACTTCTGGAATTATTCTTCACATTAAATCAAGACTGTCTAATCTAGTTTGCCTGTTGGCTATATCACATGATAGCAGCAACTTGCTGCTGAATTGACTTACTGTACTGTAACTTTCACTGAATTGTTGAACATAAATTGTCCATTTGCTTTATGCGCTTTTGACTATCGTACCCCTAGTTTGATTTCATACCCTGTTGTACTCGTTTCGTGTCTTGTCTCCTGATTGTTATTTCAATCTGTTTTGTTCTCATTTCACTCTTAATCAAATTCTTAATTTTTGCATACCAATTAACAGTTCCATATTGAAAATCTTTTGCACAAAAAGATACATATTTGTTGATTTTAGAAAATGGTTCATAGCTGGACCATTGCATAGTATCCACTCATACTTCTTCCTTTAAACAACAAATTGGCAAAAAATGAGCAAGATTTTAATTATTTTCAGAGTAGAAATTTTGCAAGGTTTTTTTCATGCCACACATTTAATTTAGAGATCCAGTTCAGGGACTTAGGAAAGAAAGAGGCTCAGGGATTGGAAAAATTTTAAAATGTTTTCATAATTAGTGATTTTTGTAATTAGGGTCAGGTGGGGTAAAACAGGTCAAAAAACAGCATATTTTAAATATGCACTTAACCAGCAGAAAATGTATTGGTTCCATTTGTTAAAAATTGCTCAAAATATGCAAATGAATATTCTTTATGACATTTTAAGAGAAATATCTCTCAAAAACAAAATATTTGTGCTGAAAAATAAATTTTAAAATATGCTGTTTGTGACTTATTTTACCCCATGGGTTGGGGTAAAATAAGTCATCCTTTAAAACTGTTTTAAATTTTAATACAACTTACTTCATGCAAATAAAATTACAAATACATATTCCTTTTTTTGATAAAAACTTGATTTTGTGTTCTTTCAAGAAAAAAAAGTCTCTATGGTCCATCATTAGTTCGGGAAAAACATTTAGAATTTACGATGCATCTACATCAGAAATATCTTTCTCTGGAAATTCCAGTAGGAACTTCCATTTCCCCTTTTTTTTATCCCTTCAAATTTTTCAGAATATTCATGATTGGGTGAAAGAATGATGCCATGAAATATTTTCTTTGATCTTTTCCCAGGAAATTTTAATTTAACACATTTTCCAACTTTTACGAATTGATTAGTATTAATGCTGTCCAAATTTTCTTCTTGAGAAAGACTTGGTTTTTTGTTTCTTTTACAGTTGATGTTTCTGTGATTTTAGCATATCTGTTAAATTTTTTCATCATACAATCAATTGAAAAATAAGTTGGTTGTTAAAATTACTCCCATTTTCGGTGTACATTTTTCAAAGGATCTTTAAAAGATTATGTTTGATTGGGTGATAAAATGTTTATAATAGCAGATTTTATGTACTTAAAAGGAGAATATATAAATAGTATCCTGTTCTATGACTGTTGAAGTCGCACTAGAATTAATTTGTCAAATTGGAGATTGATGATCTAGATTCATCCACTCTTGCATTTTAAGTTGATGCTAAACTACAGAGTTTCACTCAGAGAGTTTCAGGAGAATGTTGTCTCCTGCCTGCCCTGTGTATAAAAAATTGGCATGAAACTGGAATGAAACAACTTTTTGAATTACACCTACAATCTGAATGCTTTGATTCAGCTTTGTCTTTTTTTTCCTCTTAACATTAATTTATTTTTTAACATTAAATTATTTTATATCTATGTGTATGAAATAGCTCTAGAACAATATATAGCTTAATTTTAAAATAATTTATTAAAAGAATACATATGGAGTTATTTAAAACACAAAAAATGTAATTAGTTACTTTGTTTGCTAAGCCTAACATGATTCAACACCTGACCTATTTTTACCCCACATGTGTTCTTTTACTCCAAAATATTAATATTTTTTTTTTCTCACAAAAGTTTAGGAAATTCATCTTAAAAATGTGCTTTTTGGAATATAAGAAAATACTGTAAAATTTGCTTTTGAATTAGTTCAAAACCAAAGTTTTTCTTAGCAGCACATTCAAGTTACTAATACGAAACACACAAATAATTACTGGCTGTAACTAATAAGTATCAGTTACAGTTAATTTTGCATACAAAATGAAGACTAATATAAATAATATATAAAACCAGCAAAATTGGTATTTAAAAAATGTTTGGATGTTTTTTTAAAGAGTTTTTTTTTTTTTTTTTTTTTTTTTTTTTTTTTAACTGGACTATTTTACCCCCTGACTTATTTTACCCCACCTGACACTAATACTAATTATTAGCGAATATTAATTAAGATTTAATTATCAATTTATTTTCTTGAGAATATTTTCCATTCATTTTTAAAATGAAATTTTTTTTATCCCCTCCCATGATTTTTGAATTGCTACGCCCCTGAAACAGTTATTTCACTCACCTTGCAAAAGTTCTTTTTTGTGAAAAAGCCCTTATGAACTCACAAATCTTAGCAAATAAATAAAATGATAGGTTACAAGTCCATATATGCCTTTTTATTTTAATTAGCAATTTTTAAAAGAAACTCACTTAGATAAGACAACATGTTCAAAGGGTTTCATTAAAGAGGGGGGGGGGGGACTTATTATACGAATCAACAAAAATCCAGAAATATATAGGATTACACAATGGTAAGGAAAAAAGAATGAATCTGACTGATATGCAGCCGTAATAGAAAGCATCCTATGGTATATCTGGAAAACCTAACCTATATAGTTTTTTGAAATTCTAAAATATTTATGGATATGAAAATGCAGACAAACGGAACTGATTATTACTTGTAAAAATTTTTACAAAGTGTTAAAACAATTAAATTAACCTTTTAAACATTTTTTAAAGCGTGAAAAATAATGCAAAAAAAGTGAAAATGTTTTTCTGAAACTATATAATGCATTTTTTTCCCTTTTAAATTCATAATTTTTCTAATAATTTTCGCACATTTAATGTCCCAAATTAAAAAAAGACTATTGTAATTTAATAATAATGATTTATTTGTGTAATATAATAGCAAGCTGTGATATGTTTTTGACATTTTTAAACCATTCTGTCAAAAATGTTAATTGTCAAAAACTGTTTTTAAAATGTTAATAATACAGTAAATTATAAATATCTAAAACGATTGAGTAATTTCTTATTTTCTATAGATTTATTTTTAAATGTAACAGAACATTTGCTCCCCCCATCCTTAAGACAAAGGTTTTCAGACATTGCATTACTTGTACGAAATTTTTTCACGGTGATTTTCAATTAATGAAAATATTGCTGCGTATATGTCATAAATATTGGAGGGGGGGGGGGGAATTCCGGTTGTTGGTCTGTTTATTTATTTATTTATTTATTTTTCCCCCATATTAACCCTTTTTAGTTCTTTGTCGAATCCTGCTCGAAACTTCATTTATGCTTCCAATCTGTATAAATCTGATTACATATATGTAATTCGATTTTGCATCGAATGGACGGCATAGAAAATATTTCATTTATTAAGATTAATATGATAAATAATAAGTGAATTGCAAATAAAGCAATTAAAATTATTTAATTAGGAGTTGCTAGTAACAATATTGAAAAAGAATTTGGCGTGCAAAGTGTTAAGGCTCATTAGACCGGAACCTACCGCATAAAGTGGATTCCGTACTACTACGATTACGAAAATAGCCTCTATCGAGACTCGAACCCGGCACCTTGAAACAAAGTCAGAATGTTAACCATTCCACCGCTGGATGGGCAAGTTGGGCTGGGTGGAAAGAAACTGACATCTGATATTGTGGAAATATATTCTGAAGAAATGTCCCTTACCTACAAAAAAGAAACATTCTTCTACGATTAAATTTGACAGAGTTGTTTAATTTTCAAAATTTGCAATTTTTATTAATATTTTTGGTTACTCATAGGGATCAGTTACAAAACATTTTTATTCAATTATTTTTATGTATAATTTCAAATTTTCATTCTTCACTTTAATGTACGATCCCAAAATGGCAGTTCAAATTGTGGAAAGAAATAACTTGGTCACTATAGTGATAAAAGGATACATTTTATGTATAACTTTCAGGTTGCGTTGCCATCCCGCTTTTTCTAAATTTTTAACATGGTGATATAGGACAAAATTTTGTATAAATGTGCATAAATAGAATTATTTTTTAGTAATCATCATGAAATTTACAAGAATTATTTATAATAGAGACAGTCAACTGAGAAATTTTTTTTGTATGTGTAGGAGCCTCGTCAACCCCCCCTGGGGGGAGTCCCCCCTCGAGGGGAGTAAATTTTCAAGATGGGTATCATTCGAAAGGTCTCGTCAATACCTTTTAAAACGAATGGTTGAACTATAAATCTGTGATAATTTAAAACAAAGTTATCGATTTTTTTTTTTTACTTTTTACGAAAAAAAAAAAAAAAAACTTACAAGGAAACATTCAAAGGGTGTCATCTTCAAAAAGTATTGAAAAAAATATATTTGATTCTACTCTTCATAAAACACCAGAAAATGAAAAAAGTATCAGCTGAAATGAATTACAGCGACCACGAAAAATTATCAAAATTAAGCATATTTGGCGATTTCACACTGCTAGGCGATTGATTTTGAGTACTTCACACAGAAAAATGAAAAATCGAAACTTGTCAAGAGACATGCCATCTTTGTGACACTAAACGTTTGTCAAGTACGTTGACAAATTTGCACAAAATTACGCAAAATTTTAAACAATCAAAACACTACCTGACAATCCCATTTAGTCATGAGACACAAAAGTCGTTTTATTTTACCATGTATCTTTAATGTGTTTCGTCTGATGATCCGTTTTGCCTCTAAAACTTGTCAGATGACTAATTTCCCAGGTACAGTTTTCATTTTCCTCAAATTTGACCGGTTAGTCAGATGAGAGAATAAAAAAAAAATTGTTCCCGTTTTGTCAATTGACTAAGAAAATTTGTTTGGCTAGTCCAAAAGCTAAACATTGTTCTTCTTCTTATTTTTTTTTATTTGTTATTTATTTTTTGTCTCCTATTGACAACTTGTGTTAGTCAACCGAAACCGAAAATTAAACAATAAACTCATCGCATTTGGCGGGATACTGCAATTGCCGTTAGAGTTATTTTCATTTTAGAAAGAGAACGAGAGATTTTTTAGTAATCAGAATCAGCGAATCGAGTTTACAGCCAAAAGTAAGTGCTAAATACTTTATTTTCTTGTAAGCTTTGTAAGAATAGTAAATTGTAAATTTGTAGAATTCTAAAGCTTCGGCAATGTTCTAACAATAGGAATCGTAATTAGAATTTGTTCTAATTTATAAAGTTGTTTAAAATGTATAAAATTAAAAATACGTTATTATAAATCTAGTTTTACGTATCGTTGTATTATAAAAGTATATTTAATTTGTCTAAGCTATAGTTGTTTACATACACTTTTAACATTAAGCTCATATTAATATTTTTATACACAGAATAGTAATGATTTATTTTTCCCTAAAGATGGTTCAGAAGGTATTTGGATTTCCAAAGGACGTCAATTTAAGAAAGATATAGAAAAATGCTATCCATGGGGGTTTTGAAAGAAATCCGAATTTTAAGGTATGTTTTTTAAATTATCATTTGCAACATTATATCTATCTTAGAACAATAAAAAATAATATTAATACTTTTTTTTATGTTTAAACTTTTTAATGAGATAAATTTAAAAAATTTAAAGGTTTCTCGTTTATTTGTTATTATTTATTCATTTATTTATTTTTTAATTCCTGTTCTAAATAAATAATTTTTTTAATTTAAATAATAATTTTGGCAAAAGGTTGATAATTGTATGTAATAAAAATATGACATTTTTATTATTAAATGTTTGACACCAATTTTTTCAAAACAACTTTTAGCAAAAATATTATGAATTTAATATTGCATACTATATTCTGTTCTCAATTTAAAGTCAAATTGTTCTTATATACAATATTAATTATTAGCGATAAATAATAATTATCTTGGTAAATATATATATATTCAACTTCATGTTATTTGTTTCATTCAAATGATTGATGATTGTAGTAAAAGGTTGATATTTTTAGTTATTAAAAATTTGATATATATATATATATACTAGCAGACCCGGCCACGCGTTGCTGTGGCTATGTTATACGTTGAATTATAATGTAGTAAAATATTCAATATATTAAAATTATTATTTACGAATAAAGACCATCCTTGATAACATCCTTGATCTTAGCAGACTTAGCCCGCTTCGCTGGTCCCTATTTTTAAATGATTCACTATAATTAAAGAATTCTCAAAATTGCATTAATTTTTAACATGTGAAAAAAAAAGAGAAAAAAAAATCTGATCGGGAAAAATGTTCGACACTCATAATGAATCCATATATTATCGAAAGGAAAATGATATAAAATACAAAAAAATCTTCTCTCATTGGTGGAATAATCTGTTCGGACCCCCACTGCCTGCGGCAGTGTATACCTGCGCAAACCATGCGCACCGTTTCTTCATCCACCGTTCCCGCCCTTCTTAATAACTCTATACTTTCAAAAATATCCGCAATCGATTTATCGGGCCTTAAAACTTAATAATACTAATTTTCAAAGTTCTAACTCTTATTTCTATTATTTTGCCCCTTTGCCCTCCCCCCTCCCACTATTCTAAATAATTTTACAAATTCGAAAATATCTACAGTTTATTTGTAGGTGTCAAAAACCTGTATGCACCAATTTGAACGATCTAACTATATTTTTATTTTTTGCCCCTCTGCCCCCCTTCCCGCCCCTCCTAATAAATTTACAAATTCGAAAATATCCGCAATCGATTTGTTGGTATCAAAAATTCTATGCACCAATTTTGAATGATCTAACTCCATTTTTATATTTTGCTCCTCTGCCCCCCCCCCCTTTTCCGCTCCTCTTAATAATTTTACAAATTCGAAAATATCTGCAATCGATTTGTACGTATCAAAAACTTCTATGTACCAATTTTTAGCGATGTAACTCTATTTTTATTTTTTTGCCTCTCCGCCCCCTTACCCGCCCCTCCTAATAACTTTACACTTTCGAAAATATCCTCATTCGATTTGCAGGCCTCTAAAACCTCTCTATACCAATTTTGAACAGTCTATCTGCATTTCTATTTTTTTTTTGTTGTTGTTTGTTTGTTTGTTTGTGAAATCACGTTTTGGCCCCTCCCCCCCCCCCTTTTGGGAGGCGAATTTTGCAATAAAAACTATCCTATCTCTCAAGTTGGACCAAATTGCACACAGTGTCCAAATTTCATTAAAATCGGCTCATTAGTTTAGGAGTTCATCGCGGACAAACATAATAAATTTTATATATAAGGATATATATATATATATATATATATTAAATTATAAAGTTTTGATCAATAAAGCACAAATAAGTAAAAAACAGGATTAATTTCACTGTATTATCTTCATTATAATATGAATTCAATTTACACTTCAGTCTAAGTAACACGTGGCCGGCTATGCTAACACCAAAAATTTAAAAAGTGGAAATAATTGAATTATACGAAATTTATTAATAGGTTAAAAAGTTGAAGATTTTTTGTGTAGATGGCAGCACCAAATATATTTCAGCTTTCATTTCAACCCAGTCGAAAGGTATCGACATCTGTTAGAATCATTTGGAGTTAACAGATAATTGTGACTGTCAAATAATAACAGACAAATAATTAGCAATAAATTAAAATTGCGACTATAATTTGAGATTTAAACTATCCTATCTCTCAAGTTGGATCGAACTGCACATGGTGTGCGAATTTTATTATAATCGGTTAAGTGGTTTAGGAGTCCATTGAGGACAAACATTGTGACACGAGATTTATATATATTAAGATATATATATTTTTAAACAAATTTAATCAAAAATTATACGAGTTTAAATTATTAGATACTGTATTCTCGATTCAAAATCAAATTGTTCATGCGCAGCATATTAAGTATTCCTGATAAACAAAAGATATCTTGTTAAAAATATGTACTTAATTTCATGTTATTTGTTTCATTCTTAACACATTTAAATTTAAAAACTATTTGATATGTCAATTTAAACAACATTTTTTTCTTTTAACTATGCTCTATAAAATAAGTAATTCTTGCAAACATTTAGTTGTATACTCTATTTCCACAATAACTTAAAATTAATTTTGATTTGATTTTCTACATATATAAGAATGAAGTACTGGATTTTTCAAAATTTTCTTTTTCTGGCTTTTGGTGCATTTACAAATTTGATATTTCCTTAAACTCGATTAAACCATTTTTAGGAGATGTCTGTCTGTGTATAATCAAAATTTTATGTTTTGGGTGCTGTATCTCACAAAATAATGAACAGAATTGTACAAAAGTTTATATTTGGATGCACGTTCACATAAATTCGTGCTGAATAAATCATCTAAGAAGTGGCGCTACTATGCTGCAATTTCCCACAATTAAGGAAAGACTATATCTTAGCTTCTATTGTGTAGAACTTCACATAACGTAATGTTCAAATAGTCGATTGTGAAAGACTATGTTTATTCAACTTAGGTGCATATCGGTCATCAGGTAATGCCAGTATGTTGCAATTTTTCACATTTAAGAAAATGCTGTAACTGAGCTTCTGTGATATATAAATGCACTAAACTTGATATATGCAACAGCCATTATGAACTATTATGCTGATTTAATTTGGACGCATATCGGCCGACAGGTGACGTTGGCATGGTGCAATTTTCTCTATTTATAGGACAGCCATATCTCAGCTTCTATGATATGTATGTGCACCGAATTTGATATGTAAGGTGTATGTCATTCATCCAAATACTATGCCAAACTAGCTTTTTAAAAACTATGCCGAATCAATTTGGGTGTACATCAGATGACGCGCAACGCTACTATTACTCTTTGTAAATTTCCAGATAGTTATAGTATCTCAGCATCTATTTGTTAAATTAGTTTGTAAAATCTTTATTTGTGAGAAGCTGTGTTAATTACTTTGTGCATTGTAACTGATATATGGTGCTATTATTTTAAATAATAATAGAAGAAAATTTTGTAATGGCTACAGCTTATGCTAATTTTAGATATAGTGGGTTAAATATATGTTAGTAATTTGCAACTGGTAATTATGAATAATTTACTTATAAATTGTCAAATATAGTTCCTTAATACGTAACATTTTTCCCCCACAATAGTATCAAGACACGGTAAAGGTATATAAACTTTATCATTAATGGTATAAATGGCAAACATTTCCAATTTAACAATAAAACTTTCTTTAATAATTTACAACAAGTAATTTAAAATACTTTATTTAAGTGGGCATGAATATTATAATACTTACAAAACTTTAAATTGACACCATAAAAATAAAATATCTCGCAACAACTGTTTCGGGTCGAAAGAGCACACGACCCTTCGTCAGGCACCCAAAGTAGGCACGAGTGCAGCAGTCAAAGTGGTAATGCACGGCTTTGACTGCTGTACTCGTGCCTACTTTGGTCGCCTGCCGAAGGGTCGTGTGCTCTTTCGACCCGAAACCATTGTTGCAATTTTTTTTTTTTTTATGGTGTTTATTCAAAGTTTTGTAAGGATTATTTTGCAACGCCAGTTCTGTGGTGCGAATAATTAATAAACCTTTTTTCATTTTCTTTGTGAAACAATAGACAGACGACCAGCCTCTCTCTCTCTCTCTCTCTCTCTCTCTGTGTGTGTGTTTTTTCTCTCTGTGTTTGTTTATCTTCGATAGCGCACATTCGATCTACGACTGCAATTCACAGCTATCGTACTGCTCACCTTTCAAAATATTTTTTACAATTATAAATCTAAATTTATAGGCATATTTATAACTCTGTAACTAATTTAAACAATATACACATGCTAGACATGTATGGGAGCTCCCTATTCGTAACCAGAAAAATAGATCCGTATTTGTATGGATCTGTTTTCTTTTCTTCAACGAAACTAATATGTATCTTTTGTAGAAATTGTATGAAAATTAGAAAAGTATTATAAATATTTTTTGACTGTTATTAATATATAAATTAAATAAATACAGTATAACCTCGTATTTACATCCTGGAAATTGAAAAGATTTCGCAATTTACATTTTTTTTTTTTTTTTTTGTACTTTATTTTATATTCAATAGAAGAAAGTACTAGATTCATAAAAATTTTCGACTTCCGTTTTTCGATGAATTTGCACGTATTGAAAGTTCCAGAACACGATTTGACTATTTTTAGAAAATATTAGATATGTGGCGGTTAACTGTAACCACCAACTGGTGATTGACTGATAAACTCACATTCTGACATTTTAACTGTAACTGTAATAACATGGCTAATCATTAACTGCAACTGTAATAACATGCTAATCATTAACTGCAACTGTAACAACATGCTGATCATTAACTGTAACTGTAACAGCAACTTAAAAATAATGTTTTTCAATATGAGCTAGCGTGCATTACCGGTACGTTGCACGCACGATGTATAAGAAGTTCAATTCTGATCATTTTTCTTAATATATTATTATTTTTAGATGCTTTGAGTCCTTATTATTGATTCAATACTTTGAGATGCTTGATCCATTTATCTGAAAGCATACGACTACAATGGTGTTACAAAACCAAATTGGTGACTTGTGAGTGAAAAGATCGCGCATCAACTTCCTTCTCAGCAACACGCGATATCTTTATGCATCCGAGGTATGTGTCATCATTCAGCTAATGCAATATTTAAAATCTCAAGATAAGTGATTTGAGAAAGATGTCGTGCATTTATTTTCAACTATTTATATGATACGCAGTGTTTACGATTACGACTGTGTGCGAAGCCTCGTGCACGATATATCTTCAAATTTTTATTACCGGGGATACTCAATTATGGTCAGTAAGCATATTTTACTCCATTATTTTATGCACTAATGTTGTATTTTTCCCTAAAGTATCTAAAAATTAAGGTTTAAAATATGCTATTTTGCAATAGTATTTTTTCAATTCTCTGTTATGGGTGCTTTATTTTTGCTCATATGAAACCTTTGCTCGATAATTTTTGTACATAACTTTCTTAATGGTAAATTTGTATTCTGTATTTCCTATTTTGTATTGTATTACGTACACCTAAGCTTTTATATATATTTTTCATTATGCCCGAGACTGATGAAAACAGTAGCCATCAAGTGGCATATGTTGGGGTAAAACCACCCCCGTTTTGGAAGACAAATCCATCACTATGGTTTCTCAGATTGGAGGCACAATTTTCTTTAGCTAAAATAACATGTGAAAGTACAAAATTTAATCATGTCGTTGCGGCAGTCGATGCAGATATTCTTACGTCTGTTAGCGACCTTATTATGACTCCTCCATCTGATAACCCATACGAAACATTAAAAAAGCGTCTCATTGAATCTCACTCAGAGAGTGAGGAATCCCGGATACGTACCTTACTGCAGGGTGTTGAACTTGGCGATTCTCGCCCATCCCATTTGCTGACACGTATGCGTTCCTTAGCTGGGGATGCTGTTGGGGAATCTTTCCTTAAATCCTTATGGCTCGCACGTCTTCCTCAAACTACGCGTAGCATTGTAGGTGCATTAAGTGATGACTTGTCAAAATTAGCAGGGGTCGCGGACAAAATTAATGATCTGTCATCAACCCCGCAGGTTAATGCTACTAGCAGCAGTATATGTGCTCCACCAGCACACAATTCATCCCTAGAGGTTAAAATCGAGCAGCTTACTCAGCAGATGAGTGAGTTGGCTGCTATTGTAAACAGGCGTGAACGTTCACGGGGCAACAAATATAGTCATCGTAATCGTAGCCGCTCCAAAAGTCGCTATAAAGAACCAGCGAATAATCAATGTTTTTATCATACTAACTTTGGTGCAAGAGCAAAAAAGTGTAATTCTCCATGCTCTTTTCGAACCCAGGAAAACTAATTTGGCGTTCGCATCTGGGCCATGATTGCGACCGCCATGTAAATCGCATCCTTTTGGCCGATCCTTCCTCTAAATTAAAATTTCTCATTGACACGGGCGCGGATATTTCGGTCATCCCTGTTAGTGTCATCAAACGACCAGTTGTTAATGAGGGGCTTGTTCTTTATGCCGCAAATGGCACAAAAATACCAACTTTCGGAACTCAACGGCTTACCCTTGATCTAAACTTACGTAGAACATTCACTTGGTCCTTTGTGGTTGCTAAAGTTAGCCAACCTATCATAGGCATAGATTTTTTAAAAAGGTTCAATCTACTGGTAGATGCTAAACACAATAGTATCATTGATGGTGAAACGATGCTATCATCGCAGGGTAAAGCTACTCAAATTCTGCCAGGCAATAGTGCTGTGAGCATTCTTTTCGGTTCTTCCAAATTTGACAAAATTTTAGCCAATTACCCAGAACTTACTAACCCTTCCCATACCCCAAAAGAACAACCACAGCATTCGGTTTTTCACCATATTGAGACCAAAGGCCCACCTGTATTCTCTAAACCCCGTCGATTGTCGCCAGAACTTCTGGCAGCTGCTCGTCAGGAATTTGAATTTCTTCTGGCTCAGGGTATTGTGCGGCCTTCCAAAAGTGCATGGGCGAGCCCTCTTCATATGGTTCGGAAAGCGAATGGTGGATGGCGTCCTTGCGGTGATTACCGACGCTTGAATGCCATTACTGTCCCAGATCGTTACCCACTTCCACATATCCAAGATTGTACTCAGTTATTTCATGGGAAACAAATTTTTACAACTTTGGATTTAGCTCGCGCTTACCACCAAATCCCTGTTAATCCTGCAGACATAGAAAAAACAGCCGTAACAACACCATTTGGCTTGTTTGAATTTTTGTTTTGTCCATTCGGCTTGCGAAATGCGGGGCAGACCTGTCAGAGGTACATTCATCAAATATTAAGTAATCTTGATTTCTGTATACCTTACCTCGATGACATTCTCATTGCGTCAGCTAACGAAGATGAGCATGAGGAGCATCTTAGGCAAGTTTTAGATCGCCTCAGACTCCATGGGCTTAAGTTGAACCCGGCTAAATGTGTTCTAGGAAAATCTTCGGTTTCCTTTTTGGGATGCCTTATAACAGCCTCTGGTGTAAAGCCACTTCCTGAAAAGACTAAGGCAATAGCCGAGTTTCCGAAACCTAAAACGATTATAGAGTTGCGACGTTTTTTGGCGATGCTCAACTTTTATCGTCGATTTATCCCAAATGCGGCCAAAACTCAGGCACCTTTACACGAGTTGCTAAAAGATTCTAAAAAGAATGATAAACGCCCGGTCCCCTGGAATGATACATTAATCCAGGCATTTGAGGCATGTAAGCACGATCTAATTCATTCTGCAACTCTTGCTTATCATGCTCCGGACCAGCCAATTAACCTAATGGTCGACGCATCCAACATTGCAATAGGCGCTGTTTTAAATATCTTAAATGATAATAGTTTACAACCCCTTTCATTTTTTTCGCGTAAATTGAGTCCTACTGAGCAAAGGTACAGCACTTATGACAGAGAGCTGTTGGCAATTTATTCAGCTGTAAAATATTTTCGGCACAGTTTGCAGGGAAGACACTTCATTATATATACAGACCATAAGCCACTGACCTTCGCTTTTTCAAAAACTTCAGATTCCAGTTCTCCTCGCCAGCTGAGACAGTTGGACTTCATATCCCAATTTAGTACAGACATTCGGCATGTTGCTGGAACTGACAATGTAGTTGCTGACACCCTGTCACGGATAAATAATATCCAACATTCTTCTACTGATTTTTCCACAATGGCTGCAGAGCAAGCGACAGATAAGCAATTGGCTGATATCCTTGTCAAGCCTGATTTATCCCTCAAACTCCAGAAAATGACAATAGGTCCTAACTTAGAACTTTATTGTGATCTGAGCACTGGTAAAGTGCGACCATATGTTCCTGAGTCATTGCGCTTCGGAGTTTTCAAGAGCCTCCATTCCTTGTCACACCCAGGTGTTAGAGCCACTCGAAAGCTGATCCAACAGAGATTTGTATGGCCTTCCATGCAGAAAGACATTGCCAAATGGGCACAGTCATGTATAGACTGTCAAAAGTCAAAAGTTCATCGACATACTCGTAGTCCACTGCAGCAGTTTCCCATCACTTCACAGAGATTCGAGCACGTGCACCTGGATATCGTGGGACCCTTGCCTCCATCTGAGGGATATACCTACTTGGTAACCTTCATAGATAGATTTTCTCGTTGGCCAGAGGCAATACCAGTGCAGGATATCACAGCTGAAACAGTGGCACGAACCTTGGTGGCACATTGGATTGCCAGATTCGGTGTCCCTAGAACAATCACTACAGATCAGGGACGACAATTTGAATCCCATTTATTTTCCTCCTTAATGAAAATTTTGGGCATGCATCGTATTCGCACCACCCCTTACCACCCATCAAGCAATGGACTGGTAGAGCGATTTCACCGGACTCTTAAGCAGGCCCTAAAATGTCATAACAGTCCTCGCTGGACAGAGACTTTACCTATTGTGCTTTTGGGTCTCCGTGCCACATTTAAAGAAGATCTTGGTGGTACTTGCTCCGAAATGCTGTATGGAACAACACTGTCCTTACCAGGGGAGTTTTTGGAACCTTCGAAAGAGGAGCCACAAACAGACCCAGCGTCTTTCTTACAGCAGCTGTGCCATACCATGCGAGATATTGCGCCAACTTCTACGTCTTTCCATGGCAAACCATCATGTTTTGTGCATCCTTCATTAGGGACTTGTACCCATGTTTTTGTACGTAATGACTCAGTCAAAGCACCATTGACACAGCCATACAATGGACCTTATTGTGTCACAAAACGTAGTGCCAAACATTTCACCATCCAAATAAATGGAAAAGAATGTGTAATTGGTATAGACAGACTTAAGCCAGCCTTCCGAGCTCAGGATGACATTCCGTCAGCACCGCCTGCTGGGGCTACAGACAGTTCCCATACTCCTACACCTAACTTAGGGGAACCGACAAGTGTGGTACCAAGTCTACCTCCAAACCAAACTACTCGTTCTGGCAGAGTTGTCCGGTTCAATCCGCGATATTTGTGATGGTTCAGTACTTACAGTACTTGGGGCGGAGTACTGTGGCGGTTAACTGTAACCACCAACTGGTGATTGACTGATAAACTCACATTCTGACATTTTAACTGTAACTGTAATAACATGGCTAATCATTAACTGCAACTGTAATAACATGCTAATCATTAACTGCAACTGTAACAACATGCTGATCATTAACTGTAACTGTAACAGCAACTTAAAAATAATGTTTTTCAATATGAGCTTTCAATATGAGCTAGCGTGCATTACCGGTACGTTGCACGCACGATGTATAAGAAGTTCAATTCTGATCATTTTTCTTAATATATTATTATTTTTAGATGCTTTGAGTCCTTATTATTGATTCAATACTTTGAGATGCTTGATCCATTTATCTGAAAGCATACGACTACAATGGTGTTACAAAACCATAGATATGCCTCTGTGTGTGAGAAAGAGACAAAAATTTTGTGGCGACTGCAACTCTGGAACTACTGCACGTAATTGCATATAAATTTATATGTAAATGCACCTTGACATAAATTAGTGCCTATCAACTTTTGGTGCCCATCCATCAAGAAATGGTACTGCTATATAGCGATTTCTAGAGACCATATATTAGGAAACTATATTATACAGGGTCTCTAGCGATTTCAACAATTTAAGGGAATGCTATGTCTCATGAACTACTGCAGAGAATTGCATATAAATTTATATGTAGATGCACCTTGACATAACCTAGTCCTTATCAGCTTTTTATGTCAATTTCTCAAAAGATGGCGCTGCTATACAGTAATTTTCACAATTCAAGGGAAGGCTATATCTCAGGAACTACTACACATAAATTTATAGGTGGATCTACCTCGAGATAAATTATTGTCCATCCACTTTTGGTATCAATAATTCAATAGGTGACGGTGCTATATAGCGATTTCCATAAATTAAGGAAAAGAGATATCTCAAGTTCTATTGTGTACAATAATAATAATAAATGATATGTGAAAAGATCATTATCAGATATTATGCTAATTCAATTTGGATGCATATCGGCCAATAGGTGGCGCTGCTGTACTGCAATTTTCCCCGAGAACGGAAAAGCTATATTTCAACTTCTATGGTGTATTGTACAAAATTTGATATGTGAGATAACCATTATGAAAACGCATTTTTTAATGTATTATTTATAGAGAATAAAGCTGTCTTTCTTTGTACTTTCAATGCAATTTTTCTCTAAGATGAAAATCGCCGGCATTCAGTATGGTAGGTAATTTAAATAAATAAGAGCTTTAATAAATTATTTGTACTGAGCGAATTTGTATTAGAAAATATAAAAAGAAAGTCTTGTGGTGGCCACAACATACTTTTTTTTTTGTTGTTTTTTTAAATACCTTTATTTTTAATAAAATCCAATCCTCGCTTTTATGTGAACGAAATTTTCAAAGCAAATATAGAGGAAATACTTGTCGTGATTTCATTTAAAGCTATTATGTTGAGACCACCGCAAAACTTTCTTCTATATTTTCCTATAGGAAAATTCATTCGCCCAGTAAAAATATTTTTTTAAAACTATTATTTATTAAAATTATCTACCATAATGAATGCAGATAATTTCATTTTAGAAAAAACTAACACCAATAATAAGAAAAGAAAGACAGTTTAATTCTCTATAAATAAAGTCTTAAAAAATGCTTCTTCATAATGGTTACCTCATATATCAGGTTTTGTACAGTTATATGACACAGAAGTTGAGATATAGCCATATCCTGTTCTCAGAGAAAATTGCAGTATACCAGCGCCACTTATTGGCTGATATGCATCCAAATTGAATCTGCGTAATGTCATATAATGGCTACGTTGATACGTGTCAAGTTTTGTTTGATTATACTATACACAACAGAACCTTAGATACAGCCTTCCCTGAAAACGCGAAAGTCGATGTATAGCTGCACCAACTGTTGAGAAGTTGACAAAAAATATTGGTGGGCATACTTACGTCAAAGTTTATCTGCATATAAATTTATGCAAATTCGTTTAGTAGTTTCTGAGATATAGCTTTTCCTGAAATCGCGGTCTAGCAGCGCCACTTGTTGAGCAAATAACACCAAAAGTTGATAGGCACTAACTTAGGCCAAGGTACATCTGCATATAAATTTATATGCAGTTATCTGCAGTAGTTCCTGAGATACGTTGTCACAAAATTTTTGTCACACACAGACACAGACACATATTTTTCTAAGAATGGTCAAATCGTGTTCTGGAGCCCTCAAAACGTGTAAATCCATTGAAAAGCGGAAGTTGAAAATTTTTACGATTGAAATACTTTATTCTATTGAACACAGAAGAAAGTAAAAAACAATATAAAATAAACACATTTAGGAAACTGATTCCATCAAGACAGATAATAATAATATTCTTTATCGTCTTCTCTAGAACAAATAAAAGCAAAGCAGATGTTTAATTGCGAATCATATACATCCGTGCAACCCAAATTATTATAGTAAATAAATATTCCCGTCGAACAAATGCAATAAATAAAGATACTTTTTTTTTTTCAGAATATAATTACACAATGAACTACTATCACTGACCTTGAAGCACATTTTTGCAATCTTGAAGTTCACAGCTCACATAAGTGTTTAATCGTTATTATTAGTCTTTTTTTTTTTTTTTTTTTTTTCCCCTTCAGATTTTTAACGCAATACAATTAGTAAGTACATCTTTTTTTTTTTCTTGTATGTTCAATGGAAGAAAGTATTGGATTTGTAAAAATTTTCGACTTCCGGTTTTCGATGGATTTACAAGTTTTGAGAGGTTAGACCACGATTTGACCATTTTTAGAAAATGTCTTGTCTGTCCGTCTGTGTGTGTATGTATGTGTGACAAAAATTTATTGCAACTGTATCTACGGAACTACTGTTCAGAATTACATATAAATTTATATGTAGATTCACCTTGACCTAAATTAGTGCCTATCAACTTTTGGTGTCAATCGCTCGAAAGGTGGCGCTGCTATGTAGCGATAGCATTTATAATATGGTTGTCAACATTCAAATATGCTTAACAATAGTGTTCTAACAGGGATATATTCATTAAAAATAATAATAATTTAATAAAAAAAAATCAATAAAACCAGATCGATTTTTAAAAAAATCTCGTGCTTGCTTTTCTAAAGTAATCATACAAATTATAAGGTATGGTGTTATATGACAATATATATATATCATCATTACCAATTTCAGCCTCTATCAACCCACTGCAGGATGAAGGCCTCTGCTAGGCGATTCCAAACTGTCCTGTTTTCGCACACACACACACACACATATATATGTGTATATATATATATATATATATATATATATATAATAATTTATGCATAGATTAAGAAAGGTTTTGATAGAATATTTCGTCTCCTCATTGATTTATTTGATTTCCAATGAAGCCATCTATGATAGATGCAACTTCTTAATTGAATGCAACCTATGCAATGAGGTGAAATTTACACCTCATATAACATATTTCTTAGTAATGTCCTGATGTCTTTTTTTTTTTTTTTTTTCTTTTTTTTTTAAGGTTTGTGAGCTCTATTTTAAACCTGATGGAATTATACAAACTATAACTTATTTTGATGAAAAAGAAGGAAAGTTTTATCAAGTCCCAAGAAATAAACCAATTGTTAAAGATGGTGCTATTCCTACAATTTTCAGCGGCTTGCCATCTTTAGGCACACACAAATTACGTTTTATTACCTAATTATATTTGTGCTTTTATATTATTATTATGATTAATTTTTATGTAAATTATGGAGCAATCTTCTTCATGTATATGAAACATTTATAATTTTCAATAAAATTATTTTTATCTTGATTTTTGTCTTTTATGTATTATTTCAATTACATAGTTTTAATGAAGGAGAAATCTTATTTAAATAAGCCACTTAAATTCTTCATTTAAAGAATGTTGAAAGTAATGTTATCAGGTAAGTGAGAGTTATTTTGGATGATCAAATACTTATAAATTGTTATATATTAAAATTTCTCT
Source organism: Salticus scenicus (assembly GCA_963930645.1). NCBI lineage: Eukaryota > Metazoa > Arthropoda > Arachnida > Araneae > Salticidae > Salticus > Salticus scenicus. The sequence continues at coordinate 142,865,059 of OZ005657.1, forward strand.
GGGCATAAAATTTACAGAGATGATTAGAAATAAAAATTCTTATTATATATGTTAAAGTGTTTTTAATGCAAATTTTATGTCCACCCTCACCTTGAAAAAAAAAATTATATCATTAATATTTATGATTTTAAAACTTTAAATAACCTGAAATTTGGAGTTCGATGTTATTTATAGTTTAGTGCATTGTATCGTCTATACCGTGCATATTGTTTATATTGCCTGTATCAATTGTTAAAGCACATTGTATCGTCGTACTTATCTGTAATTTTAATCAGGTGGAAAAAATCCATTATTAAAAAAAATATATACATATATTCAGGTGGCTTAAATATTAAAAAAAGGAACTTAAAAAAAAAAAAAAAGTTTACATTTATTTTTGTAACCACAGCGTATAAAATGAAAGCACCGATGAGAATATATATATATATATTCCTAAATCCATATATGAGGATGTGCATAAAAAGTGGACTAAATCATGTGGCGCCACAATCCTCTTGGAATGCCTTGATAAAAAAGTGTTGGATAAATGCGTGCGTTAATGATGAATAAAGGTAGGGAAGAATGATTAAACTAGCAAATTCTTTGTTTCAGTAGTTTGTTAAATTTCCAGTATTCATAGCTGCTAACTTTTTTAATTGATTCTGGAATGTTGTTAGTATATCGCCCTCTGTTCAAACCATATTCTTTGAGGAGTAATTATCTTCATATTTAATTGTAATTACATGCTAAAGAAAATTATTCTATTAAGAATATGGTATGAAGAAAAGGGCGAATGTTAACAACATTCCGGAATAAATTGAAAAAGTTGGCAGCTATGAGTATTTTATTCCAGTTGATGGACAAGTAATATTTTTCAGAAAAGTTTTTAAATATTTTTTCAAGGTTGAACATTTAAAAGGGGAGGGGGGATTAAACAATTACAAAAGTAAAGAGGTTAAGACTAACAACAATGCTTTTTCAAAAGCCCCTGCAAACAAGTATGAGGCCACTTCCTCGTAAAATATGAGGGATTTTAATCTATTAAATTTTTTTGATTAATCTCTCTCAAATATTATGAGACAGGCTAGTCAAATATTTTTTTTTCGGGCTAAAATTCCTCCACAAATATTATGAGGCAACTTAGTCAAATAGAGACTAGTTTTCCTTTTCAAATATTACCAGACAGATTAGTCAGGTAAATAGTCTTGACTATCCTGCCTCTTCAGATATTCATTGAAAATTGACTAGTTTGCTTCGTAAAATACCTGTTGGCTGCTGACTAACCGTCTTAATCAAGTGCAGATTCTGACTAACTTGCCTTGTCTGGCAACTGCGGTTGTTGACTAACCTTCCTGGTCAGATAATTATGATTATCGACTAGCCTTCTTTGTCTAATAATATTAACCTTCCTAGTCTGGAGTAGTGTTTTGGAGACTAGTTCAGCAAGTACACTTTTCAGTTTTGGTGACTAGTTCAGCAAGTACACTTTTCAGTTTTGAAGACTAGTTCAGCAAGTACACTTTTCAGTTTCGGTGACTAGTTCAGCAAGTACACTTTTCAGTTTTGGAGACTAGTTCAGCAAGTACACTTTTTGGCTAGTCAGTTATTTTGGTTAGTCAATTCTGTATTGTCAGCTGAGCATTTTGGCAGGTCACTGTGACCAATTTATTTTTCTGTGTGTTGGCGGAAAAGCAAAACACGGTTCTGTTCGTACACGGCAATCTCGGTGCTAGCAAACGTATCGCCTAACAGCGCTAAATCGCCAAATATCCTTTTGATAATTTTTTGTGGTCACTGTAATTAATTTCAGCCGATACTTTTTTCATTTTCTGGTGTTTTATGAAGAGTAGAATCACATATATTTTTTTCAATACTTTTTGAAGATGACACCTTTTGAATGTTCCCTTGTTAGAAAAAAAATCGTTTTTTTTTTTTTCTTTTACGAAATTTAACCAAATTTGGTATTTAGTTGGCCCCTGACATAAACTGGTGTTCATTAGATTTGGGGATCAATCGCACGACAGGAGGCGCTGTGATCGTATTTTTTCTAAATTTTTAACATGGCATTAATTTCGTATAAATGTACATAATGAGAATTATTCTTAACCTGTGATTTTAAAATTAATATGAATTATTGATAATAGTAGTAGTTAATTAGGAAAAAATTTTTGTACATGTGGGGGCATTGCTCCCCCCTCCGGGGGTGGCGTAAATTTTCAAGATGGGTATCTTTCGAAAGGTCTCGTCAATACCTTTAAAACGAATGGTTGAATAATTTAAAACAAAGTTATCGATTTTTTTACTTTTAACGAAAAAAAACTTTGATTTTTTTTTTTTTTTTTTTTTTTTTTTTTTAAGTATTGTTACTGAGTGAATTTGTATAGGAAAATATAGAAGAAAGTCTTGTGGTGGCCACAACATACTAGTTTCAAAATTCTTTTTGTTGATGTGTTTCACGACAGGATATTATTACTCACTTTATTCATTTTTTTTTTTTTTTTTGAAAATTTATGTAGGTTTTCAATAAACGGTTTAAAAAAAAAAAAAAAAAAAAAAAAAAGGCCTTTTAATGGTAATACTTTGCATCTTACATGTTTATGTATGTTCATTTTATGAAGATAAAAGTATTAACATAATTTTCATATAAAGAACTATTTTTTTTTTTTTATGCTAGAGAATGTGTTGAATATGTAATAATCTTTCATTTTAAAAATCTACATTTTGACAGGAAACAAATCAATATTTTGAATATATTTATATTTTTATGGTTAATAATATTAATTTTACATTAGAAAATACATTAATTTATTTCAAGTGTAATATGAATTAGTTTAGAAATGCAAAACGATTGTGATAAAACAGTTAAGAATTACAATAAAGTGTTTTACATTTTTATGAAAAAAAAATGCTCTTTATAGGCCATTTATTTATAAAATATCTTTTTATTTTTTTTAATCATTTGATAACCTTTTTTTTAACAAGCATCAAAAAGATAAATTTTCAAGAAAAATACTAAACATAATTGAGCGTAACAAATTATTTTTTGTTTAACTATTAACCAGTTAGAGAGAATTACAGAACTATAAAATACTGTACTGTATAGTATTTGTAAGAGTATAAGTTACTTTTTCTAGCTTTTTAAGTGTCGAAATATTTTTTATTTAAATGTTATAAAAGTGTTAATTTATTATCTTTAAATAAAAAATTAATTCACTCTTCCCTAGTCAAAAGTGAAATAAACGACACTTTATACCTTTTTATACAATTACAAATACTACTACTAATTTTCTTAAGCACGTATATTCTAAAAGAATGCCGAATATACTTGTAGAATCATGAATATATTGTTTATTTTCTAAAATTTCCGAAAATATTTGCATAGTCTATATTTTAGGCAAAAAAAAAAAAAAAAAAATGAATATTTGTATATCTTTTTTTAACATTCGAATGCTTATTGAAATTATTCTTTATGAGATGCTATAGAATATAGTATTGTCATTCATTCTGATCAAGGTCGTAACCAAGGATGCGGAGTTTAAACTCGAAATTTTGAAAATTTGTGGAGTTATTTTTTTTAAGTATACCGGGTGTCCTACAAGTCTGTAGACATTTTAAAAATTCGTATAAGTTGAAAAAATTGATAGAATTGAACGCGGTTTGTGAATAAGTTATTCACCTGAAAGGGGACTTTTTTTTTTTCCTTTTTTTCCCTTTAAAAAAAATCGTCGGTAGAGGGCGTTGCACAAATGCGTAACGAAAATATGCAAATGAGAGTCCTATAAATTACACGATTAATACAGTTTATTTCTTATTTTGCCTCCTATTTGCGCAAAAATGAAATTTCAATTGCGATGCTGACTTAGTGAATAAAGAGTTTTTAATGATACAGAATTAGTAATGAAGATATTTTCCTTCGGGTAACAACAGCCGACTGAAGCTGTAGTCAGTGGTGTTGTAATTCACTTGCAAACTGCAATTTTGTGGTGATGGCGGACATTTAGAACAGGATTTATATGCCTCTAAATATTTGCATTCATATATAGTTTTTCACGGAAATGTGCGATTCGCTCACAATAACTATTTTTTTTTTTTTTTTTTTTTTTTTTGCAAAAAAAGAATATATATATCCATTCCCTTCACGAGAATAACTTTTTCACAAACTCCATTTATTTCTACCATTTCCTTCAATTTTTATGAATTTTTGAAATGTCTGCAGACTTATGGGGACACCCAGTACATAATTTTTAACGCACAATATTAGGTACTAAAGCTTGAAACCCCACAGATTTTTTTTTTTTTTTAATCTCTCTCTCTTTCTGGCTACGGCTCTAAGTCTGATTATGTAACAGTTAAAAGAAAAATAATTTGCTTCGTTCAATGATATTATCTTGATCATTTTTTGTTTTTAGTTGATCAATATACTATGTTTTCTGCCTTTTACATGTTTTGAGGTGTGAGGAATTCGAAAATTACAATGTCAGTATGCTGTCCATCTGTATGTTAATCAGTTTGATAGTGTGTTAGTTTGTGTATATATCTCAAGAACAAAGTATCCTACAGAAGTCGGGCCAGTTTTAAAATTACAGAAGTCGGGCCAGTTTTAAAATGTCACACATGAATGACAAGAATCCTATTAATTTGCGCCATTCTGATTTAAAAACTTTCTGTTTCTACATAAACAATGGATCAACATGTTATTCTTTGAAAGAAAGGAACATTTGAGCTGAGTTTCCATAGCAAAAATCCTGTTCTAAAATTAAGACAAAAATTTCTTTCTTCTTCCTTTTTTTTTTTAAGAAATTAGTAATTTTAATATAAAGTATGTTGTATATTAAGTCCTGTAAAATTACAATATACAGAAGAAAATGTATAATATATACAATGTACTTATACATGTACTTTTTAAAAATATTGTGGAATATGCAAGATACAAATGTATAATGAATATATATTGTATTATATACAAGTATATAATATTCTGCCCACTTCTGGAATTGATTTTTTCTGGTGAAAAGTACTTTATTAGTCAGTAGTTTTAGGCAGACATCTTCATTCCCCCCACCCCCCACCCCGTTGCTAATAGTTTCTACCCAATAAATAAAATGTCGACGAAAAGTAAAAAAAGCGTGCTGTTGGACCAAACGATTTTATTTCAACTAATAGGGAAATAACTGTTGATAAGCCAACGACTCTTGTTTTTAGGGTAAATAAAATTGATTCTTCAGTAGTAATACTAATACATGGGGAGGGGATTGCCTATCATCTTTTATACGTAACTAATTTAAGTCTGTGAAAAGAGAATAGTAATTTAAAAGTTTAAGCATTTTGCTTCCAACTGCTTTTTAAAATATTGAAGTAGAACTCTGAATTAAGTACAGGAATTCGAACTATTTGTGCACGTCAATGTATCGATTTTTTTTAAATTTAGAAATAACCATTTCGCAATAAATCGTAAAATGATATTATCCCATGCTAAGTTGCCTTTAACCCTTTATCTAATGACTGTACTTTGAAATACCATTAATTTAAAAAGCGTATAAAATCGAATTTATGGAAGGAAATGTCAAAGGTATTTTCAGAATAGAACGTATATACAGGATGGTTATAATGAAACTTCCCCTATAAACAGCATCCTACAGTGCAAACGGGTGAACGGAATGTAACAAAATTTGGTATATAGACTATACACGAGATGCGCTCACGGAATTTCGGGAAAAAAATTAAAAAATGTCCACCAGAGGGTGCCTTTTCCAGAAAACATTAAATTTAACACAATAAACGACCAAAACGGAATACAGAAACAATAATAACAATCCAGAACAAGAATTATGAGTAATAAATTGTAAAACCGGGAAAAACTGTCAGTTTTAGGAAAAAATGTCGAGATTTGCATGCTTGCGAAGAAGAGGAAGCTTTATGCAAAACAGGTATTACGTATTACTTAATGTGGTTTGATGACAAGGTGATCAGAAACTCCTAAATAAATGTTAATATTGTTTCTATATTCCGTTTTGGTCGTTTATTGTGTTAAATTTAATGTTTTTCCAGAAAAGGTGCCCTCGAGTAACCATTTTGGAACTAAAATTCTTTTTTTTTTTTTTTCCGAAATTCCGTAAGCGCATCTCGTGTATTGTATGTCTATATACCAAATTTCGTTGCATTCCGTTGACCCGTTTGCACTGTATGATGCTGTTTATAGGGGAAGTTTAATTATAACCACCATGTACTTTATTCGTCGGTAGTTAAAGCAAACGTCTTATTTATTTTATTATTTTTTCATAGCTGCCAATATTTTAATTTATTCCAGAGTAATTTTAGCCCCGCCTCTAATTCGTACCACTTATTTTTTAAAGTAATTTTTTTCTTATTTTATCGAAGTTATATATTGAAGAAAATTTTTCTATAAATAAAGTGGTGCGAAATAAAGGCGGGGCTAAAAGTACTCCGGAATAAATTAAAATATTGGCAGCTATGTTTTTTCTTTCCCGTTGCTGATAGTTTCTACCTAATAAATAAAATATCGACGAAATGTAAAATAGTTCTGCTGTTAGATCAAACGTCTTCATACTTGCCAACATACTAATTAATATTTCGTAGTATTGTTAGCCACGCCGCCTTTTTGACACCAGTAACTTTTTAAAGTATTTTTCTTCTTATTTAATCGCAAATGCATTTGAAAAAAATTACTCTAAACATTTATTGGTGTGGAAAAAAGGGCGGGACTAACAGCACTACGGAATATTAATTAGGATATGACCCTGGATGAATTCTTCCGATCTTCATCCTAACTTTATGAAAATTCTTTGTGTGATAGCAACGAAAAGATAATCATTTCTGAATTCAGCGTATCAAAACACATTAGAGACATTTAACGCAGTGCAAAAAAATAAACTGAAAAATAAGATTTCGTCGATCTGTGTAATTATTAAGCGAATTCGCATTAAACAGAAATAATGAAACCTGGGTGACGTTTTTTTTTTTTTTTTTCTTCTGAATGTTTTTAGTTGTATGCAGTTGGACCATCTCTTTTGTGAAGTGAAGATGAATTAAAATATTTATAACAATAGTCTGCCTCAATAGTTGTTTTTCGCCTTTTTAGCAATATTATTATTATTTTTTGGTTGTTTCCCGTAACAATTATTTATTTATTCATTTTTTAAAAACTTCTGTAAGATCACATTTTATATTACCTACGTTTTCAGTCATTATTAGAATTTTATTTCGTGCTGTTTAGACATTGCATCATGCATGAAATATATCTATGTTAATATAACCTAACTAAATATTTTCGGCGATGTTTTTAATCTTATTTGATTGAAAATTGTTTTCTGCCCAGGGCGTTTCTACTCTCAGACATTTTCCTTTACATGTAGGCATGGTTTTTAAGTCAACGAATCCAATAGATCCAACCCTCTTCATTTATTATCCGTAAATAATGACAATCTATAATTTTTCATCATTTAGGGGTTCAAGGCCGCACATTCTCAGAGCGTCATTTGAGGTGGGTTGAGTTTACCTTTAGGCTGAAAAGATTCTTTAGAATAGCAGAGTTGAGCGATTTATGCTATGCATTTTTCTTGTGAATGGATAAACACGAAAATGATAAAGGCAAGAAATATCTCATTTGTAATACTGTAGAGTTTCTTTAAAAATTATGACAAAAAATGGCAAAATTTATTTTTAGTTTAATTATTATGCATTAAGATGTGTTATTAAACGGTTTTCATTATAAAAATAATAATATATTAATATATATATTCCTTTAAGTATTTGAATAACTTCATAACAAAATGCATAAGAAAAAAATAATGATCATCCATTCGATTAAGAAGTGATATGGATTTAAAATATATTTCCTCTAAAAATTAGAAAAGGTTTATTCTAAATTTTTTATTTTCTTAAATTGTTGAAAGCAGTTGCCACTAATTTCTGTTTAATGATTCTTTTCTTTCAAATTTTCATTACATTTGATTGTTTGTGTCCCGGGATAGGGAAGAAAAAAAAAAAAAAAAACTGGAAGTTTTGAAATTAGTTTGTTAAATGGATTTTCTTCGCAGATATAAATTAATACGAACATTACAGAAATTATTTAGTTAAATATATAGTCGAAAAGAATAAAAAGAAATCGTTCATTTGTTACTTTTGTCTCCTTTAGATTTATATAATGTCGAAAATCGAGTGGGCTGTGTTAAGTTCGTTTAATTAAAAAAAAAAAAAAAAAGTAGAAATAGAAATTAAATGTCTTTCAGTGCTTTAAAATGTCACAAATATTATCCAAATACCCTTGCTGAAAAAATACGGACTTATCAGTTTAGGAGCTTCATACCTATGTGCATTAAAAATTGAAATTTTCTCCAAAATAATAATAATAAAACTGCAAGGTACTTATTTTTCTCAATAAAATTTCTCTCTCGAACTGCAAAACTAGAAGTAGATTAAAATTTTATAAAATCGATGAACACCGGATGAAAACAGGATTAATTTCTAAAATTCATTCCTAAACGCACACACTCCTTTTTTTTTTTTTTTTTTTAGGTAATTTCAACTTGCACTCTTTGGTAAGCAATTAAAAAAAAAAAAAAAAAAAAAAAAAACTGGCAGTGGGTGAAAGCTACGGCACATATTTGTATAGGAATTCGATGTTAAGTTCGTTATCTCAATGTAAAATTACAGATTAATATTATCCTCATTAGAAGCAAATTTAAATTTCCAGCATAAAATAATTTATTTTTAAATTTATAAATATTGAGAAAAAAAAAATTTCTTTTCTGTATATACTGGAAATATGGACATTGAATAAACTGTCTATATTGCTCTTGTGGACCCCTAAGGAAGGCCTTCCACTGTAGCTTAGGACCCTAACGTAATAAATCGACCTTAAACCGTACAACCAACCAGTCAGCCCCCTTTTGTAGCATTGAAAAAAATATATTAATGCTTATATATATATATATATATATATATATAATTGTGTGTCTGTGTGTGTGTTTAAGAATAGTTTTTTTTTTTTTTTTTTTTTTTTAAATTCCGTCCATTTCATCTCGGGTAAGTTTAATGTACTTTACTTTTGTATGATCTAAAAGTAAGTAAAAGTCTGCAAATAAATTTCGACTAAAAGTAGATTTTTTTAACCTTTTAATTTACATTTGTTTCCAAGCCTCATTAGTAGCCGAAAAGTTCTACCATCGAAGCTGGTAAACAAGCCTCGAAGCAACAAGAAGAGGTGCCGGGTTCGAACACAAGTCGCACTCGTCAGCCTAGTCTTTCAGAGATTTCCGTTGTTTTCACCAAAACTCACGTTAATACGAGTTAGGATCCTTTGGAAAGACGGGGAACTTCAACTCAGGCCTACTTCTTATCTTAGATAATCGACCTTAAACCCTATACACATTAAGTACATAATGTCAATGAAATAAACAATTTCTCAACAAAATCTGTATCGTAACTTACAGAGCTTAGTAAGGCAAAACACTTAACGATGTTATCTCAGAGTATTTAATACCCCCTCCTCCTTCATGTTGTTATATACCTCGTTGAATTTAGTCAGATTCTTGGGCGTTATTATAAAACATTTGTATCGCAACTATTTTTCACACAAATGATTCGAAAATACTATTGTGGTAGTTTCAATATAGCAAAAGGCAAATTTTTACTTTAAAAAATGTTGGTTCTTCCTATAAATAAATTGTATTGTTAGGCAATCTTTTTATGAATTTGATTCTAAACAAGTAATTAATTTTTAATTGATAAAACAACTTTGATTGTCCTTTTTCGTTTATTCACGTTTTTCATTAAACAGTTCAAAGTAATCATAGTAGCATTGTAAAAATTTGTACTAATTGAAAGGTGTGGAATTTATATCTAGTCAAATTTTGGGCTTTAGATAGATTTTTTTTTTATTTCATGAGGGAAATTTAAAAGATTGTTCAAGAACCTCTTTTCAAATATATAAAAGTAGGTACCGTTCCAAATCGGATGTTTATTTCTTAATATTTGTAGCAAAGCAGTAGTGGGGAATGTTTACCTTTTTCTTTTTTTAATTTAATTTTATGTGTGTATTTTATCTTACATTAGTGTGTGTGTGTGCGTCTGCGTGCGCAGGTATGAAACGTTACTTCAAAGTGTACAAAATTTCGTCTGCTGGCTTTGACCACGCCATCCAGGAAACTTTGATTTTGGCTCATGCTGCGCAAAGAAAAATTTTTACAAGACTGTAGTTAGTATGGATTGGAGTTCACGTATAATTTGTTAAGTATTTGAATTTTCTTTTTAAACCAATCATTCATGGAAATGTTAACAGCGAAAAAGTAGCCTCCGGTGTTAGTGGTGTCCATGAGAAATGTAGCGTGTTTCTTTTATTATAATATATGGAATACATTTCTCTAATGCTTATTTCATTAATTCTAACAGCTTAAATATATATGTACTTGTTAATTTGTTTGAGGCGAAGATCATGGTAGTTTAATTCTTCTTATTTTCCCTATTACTTCTCACGACGTCTAATGCGAGTTATAATATTTGCCTTTGACCTTTCTCGATAAATACATGACGCATCTAGTGGCAAAATGGTCAGTGCTCAGATGTAGTGTTCGAATCCCATTTCAGGCATGGATGTTCCTAATGGTTCGGAATTCACTTTTAAGACTTAGGTAGGTTCCGGTCTAATGAGCCCTAATGTGCAAAAAAGATGTCTACAGATAAATACATGACATGTTTGCAAACAAATTTTAAGTTAATTTTTAAAATGCTATTTTGCTTTGGTACTTTTCTTCGTCTCTTTATTTGTTATAATTTGTGTTAAATAATTCAAATAAAAATTTATATTAACCATGATACCATTCTTTTTAAATTAAACAAAATAAACAAAACGATCAATAGAATACTCATTTTATTCATTTTTTAATAATCTGAAAAAAGGAGTAAATGACATTTATTTTCATTATTCATTAAAAAAAAAAAAAAAAAAAAAAAAAAGAGGAATGAAGATTTAATAACAGTAATTTCTTTCTCTGATTTAAATATCAAAAAATTCAAATAACTTTAATTATTGAAAAATTGGAATAAACTTTTGCATTTTCTCATACGCTCGTAAACTTTTTGCCGTCCTTTTACTAATTGTTTTTGTAGTTCTGCCCTTAAACGATAAGATTAAACTGCTTTAACTGAATAGTTTTCAAATGTCAGTTTAACGCCATTAGCAAATAAAATGCACATTTTGAATCTTTTGTTCCTTTTCAGCAAATCTCTCTCCAGCTCAAGAGTTGAAATATATCGCGCTCTTCATCGCATTCAATGAACCTTTTAACTTCATCCGCAGATTTAAAGCATATTTTGAATCTTGCTCTGCACCGACCCAGCTAATCTCGCAAATCCAAAAGTTGCTAATTCAGCGCTGATCTTTATCATTCATATATGTGTCACAAAGGAGTGCTAGATCGGCAGGTGGAGCATATTGTTTAGCTTGTGAAAAGAAGAACAAAGCCTTAACCAGAGTAAAAAGAATTATTGGTATAAAATTATTGGACATTAACGGGAATCTTGAATAATTTAATAATTCTATGCAATGGTCTACAAAATGTTGGAATTCTGTAAAAATTAATTTTTATAAAATGTAAAATAAGATATCTTTTTTTTTTTAACCATAAAGGAAGGAATTTTATTATTATTAGGACACGATGTGTGTGTGTGGAGGGGGGGGGGGGAGATATATGTAGAATTAGAACTATCAAAGAATCACATTCGTAGAGGAAAAAAAAATCTTTAAGAAGAGTTCTATTAACTTCTTAAGAGCGGACAATACCTAATCTCGCCGGCAGCCTTCGCCCATGTTATTCTATGGGAAAATTTGTTTACATAATTACTCATTACCTAATGAATATTTTTCAATTCTGTTTTAACATTTAGGAAATTCATAAGCGTTAAATGAGTACTTATTTTCCAAAAATTGATTTTTTAAAATTTTAGTATTTCATTTTGCGATTAGAAAATAAGAAAAATGCATTTTGTGAAAAATCGCATTTTTGAACTCAAAATTAAAATGTAAAAAAAAAAAAAAAAAAAAAAAAATGAATTTTTCAAAAATGAGTACTCGTTTAACGGTTATGAATTTTCTGACTGCGAAAACAGAATTTAAAAATATTCATTAGGTAATGTGTAATTGTAGCAACAAATTTTCCCATAGAATAACATGGGCGAAGGCTGCCGGCGAGATTAGGTATTGTCCGCTCTTAAGTTAGAAGAAGCATAATATGTAATATGCGGGGGGGGGATATAATTTTGCAAAGAATGTTTTCAAATTCAGTGTGTGCTGTGATTATTTCCAGAGATGGTTGTACAAAAGTCAGATTTCATTAATCAGCTTTTTTTTTTCCCCACAACATTGTAATACGCGCTGTTAATTAATCGTATATCACTTAAGAAATACACATTAAGTGTAAACTTAATTTAGCGTTTGACGACTTCAGCTACTTAACAGCTTACCTCACCCGTAAAGAGTTTACCCACACACGAAACAAGCCTAAAATTTGTAGTAAAAATGCACTGAAGGACTAGTGTTGAAAGTAATAAATTAAAAACTTTTTATAAAAACACCGAAAATTAAAAAACAAAATCTTGTTCCGTGAGTGCTTCCCTCCCCCCTCCCTGATGAAAGATCGTGCTATTATTTCGATCTGGATCAAATTGTTGAGTTTTTTATAATTTATGGTGTTGGCATACAAAGTTTTATATTTATTAAAAGCTTAAACTTTATTCTATAATTGCAATGGATAAACACCACCTTCAAAAATTAGTGATAATGTTCATACTGAAAACATTTACTTGACCATTGTAAAAAAAAACTTTACTTACTTATCCTCCCCCTTTTTTTCCCCCCAAAAAATTAATATAGAGCAGCATTGTCACATATTTCTTTCCTTAAGGGGACAAGGGACGTTGAAATAAATTATTTTTCGCTTTACATTCTATTGCTTCTCAAATCAAGTACTGCTATGAAATCTCTCATTTTTATGCACATAGCGTGTGTGATAACGTCATATCCGAACAGCTAAAAAGTAAAAATCCAATGATTAGGCAGTAATAAAACAGAGCCATTATATTAAATTTTCTAGTTTAATTACGATGAAATTTACGATACCAAAAAGGTGTGTTAAAACGAAATGCATTATGCCTGATTAAAACATATTAATCGTTCATCTTAGGCTCTCCTGCCTCTTCCAGATCTAGAGATGAGATCATCTTTTCTCTGTTCTCCTGTCTGCTCCTGCGTATGGAGAGGGGGGGGGGGTTAAACACCCCTGATGTTTTCAGGAACCCTATAGGTTCCCAGGATTCAAGACCGCGCCTAAATCTCATACTGGGCCAGTCTCTTGACCGCGAGCTTGGCGCCACTAAGACGTCCCACCTTGATGAGTTCGCTGGGCATCGGGATCATCAAAAGACAGCGTGAAATCAAGTTCAGGCGTCGGTAATACACAGAGAGCAGACTAGCATCCATATTCTTTCACTGAGGCAGACAACATGTCTGTGGTGTCAAACAATTGCTTGGCTATTGGCACGGGGGTATCACAATCCTTCCCTCCTAAACAGGGAATTTCCTAAGTCATAAGGAAATTGCAGCAAAGGCTTTTGTTCCACATATTTACGTAAAGAGATCGCCGAGCTACCCTAATACTTATTACTTTAAACAAATTTTCAATTAACTAAAATATATTAAAAGTTAGGCAATACTACCTAATCAGATAAATCCGTACTCATCACTGTGCACTGTCAACTTACAATACCTTACCATTTAAGGAACCCTATCCCTTAACCAGCAACTTGGCTGAACAATATAATAACTAGAAAGCCCCTACGGCTCAAATTAAAGCGTATCTATGCCTTCCTTCAAGATTTATCAAACTCAAAAAACTAAATTCTTTCTCAATCTTTCCTTAAATTTTCCTCCTCTGCTACATGGCGAATACTGGTCATGTCTGATGCTACAGCATTCCACGGAAGTGCTCTCGGGAAGCAATCATCCAGCGCATGATGTTGCTATTAACCAACATTATTCATAGGTTGTTTGGGTTTGGTATAAAGACTGTATGAACTTTGTACATTACCTGTATGAACTTTGTAAATAGACTACCAGTCGGCTCCGGTCCTCTCCACTTTCATGCAACTTTGTCGCATGAGAGCTCTACTCTGGCGACCATTGTAATTTTTATTTTTTGTTGTTGTTTACGTATGCAATAAACAACGGGGGAGGCTTAACCTTTGGAGACGGGCTCTTCTGAATCTCCATAGTGGCTTTGGACCCCCTCTCTAAAGGTTAAAAACGCTCAAAACCGCTGCATAGTGGTGAGTGGCCTCCTTCAGTCTTAGAATCTTAGAAAAACCCGTACTCAGCTGTGAATGAGAAATTGCACTCTGTGTGACACCTGACAAATTCATAAGATTAGAAAAACATGTCACTAGGCAGTACTTTAACCCCATTTTTTTCTCACTCATAGCTGTTAGTATCAATAATTAATAATAAGTAAAATCTTCTAACCTCAATTTTCAAAATGCATTCATTATGCCATAATTATTTGTTAGCTCTATCCTTATAAATTCTTACGCAAGTAAAACACGTAACTAAGGAATTTAATAACCTATGAATGGTTGTACAATTATAACTAACTAAAATGAAAATAATAATACAGACATAGTCGTACACTGACTTATAAATTTTCTCATACCACTCTTAGGTATGAATTCTGTCTGTTAAAATTTTTCACAACAATAATAATAATAATGATGATAAATAATAAACAAAAATACAATTAATTATTTAAATTAAATCAATGTGGTAATATTTATCCTTCTTCTAAAGATGAATAGTTTCTAACCTTAAACTCACATTCAAGGAAACTCGCACAAATAGTAATAAAAATACCGTTCCAGTTGGCAACTATTTCTAGTTTATTATTATTATTTTTAAAGCATTTTCATTTATAAATCATGCAATCAAATTTGTTAAACAAATATCTAAAGAATATGCAATGAACTAAAAAATTTACCAATAATAACAGCTGCTACAAAATTTACAAGATTTCTTTAGAAGCAGTTATATTGTCAACACCCTTTAAAAAAAATATGCACAAGCAAATAGTGTATGTGCAGGTATTTTCTTTGTCATTATTATTAATTTACTTTAAATAATTTTGCAAAACATGCATCAGAAAATAATAATAAATTATATAAATAAAATAATATATATACATATAACTAAAAATTTTCGTTACTAAAAAAGGACATTTCAGTTATCAGAGGATGCAGCCTTGACTAATAAAATCAAGTCACTTTTTGAAACGAAATATCTTCCTTCCCTTTCAACCAAGTATACAGGGTGTTTATAAAGTCCCGGACCCATTTTGATGTTTAATAACTCATAAAATAATGAAGATATAAACAAACTTATGGCATTTATTGATGGAATAACTCGTATTTTCTTTTCAGGTTTGAATATCTTTACTTTTGTAAATATCGTCTGCGCGTGTGGTTAATTTCAGATAATTTCATTTTCCAGTCTTAATATCTGTACTTTTCTAAATATCGTCTGCTTATTAATTGCATTTTTCTCTCTTTTGTTTTTGGCAACTATTGCAATGTTATGTTTACTTTTGATGTGTTTGTTCTATGTAGTACTTTTGTATGTGATGTTTTATTCGAGCGGATATTAAGGAGAATGCATACACCACAAGAGAAAGCACAGATTTTATGGTGGTACATAGAAACGAAATCGATAGTGCAAGCACAGAGAAACTGCAGAAGAATTTACCAAAAAGATCCTCCATCCAAAAGCAGCATCTTGCGGTGGAAAAATAATTTTCTAGAAACTGGAAGTATCGCAGATAAGATACGTTCCGGACGTCCCTGCACAAGTGATTTTGAGGTTGATCGTGTCAGAGAGAGATTTTTACACAATCCTAGAAGATCTGTGAGATCAGCGGCAAGAGAATTGGATATGCCAATTTCGACGGTGTACAAGGTTATTAAGAAAAAATTAAGACTGCATGCATACAAAGTTCAAATTGTTAAAGTTTTGGAACCGGACGATAGGCCTAGGAGGATGGCCTTTGCAACAGATATGATAAGGAGGATAGAAGATGATGCTGATTTTCTGAAGCTCATAATGTTCTCCGACGAAGTGTTTGTTTCGAACTCTTCATGTTTCTGGCATTGTTATCGCCATAATGTGCGCATATGGGGATCTGAAAACCCCCATGAATACCGTGAGGCACAAAGGGATTCCCCAAAGGTTAATGTGTGGTGTGGACTAATGCACGACCGAGTCATTAGGCCTTTCTTTTTTACAGAAAAGACGGTCTCATCAGTCGTATACTTAGACATGTTGCAAAACTTTGTATTTCCACAACTAGAAGAGCTTCAGCCACATGTCTTTTTGCAACAAGATGGTGCCGCACCTCATTGGGGTACCATCGTTCGTAGTTCTTTAAATGACCATTTACCAGGAAGATGGATTGGGCGAGGAGGTCCAATACCTTGGCCACCCAGATCACCTGATATAACGCCGCTAGACTTTTTCCTTTGAGGATTTGTAAAGGACAATGTTTACAGGAGGAGAGGGTCGAACATTGATGACCTAAAAGTCAGAATTACAACCGCAATAGCCTCTGTGGATGCCGACATGCTTGCCGCTACCTGGCGTGAAATTGACTATCGACTTGATATTCTCCGTGCGACGAAAGGGGGGGGGGCACACGTGGAAGTTCATTGACAAGGGTCATAAAACTTTTTGAGTCTGTCTAAGCATTTATGTTATTAATTTTAATCTATCTTTATTATTTTATGGGTTATTAAACATCAAAATGGGTCCGGGACTTTATAAACACCCTGTATTTTCTCCCGGTAGTACTTATCAGTGTCACGGGTATTTATATCACCGTGGTTTATCTTAATTGGTTAATTTTTTGGGAAAGAGCTTTCATCCTCTATGACCACATCAACATATTCGGAATTTTTTAATACTACTTCGTGACATCTGTCAATGTTTTTTTCTCTAATTTGTTCCGAATGTGTCTCCGAAATCTCAGGATTCTCTCTCTGTGAACAAAATGGTTCACCTGTCAATTTCCCTCTTTTCGAATTCTGGGAATATGATGGGCACAAATCCCTTACCGATCCCATTGTGTTCTGGATACGTATCGGATTAAGTTCTCCACTGCCTCTTTTAGAAACGAAACTTCCATTTCTTATTCTTTGCTCGGACCTTTTAAAGTTTTGCGTTGTTATCGCACTAAACTTATGTTTGTGAAAATCTTTCTGATTCTTTTGAGTTAGAGAGTCATAACATTCATCCTCTTGTTTACAATAGCTAAGCTTTTTTTCTTTACCTAATTTATGAGATTTCCTGCGATTAAACCGTGATTGAAAGCGTTTGGGATCTTTTTTAAGCTTTTCAATCAGTTCTGTCGTTTTATTACCTAATAAATAATTTTGTTCTGTGTTTCAGGTCTGACAGCCGCTGTAGTCACTATTTTTCCGAAGTCTGCCCCTATAGTTACGCGAGCTAATGACAAGTTCTTGCTTTCCTCATCAATAGGGGAATTAAAATATTTTTCCCTATAAAATAGCCGTTTTTAGTCGAACTGCGGTTATACAAATCCCATTTCGATCCCGTATCTCTCAGCAACCCGTATCTCTCAACTCCATTGATCACTGCTTCATCAACGTAAGGTTTAAAACAATCACCCAAGTTTGCTCCAATATGGTGAATAATGTCGCTAGATTCATTTCTTTCTAGCTCGGGCAATTGTGGACGAATATGACAGCGTTTTTTTACAGTGAAAACACGTTACCTCCCGTCTTTTTTATCAAAATTTTCATCGAACTTTTTCTCACGACTGATCTCTTTTTTCCTAGAATTTTTAGATACGCTCTCTTTTTTAGAATTCGCCTCAGATGTTTTATGCTCCCTATACGATTTGCTTTCATCGAATTTATTATTCCCGACA
This sequence comes from Salticus scenicus, assembly GCA_963930645.1. Taxonomy (NCBI): domain Eukaryota; kingdom Metazoa; phylum Arthropoda; class Arachnida; order Araneae; family Salticidae; genus Salticus; species Salticus scenicus. The sequence goes on from OZ005657.1 coordinate 142,883,037, forward strand.
TGGCGTCCCTCATAATTTTTAAATTCATTAATACTATGTTCAGAACGTATACTTTCATACATGTCACATTTATCGGCTAGTGCACTCGCTGATTTAAAATTCTCCCATTCATCCAAATATTTATCCCGAATTTCTAAGGGGACCCTTTTCTTTAATTGCCCCGTAAGAATAAGTTCTTTAAGCGAATCGTAGTATTTTGCTCCCACGGTTTCTAACCAATTTTCCATGTAACCCCTTAATTCATGAACTTGGTCAGACCACAAAGCTGAGGGCTTACGGGTATGCTCCTGGAATTTTTCCTTTGATGCATTTATGTTGAAAATAATCTGCTTTTTCAACTGGTTCCTTCCCCCAGGGGGGTACCTTCTTCAGGTATTCAGGGGGAGTCACGCACCCCGGGCCCGAGTGATCTTTTTTTCTCTCCTTTTATTTATTTATTTATTTTATTTTATTTTATTTTATTTATTTATTTATTTATTTATTTTTTTTTACCTTCTACCTTCCTCTTTTATTTATTTTATTTTATTTTATTTATTTATTTTTTCCCGCTAATAAGTTTTTGGCATTTATTCTTGCTTTTTTGTCGTTAGTTTTTTTGGTTTATTACTACCAATCAGGTTTTGGTACTTTTTCTTGTTTATTGTTCTTGTAAAAAAAAAAAAAAATTAGAAAGAAAAAATTAAAAATTTGGAAAATTAAAAAAAAAAAAAAGAAACAGTTTACCTTGTTTTTACTCACCTTTTTGGTTTCTACTTACCTTGTTTGTTTTTACTCACCTTTATTTTTTGGTCTTGTTCTCGTTGGTTCTACTAAAATTAGTTAATTTCTAAAACATTAACCAAGCTGAGACCGGTGTAGATGTGGCGCTGGTTATTGGGTTGGCGATTTGGTGAGGGTCTCACGGTAGTCTAGCCTTGGGAGCACACTGGGAGACTGGTGCCCTTGGTGAAGGTGAGACAACGGTGACTACTCGAACGAGAAACACCGGACTAACACGACTACCACATGTGATTCCTGAGCTGGGTCACTAATCTGGTAGCTGGTGAGTGGTTATGGGTGTCCCAGGGAGCGATTCTGAAAACCCTTTGCTTTCCGTCCGTTCAAGAAATGGGCTGACTTGTGGGACTAAGGAAACCCTCGACTCTTTTTTCTAATCTCAATATGGCGACAACTAAAGGAAATACGAATAATGCGTCTGGCTCGGGCCAAGCTATCAAAAATTCAAATGAGAAATCTTGGGCGGAAAGAATGGAAGAGTTTTCTTCCACTCTTAACGGAAATAATGTGTTCCTGAATTGCGAGGCAAGATTTTTTGTGGTAAAGAGAAATGAAGGAGATTTCTTTAAGACCTCTCCATTTCTGATTCAGAAATCATTGCAATCGATAATGGGTGATCCAAAGTCTGTTAAAAAACTTAGATCAGGTGAACTACTAATTGAGGTCGAAAATAACAAGCAAGCTAATAACTTAAAAAAATGTACCCACTTTGCCAATATACCAGTCACTGTAAGTATACATAGAACATTAAATGTCTGTCGTGGTGTGATTTCTGAACCAGATCTACAATATATTCCAGAAAGTGAAATACTCGATAATTTGAAAGACCAAAAAGTTATTGCCGTTAAACGAATTTCAATCTTCCGTGATAATAAGCTTGTTCCCACCAAACACATTATTTTGACAATAGACTCGCCTAAACTTCCCCAATCAATCAAAGCTGGTTACCTTGAATGCCCTTTAAGACCATACATCCCTAACCCTCTAAGATGTTTCAATTGCCAACGTTTTGGCCACTCAAAGACCTCTTGCCGTGGTAAACTAACATGTGCCCGTTGCAGTGCAATTGGCCATGACAGTGAAAATTGTGAAGCCCCAGTCTGTTGTGTTAACTGCAAAAAGGATCACCCATCTTACTCGAAATCATGTGAAAAATGGAAAATTGAAAAGGAGATACAAACTACTAAAACAAAACAAAACATATCATATCCCGAAGCACGGAAAATTGTGGAATCAAGGACACCCATTGTTGGAAAATCATATGCTGCTGCCATAGTTACCAAAAAAACATATCAGTCTATCGCAATCCAAACTGACACTGTTCATAATACTAGCTCTCCAGTTGTAACTGCATTAAAGAATTCCCCAAACTTACAATCCAATCCAAATCAGGCTTCTAACTCTTCACAGTCATCTTCATCCAAATCAAGAAACTTAAAGAAAATGCCACAAACTACTAAAACCTTATTGTCTGAAAAAAGTCTTAACTCTCCCTCTCTAAAACATTCAAATTCACCCTCTCGTCTCAATATCAAGAAAAAGAAACTAACAAAATTGCCCACTCCAGCTACAAATAAAAATAATAAAGTAAATGTTCCAAAACAAGATGATTTGATCAGCCTCCATCCTTCTGATGGAGAGGACGGAATGTCTACTGCATCAGAGGACAATGACGTGGATGTTATAATCTAAAAAAAAAATAATAATGACCAATTTCATTTCATGGAATTGCCGAGGTTTTATAAATAAACGTGATGAAATCAGAGATATCATCTCTGATCATCGACCTATATGCTTCGCTTTCCAAGAAACATACTTAAGACAACACGAAAAAGTCAAAATTCGTGGCTATACCTGTTTCAGGAAAGATTTTACACAGTCTGACCGAGCTACAGGTGGGGTAGCCCTTCTGATTTCTAATAATGTACCACACTCATATATACATTTAAATACTAACATTCAAGCTGTTGCCATTCAGGTACACTCTCATTTATTAATGACCATCTGCACTCTCTATCTTCCACCAAATGCATCCATAAACCAGCATGACCTCAATAGCCTTATTTCTCAACTTCCAACTCCCTTCTTATTTTTTGGAGATTTCAATGGACATAATTTGCTGTGGGGAAGCCCTAATAATAACCCCCGTGGTCAAACCATTGAAAATGTTATTTCTGACAACAACTTGTGTATCTTAAATAATGGGGACAATACTTATTTTCACGAACCTTCTAGGACTTTCCATGCAATTGACCTCGCCATCTGTTCTCCCAATCTTTACCCATATTTTAATTTTTTTGTGAGTAACGATCTACATAGTAGTGATCACTTTCCTTTATTTTTATCTTTTTATAATTTTAATGAACATCATCCGGGTAATCCACATTATATATATGACAAGGCCAATTGGACTGCGTTCACTATCAATGCAACTATAACCCATGATATGACTGAAGGTGATATCAACAAAGCAATCACTGATGTCACTAATTGCATAATAAATGCAGCTAATTTTACTATTCCAAAATCTTCTGGGCGTCTCCAGAAGCATTCAAAGCCATGGTGGAATGATGATTGCAATATTGCAAAAAGACAGCAGCAAAAAGCATGGGGAATTTTCAGGAGGTACCCAACAACTACTAATTATATCGCATTCAAAAAAGCAAGGGCAGCCGCACGAAGAATCCGCAGGATCTCCCAAAAAAATTCCTGGATTAAATATGTGTCCAGCATTACCTCCAATGTAACCAGTAAACAACTTTGGCGTCGTGTCAAGAAAGCAATGGGAATATATTCTAATCAAAGTATTTCGTTTTTAAAAGATAATGGCCAAACTATAACTTCTACTAAAAATATTGCAAACACCATTGGTAAAACTTTATCTCATATCTCCAGTTCTAACTCATATTCCGAACCTTTTATGTCTCATAAACGTAATTCTGAACGATCGTCAATCAATTTTCATTCCCGCTCTTCACCAGACTACAATAGACCTTTTACAGATAATGAATTAAAAAATAGTTTGAAACATTGCCATAACTCTGCTCCCGGACCCGATGGTGTTACCTATATTATGATTAAACATTTATCAAAACAGTCTCTTAAAAATCTCCTTCATCTTTACAATAGGATCTGGACTGAAAATATTTTCCCTGTTGCTTGGCACGATGCTATTGTTATTCCTTTTCCTAAGCCAGGTAAAGATGCTACTGACCCAAAAAATTATAGACCCATTGCCCTCACAAGCTGTCTATGTAAGCTGCTAGAAAAGATGGTAAATACTAGGCTTGTTTACATTTTAGAAAAAAATAATTTGATTTCTCCATGGCAAAGTGGTTTTCGACGGGGCCGTTCAACGGTTGACAATATTTTATTACTGGAGACTAATATTCGGAAAGCTAATGTTAGACGTAACCATTTGGTGTCAGTTTTTTTTGACATGGAGAAGGCTTATGACAAGACTTGGCGCTATGGCATTTTAAAAGATTTATATAATTTGGACTTTCGAGGAAATCTTCCTATTTTTATTGAAAACTTTTTAAGAGTCAGACGCTTCCGAATTCGCATTGGATCAGTTTATTCAGATTTTTATTTCCAAGAGGAAGGTGTGCCTCAAGGCAGTGTCTTGAGTGTTACTCTTTTTTCTTTAAAAATTAACGATATTCTAAAACAACTGCCTCAAAGTGTCTATGGAACGTTATATGTTGACGACCTGCAAATTTCTTGCCAGGGAAATGACATGCGTTTCATAGAACGCCAACTGCAACTTGCTATTAAAAATATCACTAAATGGACAAATAAAAATGGTTTTAAATTTTCCACTGACAAAACACAATGTGTGCATTTTTGTCGTAAACGAGGTCTTCATCCTGATCCTGAGATTCTGATTAATAACAGGCCAATTTCCGTTGTTGACACTGCTCGCTTTCTGGGTGTTATTTTTGACAGAAAATTATCTTTTATTCCTCATATTTCATATTTAAGAATTAAATGTGATAAAGCACTAAACATTTTAAAAGTCCTATCTAATACTTCTTGGGGAGCAGACCGTCCATCGTTACTAAAAATATATCGGGCTACTGTTCGCTCCAAACTTGATTATGCTTGCCAGGTTTATGGATCAGCACCTCACTCTTACCTTAAAAAACTTGACACACCACACCACAGTGCACTTAGAATTTGCTCATGAGCATTCCGCACAAGTCCTGTTTTTAGTTTATATGCTAACTGTGTGGAGCCTTCTCTCACTAATATTAGACAAAGACTTTCACTTGAATTGTACTATCGCATTCTTTCACATCCCAATCATCCGCTTCATTCACATTTTAATAGCAACGATCATAACCTTTATGTGAATAGACCATCTTGCATCCCTCATTTTGCTCTTAGAATTAAGAACTTTCTTGCAGGCACCTCTCATATTCATACCAAAGTTCGGCCTCGGTTTCTTTTAAACATGACACCTTGGAATTCCCAAGCTATTTCATGTCTTCATCCATTTAGTGGTTTTGACAAATCTAACACAGATGCTTCCATTTTTCAAGCGCTTTTCTCATCTCATCGCTCTGAATACAAGGATTATGTTGAGATTTTTACTGACGGCTCCAAGACAAGTAATAAAGTTGGCTGTGGTGTTGTCACTGGTGACACCATTTATAGCTATGAACTCCCTAGTACTTTTTCCATTTTTTCTGCAGAGTTTTTTGCAGTTGAAGTAGCTCTAAATATTATTTCATCTCACTGCAGCAAAAAATTCATTATCTATACAGACTCAAAGAGTGTTCTTGACTCTCTTTCTTCCAGCTCTTGCACACTTTCTTTTATCTCTGTTTTAAAAACATATAACGACCTTCTGAAGAAGGGATTTCATATCTTGTTTTGTTGGATTCCAGGTCATGTTGGCATCAAAGGCAATGAAGCAGCAGACAAAGCCGCAAGGCAGGCTTCTATTCTTTTAAACTGTCCGATACCTTATGATGACATTAAGCACACACTAAAAAGCACTTTCAGAAATAATTGGCAAATGGAGTGGAATAATACACAAAATAATAAATTACTTGAAATAAAACCTCAAATTGCAGTCTGGCCTACACTTAGTCCTAGAAAACATGATGTCATAATTACTCGTTTAAGAATTGGGCATTCAAGGATCACACATAAATACTTACTACTTGGAGAACCGGAACCTGACTGTCCGAAATGTCATTTCTGTGTGCTTACCATTCGCCATCTGCTCACTGACTGTCCTTGTCTTCGTCATCTGTATAGGCATTATTTTAATTCATCTTCACCCAATCTGACAAGCCTTTTAGGTGCAAATCCTCATCATCTGTTGACGAATTTTTTGAAGGAGGCTGGCTTTTACTTTGATATCTGATTTTATTATTTACAATGTTCATCCTGTTTTACATCTGTTTTTATTGTATACTATTTTTATTATTTTTTGACTTTATCTTATATGTAGTTTTACTTCTTTTTTCTGTGTTTTTTAATGACTTTCTGGATGGGTAAACCCATCCAGAGGCTTCATTTTCTTTTACCTATTTGTTTGGCGCAGCATGTCCTACTTTGGACCTTGCGCCAAAAAAAAGCCATTCAACCAACCAACCAATCAACTGGTTCCTTGATTAATAGTTCCGCGATTTCGGTAGAAACCAAAGTAATTAATTGAGCGACCAATTTGCTCTCATCCAAATTTTCTCGGTAAGCCTGACGCTCGAAAATCATTAAAAATAAAGTTATATCCATAACTTTTCGATCAAATTTAGGCGCTATATCTTTTTAATTAACTTTATTCACAGTCGGACAATCTAAACCGGAGCTTCCAGAGTTTAAACTAATATTTTTCACTGTGCCCTGCAAACCCAATTTTTCTAATTCAAATTCCCGGTTTTCCCGTTCTTTACGATCTAAACGATCCTGTTTTTCAAGTTCTACACGTTCTGTTTAATAATCTGATCTAAAAAAAATCCGACCCTCTTTTTCCGTAAAATCCGTAGCTTCTAATATAGCTTTTCTAGAAACCCTTTAAACGGTCCTTTTCCGACACGTGAGTATCAAATTCCTAAGCTAGCGAAAGCAAGATATTCCTATTCTGACTACACAAAATATCTTCAAATTCCTCCATTCTGGCCGAAATAAAAAATATGCTACGATAATAAATAACCTTAAAATTTCTTATTTCTAAAACTGATAGCAAATACACAATAATAAAATACAACAAAAAGCAATGAAATATATTAAATAACAAGAAAAATATTATAGTAAAATTTCAGTATTACTTATTCAGTAAATACATTAGTACCCCATTCACTCAGAGATTTTCATCGCAAAATAAATACATAAATAAACATATGAGTACTGAGTATATTTTTTCTTACAAACACAAGAGTATAAGATATTCTTACGAACAAAAGAATTTTACCAATTTTAGTAAACCCCACTAAAATTAAACCAGTTACCAAGACTAATAAATTTTTTCATTATCTCTAAAAGTGTATCACTTTTAGTCATTCTAACAAAAAACAAATAAGTCTGTAAGAATTTTAGTAACAATTGAAATTAATTCATTTACACTGAATTTAAATCCTGAAATTCAAACTTTTAGAATATATCAGAAATACTTCTATGACTATTATTCTTTGTGACGCATTTCACAATAATATTAATATTTTCTCTCATAGAGGTCATTTCTCATTCTAGTCTGAGTTTCACACAAAAAACAATATATCTTGGCAATTACATAATATATTCTTGAACTAATTTCTACTAGCTCATAAAGTAACCCCTTTTCAATAAAACATTGAATAGTAAAAAATTGAATTATAATTTGTAATCTTATAATTATTACAATTTAAAAATAAAAGTGTCACACTCTGCAAAAAAGAAAAAAAAAAAAAAAATTATTAAACATTTTCCAGTTAAGTCTACGCGGATTAAATCAAGACAAAATTTATCTGACCTCTCCCACGTAATTAGAATGGGACTCAGAAACCTTTAGACAGCCCCTGCCTGCCTGGGCACGGCCAAGCTTTACGGGTTGGATGCTTGTCCTGTGGAGCGAAAAATCGCCAGATCACTGCATGGTAGCTGTCTACAACCAGATAGTTGTCTAGTCGCTACATAGAATGAGCTGTGTCCGATGGCTCGTTCAGACTTCAGTCATCATCCATGGGTTACTGCAGGCTCCTTCATCAACAGCAACAAGGTGACATCTATGGCACGGGTCAGGAAAGGCAGAGTTGCTACTTCTGCTTCTTGGACACAAATGCTCGACTGGCACACCACACCTCCAGATTGCACAAGGCAGAGACGAGACGCACAGACACGCTCCTGGATGCAAAAAATGTTGAATATGTACACAACTAGCTTTGGAGCCAAACACAAGGGAAAAACAAGTTTTTGAATTTTGGAAGAGGGAGGAAGCGCATGGGGAGCCGTAATAGATAGTTGTGCACTGAGAGTTTCACCGAAAGAGGAGGCCTATGAAAAAAAAAAGGGGGGGGGACTAGAAAGCTAAAATGCTGAACGACAAACAAGCAATGAGCTAATTAAGTGAGGGGAGAAAAAATTTAATTTAAAGAAGAATTTGAATGCTGGACACTGGGGGGGGGGAGGGGAAGGAGAAATATTTTTGGCGTGCATAGTGGTTATTTTTGGCGTGGCTGGGCCTGAAATGAAAAAAAAAATATATATTATGCACTGAGTGGCCTAAAGGGAGAAAAAGTAGGGACCATCACAATTTTGATCCACCACGGCGGGATGGTTCCCCGTGTTGGTAGCCCGATGACTGCTTAACGACCCCATCGAGCACTTAACGGTGCAGCACATTTTTACGAGGACCAGACACCGTCACACCCTCGAGAGAGAAAAAAAAAGAAAAATGTAAGATTAATTAAATTTTTTGAAAGTTGTTAACTGAAATATTTTTGTGGCTAGCCCGGGAGACCTAAGTGAGTGAACGCAAGAGGTCCTATTCTTTGAGGTGGAGCTGGAGACCTTGTTTAGTCGGTGCATTTCTCCTCTGGCATCTGTAAAGTTTATCTTTGTTTTACTCCAACTGTGTGTATCCAACAATATTGTTAGTTCACACACATAAAAATTTTTAATATATATTTTTTCTTTTATTTGAGAGTGTGGCATGGGATCGTGAATTTTCATTAGTTCAAAACGTCCCGTCGCTGCCATCATTTAACTTACAAGGAAACATTCAAAAGGTGTCATCTTCAAAAAGTAATGAAAAAAATATAATTGATTCTACTCTTCATAAAACACTAGAAAATGAAAAAAATATCGGCTGAAATTAATTACAGCGACCACAAAAAATTATCAAAATTAAGCATATTTGGCGATTCAGCGCTGTTAGGCGATACGTTTGCCAGCACCGAGATTGCCGTGTACGAACAGAACCGTGTTTTGCTTTTCCGCCAAGTACTCAAAATCAATCGCCTAGCAATGTGAAATCGCCAAATATGCTTGATTTCGATAATTTTCTGTGGTCGCTGTAATTAATTTCAGCCGATAATTTTTTCATTTTCTGGTGTTTTATGAAAAGTAGAATCAAATATATTTTTTTTTCAATACTTTTTTTTTTAAGATGACGCCTTTTGAATGTTTCCTTGTTAGCTGTGGTAACGTCATATCCTAACAACTAAAAAGTAAAAATCCAATGATTAGGCAGTAATAAAACAGAGCCATTATATTAAATTTTCTAGTTTAATTACGATGAAATTTACGATACCAAAAAGGTGTGTTAAAACGAAATGCATTATGCCTGATTAAAACATATTAATCGTTCATCTTAGGCTCTCCTGCCTCTTCCAGATCTAGAGATGAGATCATCTTTTCTCTGTTCTCCTGTCCGCTCCTGGGTATGGAGAGGGGGGGGGGGTTAAACACCCCTGATGTTTTCAGGAACCCTATAGGTTCTCTGGATTCAAGACCGCGCCTAAATCTCATACTGGGCTAGTCTCTTGACCGCGAGCTTGGCGCCACTAAGACGTCCCACCTTGATGAGTTCGCTGGGCATCGGGATCATCAAAATACAGCGTGAAATCAAGTTCAGGCGTCGGTAATACACAGAGAGCAGACTATCATCCATATTCTTTCACTGAGGCAGAGAACATGTCTGTGGTGTCAATCAATTGTTTGGCTGTTGCCACGGGGGTATCACACGTGTTTCGAATGATAAAAAATAATTTTTTTAAATGAAAAGGTTTTTTATATCTCAATTATAGCATCAGTTACAACCAAAAAAGTTTAACTTGAAATCTTCTCGAATTTTTATCATGCGACTGAATCTTAGAGTTTGTAATGAATGTAGACGTAATCACTTGATTTAAAAATGAATGCCCAATTCTGTGATAAGTGTACTTGATAACATTTACGCAAATTTTTAAGAGGATTGAATATGAACAAATTAGAAGTTTCATTATAAGCAATTATTCTCGAAATTTGGAACCCAAGAAAAATAAATCTGAAGTGTGAAACTTCGTAAAAGTAAATAAGTAAAATGTATTACATAGCTTATTACATTCTTTTATAACTATCTAGATATTTTTAATTGCATAGATTTTGATAATATTCATCATCCCTTGGTCCCCTTAAGTTAAAGAAAAATGTAGTAATTGAACAAATAGAAGTTGAAATGCCGTTTATGAACACACCAACATTTCAACACATAAAATTAAATTTGCATTTTTTTTTTTTTTTTTTAAGTTTGACAGAATCTTTATTAGAAAGCTAATTTATTATATGGACATGAAGAATATTTCATCACACAAATGATTTAATTTTAGAAATAAGGTCACTGTTCATTTGATTTCATTGAAAAGATACGTTTGAAAGAAAGGAGTATCAATATCTTGTTAAGAGTTTGAATCACTTGTAAGATAAAGATTTCCGATTTTTCTAGGCCATATCTTGATTTTGGTCTTTCTTTAATCAGCATTTCTTTGCACTGCAGATTTTTTGGTGAGAAAAGTGTAAAGAAACATTACTCTTTTTGGGCTCTTCATAAATTCTATAAAGTTTTCAAGAATTAATATTCCTTACTATTTTGCTCATCTCGTTTCTCATCACTTACTTTAATGAAATGAAATTAATTGTAATTTTCGTCTATGACACACACTAATGTTGAATATCTTAAATTATTACCTTTTACTTATTTATTTATTGTTGTTGTTTAGTTTACAATACACTGACGACCTTTGTATTTCAAAGAAGTTTTTTGTCAGTAAAAAAAAAAAAAAAAAAAAAAAAAAAAAAAAAAGACTGATTTTTAAGTATTTTAGAATTTTGTGTACAATGTAAAAACTTTAAGGTTAAAAAAAAAAAAAACTGCAACTTGTGTATATTTTATTATTCCATATAGCTATCATAATGTTTTCCTATCTGCTTTAAAAAGAAAAGAAAAAAAAATATTGAAATAAAGTTAAATTTTGTTCTGCATATTCTACAATATGTTTTTAATGAAATATTGCCTGTTGTGGAATGCAGTGAATTTATTATTTGTTCGTTTAACGAATAACAATTAATGCATAGCACACTGAAAAAAAAAAAAAAAAAAAGCCTCACACCTTTTGAAAAGATAATAAAAAAAAAGGGGGAGGGGGTTTGGAGAGAAACTTGTTTATTAAAAAATGTACAACTGGTATAGTAAGTTTGTAATGTCTGTTTTGAAAACGATGCCTGGTAAGTGTTATCCCACTGCATGGGGTATGCATGCAAGCATATTCACCGACAACACTACAGCCGATTAAAACACAAGTACAGGATGGTTATAAGTAAACTTTCTCTATAAACAGCATCGTACAGTGCAAACAGGTGAATGGAATGCATAGAAATTTGGTATATAGACTATACACGAGATGCTCATAGAATTTTGAAAAAAAAAAAATCCAAAATGTCCACCTGAGGGCGCCTTTTCCAGAAAAATATTAAATTTAACACAATAAACGACCAAAACGGAATATTGAAGCAATATTAACATTAATTGACTAGTTTCTGATCACCTTGTCACCAAGTAAAAAATAACAGTACAGCCCCATGACTAGAAATCGCACGGATTTAGATCCGGCGAACGTGGTGGCTATGGAATACGAAAGAAGCCGCTAATAACACGTTCGTCTGTGAAGTGTTGGAGCAGTAGCGCCTTCACGGACTCATTGGTATGTGGGTCGCATCATCCTGCATGAAAATGGTCGATGTAAGAACTCGCCTCGTCTGCAGCATGTCATGGTACCTACGGCCCGTAACGGAACATGTGACAGGACCACGTGCAGTTATTTCCTCAAAGAAGATTGGCCCAAGGATGAATGCCGCCGCGAATCCACACCAGACTTTGAATTTTTATCACCTTTGGAGAATGTAGTGGAATTTCACCGTGCATCCGCGGAATTTCCTTAGCCCAAATGCGACAATTCTGTGTGTTGACTGTCCCATTGAGGTAGAAATGAGCCTCGTCGCTCCACAGAATATTCTAAGGCCATGACAGATCAACAGTCATTCTGTTGAGAAAACTGACTGCGAATGAGAGACGTTGGGGCTTGTCCCTATCCAGCAGCTCTTGGCTATGGTGGATCTTGTATGGGAAGTCGTGCATTTTGTTTCTGAGCACTTTTCGGACGGTGCTGTAAGAATAGCCTGTCTGTCGAGAAACTGCACGTGCACTACTGCCTCCAAACTCGGATGTCTTTGAGTGTGCGGCAACAGATGTCTTGACGGCATCAACAAGTACCGGTGTGACAGGTTTACGGCCTCTTCTATGTTGAACTAATCGAACCGTCCCTTCAAATCTCTTAGTCATAGCCCGGATACCTTTAGTAGACATTGTTCCTTGCCGTAGGCTCTTTATACGATGAAATTCACGAACTGCAGTAGAAGCATTTCCCTTGCTTTCGTAAAACAGCTTCACCATCACCAATAACGCACGTTCAAATAAAGATACCGTCATCATTACAGCCGGAAACATCGACATAAAACATGACAACGTCTGCAAACGTTTTATACCCTAACCTGTTTTGCATAAAGCTTCCTCTTCTTCGCAAGCATGGAAGTCTCGACTTTTTTTCCTAGAACTGACAGCTTTTCCCGGTTATACATTTTTATTACTCGTAATTCTTGTTCTGGATTGTTAATATTGTTTCTGTATTCCGTTTTGGTCTTTTATTGTGTTAAATTTAATGTTTTTACGGAAAAGGCGCCCTCTGTTCGACACTTAGGAGCTAATTTTTTTTTTTTTTTTTTTTTTTTTTTTTTTTAAATAAATCCGTGAGCACATCTTGTGTATAGTCTATATACCAAATTTCGTTGCATTCCGTTCACCCGTTTCGCTGTAGGATGCTGTTTATAGGGGAAGTTTAATTATAACCACCCTGTAGTTTCATTAACAATAATCGTATTGCCGATTGTGTCATTGCCATGCATTAGCGCAGAATAATTCAACTCATAACACAACAAACTTTTTTTCTATACCATTTTATATTTCTTAATGAACAAGTTTCCAACTGCAATATTTTATTTTTTATTTTTTTTTTCAAACGTGGGAGGTTTTCTTATTTTATCACTCTGTATATAAAAATCAGAACATCTTCTACAGATTTTAATAGTTTTCCCAAAAATGACTATTTATTTCCCTTCAAATATAAGAAAATATCTCATAATTTATGAGTGATGCGTGATTTTACAGCATTAGTGTGTGCCAAAGCGTGTACATATTAAGCGGCACAACGGTCATTGTCAAACGGGGTTCACATCTATCTGTATTTTTTTATAGGCGAAGCGGTCGCTTCAGAGTTGGTGCGGCAGATGTAAACAGAACAAACTGTATGGTTACCGGAATTCATAGGAATCAATTTGGTGAAACACTCAAGTTGCGGAAATTGATTTCGCTTATTTTATCGTTGTAAACGTGTTTAGAGGCAAGAATAGTATTAGGCATTTTTTTTTTTTTTTTTTATTATTATTATTATCATCACGTAACATTTTAACTTTAAACAAATTTAGGTAGTTATGCTATGTCTGCGAAAAGGGCCAAGTAATTTTCTTTCGATTGAAGAGTCAAGTGCATGAACCTGATAAGTGACATTTTTGAGAAAAATTAGATGTCTGGAAGAGCTTATTATGGTCTCTTTTGAATATCAAACATTAAGTTAACACAGTTGTCGGCACAGGAAATTATTATGTATATGGTTTCTAGCTACTGTATTACCTCTTTACTGTTTAATTTCTGAGTTGTACTAAACTTTCATTTAATATGTTCATCCACTAAGCTCTTCAATTGTATTCTGCACTACTGATGCTTAACTGAACCGTTAATCAATGCCTGTCTCTAGTTCAATAATAATAAAGTTTGACTAGTGTTGAATTACAGCCAAATATCAGAATTATCTAAATAAACTCAGTAAATAAAAAAAATATTTAATGTATTTTTGGTGATCAAAAAAAGATGTATATATCAAAATAATCGATTTAACTTTTCCATAAAATTGTATTAAAGAATCATATTACCGCTGGAAATAAAAGGTTTTATGCTAAAATAGTAATATAATATTGGAGGAAAAAGCTAAGCCAACAAAATTGTTCTTAATTATAATATTGATCTGAAGGAATGCATAATTTCAAGGGAACATTTATTTATCACTTTGTCCTAAGCACTGTTTTACAAAAAAATAAATCAGCCTTACTTTTTTTTTTATTATTAAATGAAAATTGGTTTTCAAAGCTCTATGTATATTAAACTGATATATAGGTAAAACTAAATAGATAAGCCATATGTATTAATGTAAAAATATCTAATATAGTTCATTTTTGGTATTGATTGTGCATGATGGACATGATTATGCAAGAAAATTAATACACTCATATCATTAACTACAAAATAAGTTTTGTTCATCAGAGGATATTTATGAGAAAAATTTATTGTATTGATATCTCAAAATTTTACACAATTTACTTTAATTTCAAAATTTAATGAAAGTTCTTGTTTTCAATACAGATACTGAAAATAACATTTCCAAAACTCGATGAATTTTCAATAACAAATACATAGTTCATATATTTCTGATAATATCTGTTTATCATCAATATATCTTGTTTAAATTTAATGAAAACGGATAATAAATAAAAATATGTAACTTTTGTTTTGACAGGTAAGACTATGTAAATATAAATTTGTTCATTAATTATATTATAATTTAAAAATAACATTCATTACAGTATAATTTTAATTTATAAAAATAAATATTTTAGATAGATTGTAGAATATCAACATGTAATTGTAATTAAGCAAAAAGTGAAAACATACATGCCCTCACTAATTAATTTAACTTGAAGTGTGTAAATTAATTTCTTCACAAGAGACTATTTTACGAGCTATTTTTTAAAATTTATAATGCAAAAAGTGTATTCGGAACTAAAACAATAAATAAAATAAAACCATACTGTTTGGTGAAAAATATGCTGTAAAATTCAAAATATTTTTTTTTCTTGTTATTTTTTCTAATAATAAAAATAAAAGCTTACAGTTATTATTAATTTTTTTTAATGTTTATTTCAGTTTTTGCCATGAAATTGTTTTCTAGATTAAAGGCATTGTCCATTTTTAAACATTGTAAAGTACAAAATTTGTAAATTTTAAAAAAGAAAAGAAAGCAAGCAACAGCTTTATCTTATCATATTCTCGCGTTTGGAAATAAATGAGCCAGAATCAAACTGAACGTCATTCACTGCCTCATTCTGGCAACTTAGCGCCTTTGAAATTGCCAAGTATTTGTTTACGTATTATAAATTCTGAATTGGTAATACGTAAACAAATACTTGGCAATTGCCAAAGCGCTAAGTTGCCAAAATGAGGCAGTGGATAACGTTCCTCGGTTATTTATCCATTAATGCATTGCTCTGTTCTAGCTTTCCGCACGACCACTTGGCAGTATTGGCGCAGTTATCATTGGCTGAAAATTTAACAGTACATTCAGCCACTTAATATGTACTCGCTTTGGTGTGTGGCGTGTGCATACATGTTCCTGCAAGGGTGCGTGCTATTGTATGCGTGTAAGTGCATGGGGGTGCGTGCTGTAATATGTGTGTGAATATATGATGTGCATGAGAGTGTGTACTTGCACGGTTGAAATTATGCGTAACGTAGTATGTGTGAAATTGTTTTATCCTACTTTATTTGTAGTTGTAGTTGCAAAGCTTTTGTCGCACATTGAAAGCAGTAACTTTTGTGGGTTTAATAAATCGTAATGGAATAAAATATTTGTGATGTGCAAAGATCAGATATGAAATCACTTAAATCCGATCGGGCCGAGCCGGATCTAACTTTTGCTTTTACTTCAATAGTGTCAGGCCAGGCCGGACATACATCTTTTACTTCGGACTGGGTCCGGAAATGTATTTTCATTTTTTACCACGTCCACGTGTCTAAAAATTTATCTCCATTGCAAACCTACTGGGCAAAATAACTTGTTAATGCAAGATATTATATCTAATGTGCTACTTTTTTTTTTTATTATATACTTTACGTTACATTTTCTACAGGTAACAAAACAGTGCTACAACTTCTAAAACTTTCCCAATTTGTTAAATAAGTTTCATTGATTGGCCTTTTATACCATGTTTTAATTGATTTTTTTTTTTTTTTCCTGTTTTATTTCAGGATTCTGTTTTCTCCTATGGCCTCGGCTTGACATACATGCATTACTGTTGTTGGACTTGGTAAGAAAAATTCGTTCTAGATTAGTAAAATTTTATAACTTAGCAGAAAAAAATCATTAAAAAAAAAGAATGGAAAAGAAATATTCCCAGCTAACATTCTAGACAGCATGTCCCGTCGATAGATAGCGCGCTGAGCCTACCCTTCCCACTTTCTATTTCTTAACTATTTTTTCAACCTTTTCTGACTGATGTCAAGTTTTTTTTTTAATCATTATTTTTTTCCTCATTCTGAACTGCTTTGCCAAGAGTAATACTAGGTAAACCGTAACAAGCCCATCAACAGCTCTATTGCCCTGAGTCCACCCTACCTACCTTTCGTTTTTTTTTTTTTTTTTTTTTTTTAAAGGCATTTTCTGACTAATGGTAATTTTTTTTCTCCCACGCACACACTTGTGAATGTTCAAGATTTTTTTCTTCATGCTTTTTTTTTTGTCTTTTTGTATACCCCCTCCTTTTCCCCTCCCCCACACCCAAATTAAACTGTACCGCCAAGAGCAATACTTAGCGAGACATAGCAAGCCCTGTTGACAGCTACAGAATTCCAACACCAGCCTTCCTGCTTTTCGGTTTCTTTCTTTCTCCTTTTTTTTTCTTTTGACTATTTTATCAGCATTTTCTGAGACGGGTTTCAGTGTTACACACTTGTGATAGTTTTTTTTTTCCTTCATGCATTTTTCTCATATTTTTTCCTTTCATGATTTTTCCCCCCAAACTAAACTGCACCGCTAATAAGGGAAATATGAATCAGTAAAATTCTCTTTGGAACCAAACTAATCTTAAATTAAAGAGTGCGGTCAAAAAGATAGGGTAAAGTGCAATTTTTTTTCAACAACCCACCCATGGGGATAAGACCCGAGAAAATTTAGCTATTTTATTGAACAAGAGCAACTGTTAAATTTCGTGTTCTGACAATAAGACTGAGCACAAGGACAAATTTTCTGAAAATTATTTTTCTAATTTATAGTCACTTTACATCTCAAAATTTTCAAAATTCGGTTAAATATGAATTTTACAAATCTAGTTATCTCGTCGAAAAGCCAAATATTTTCCCAAAAGAGCCATGATAATATTTGACGGTGAACAAGATTGTAATGTAATTAACTGTGATCAATTTTGTTTTATAGCTTGTGCTTCTTATGAAAAATGTTTATATTTTCATTAATTTTGTACTTTTAATCATAGTCACTTCAATATAACTGAATTTGTAAATTTAAACATGATTTTCTTCTTTATAATTAAACATTTTAAATTTTCTGGTTAATACCTTATTAATTGGTACTCATTTAAAACAAATATATATTTAACCAATAATTTATTTTAATTAAAAAAAAAAAAAAAATTCACTTGAATTAAAAAACTATAGAAAAGGGGACCTGACGAGACCCCGAACTCATGACCTTCTGTACTCAAGCCACGCACACTGGAACTGCGCCAGTTTCTCTTGCCATTTATTCCTGTTTCTTTGTTTTTCATAAGAATAGCTATAACTTGTAGTATCATATTTTACCCCACGGGAGTTATTGCACATTTGCGTTCTGCCCTATGTTTCCGACCATGCTTTTTAATTTAAGCTTGGTTTGGTGTCAATAGGAATTTTACTGATTCATACTTTCCTTGTAAATGCAATAAGCGAGACGTAGCGAAGTTCAGTCAACGCCGTCACCGTATCAGCACAAAATGTCTCACAAAAAGAACTTTTATATAACATGGAAACGTTGTCTTCATTGCCGAAACATTTTAAATGTTTCCGTTTCCTTTCAGAATAGTTTCAAAAACGAAGAAATACCTGCCATAGTAACAAACAAACAAACAAACAACAAAAAAAAAAAAAACAAGAAACGTAATAGCTATATTTCATTGAAATATTTTTCTGTCGAAGAAACATAGATGCTTCAAAAATATAACTGCACAAACAGTGAAATTTCATAATTAATGCAACAACAAGCCTTAGAAAAATTTTGCAGGGAGTAACTTTAACAACTCTTTCGAGGTCTCGCGTGGATGAAACCTTGATTAGAGCTTGCATTGGACAATGACAATGCACGCTAATTACATTGCGCTGAAAGAAAAAAAAAAAAAAAATCGAGCCCTGATACAGTTCCTGCTTATTTTATGTAAAATGACTTCCTGAATCCGAATATGCCCCCCCCCCCCCATTTTGCCCATTCACCTACCTTTTTCTCGGAACGCCGCCGCCTCTTCCAATTTTTATCACTGTTCAGTATTTTTATGGCCATGCATTTAATTTGGAGAATGGAAAAAGAATTATTTTAACATTAAAAACAAAAGAATATAATATATAATAAATAATAATAATTGATTAATAAAATATAATAAATGTAATTCATAATTTCAGTGGCAACCCCCCCCCCTCCTAAATTTTTCCCTTGCTGCAGATGTTCATGTTTTAGAATTTTTCCCTTCTGCAGCCCCTCAGAAGATATTTAGCAGTTAAAATAGTCCTTTCCTCCTCTCTAAATCAAATTTATAGCCATAAAATCGCCGAAAAATGATAAAAATAATGCGTCCCCAAAAAACGGTGGGTGATGGGTAGAGATAGGAATGGTCTCAAAAAAAAAAAAAAAAAACACGGAAAATTTGGGGATGGGGGGGGCAGTTTTTTTTTCCCCTTCCGAAGGGGTGTATTTCCACCCAGAAAAATTGAAAATTTTGAAAATTAAGTTCCTTTATACTCTTATCTTTTTTTTTTTTTTCTTTTTTTTTTGGAATATATATCCTTAGACTTCTCTAACTGTATTTTAATGTGTGTGGATATATATTATACACATACATATAAATGCATGTAACAGTTAAAAAAAAAAAAAAAAAAAACCTAAACAACTATTTTCTGTCAAAAAATTTATTTCACAATTTTTATAAAAATTGTGAAAACCTAGTCCTTTACGTCTGAGTTAATAAGTTTTATATAATAACAGGGTGGCTACTAGTCGGGGAAAGTTGGGGAATTTCGTGTGAAGTCAGGGAAATTTGACAAATTTTCTGGGAATAAGCCATATTTGAAAGCTCGTTATTCTAAATTGCTGAATTGTTCGTTAATTTTGTGAATATTTTTGCGAAATAAACAGCATAAGCCAGGAAAAAGTCAGAGAAAATGCTGAAAAATAGTCATGGAAAAGTCGGAGAATTTGAAAAAGTTCTAATGTTACCCACCCTGTATAAAATAATAATAATAATAATAATAAATCAATAATAAAATGTTTTAAATTTCTGAAGTTCAGTTAACTTTAAATTAAACTTTTATTTCATTTTTGTGATTAATTTCATTTTAAGTGAAAGTCTGAATTAGAGACCAGCATCAGGTCCGGTAAACCGATTTTACCCGAGCCTGACCTGCAATCCGATTTGGGTCTGGTTGACTAAATTTTTTCTCTTGCGTATTATGTTCGGTTCAGGTTGACTGATTTATTTTTCTTACGGGTCAGATTGACTGAATTTTTTCCCTGGGTGCTGGGTTGTCGGATTTATTTTTCTTATGGATTGAGTTTAGATTAGATTGACTGATTTTTTTTTTTTTTTTCCCTGCGGGTTAGGTTTAAGTTTCCAATGAGTCGGGTCAACTTAAGAACATCTTTCAAAAAAAAAAAAATAAATAAATAAAAATCATAATAAACAGAAATTTGTTTTATATAATTATAAGCATACTACATATTCCCATGATTAAATATACGTGTACACAAATTATTATATACATATTGCAAAAAAGGTTATAAACAAAGAAAAATTATAATATTAAACTTAAAGCATATTTTTGTACTCTTGAAATACATAACACACATAAATGGTTAAAAATTATTAATCTATTTTTCAGATTTTTTTATTTACAACTTAGTGTATCAGTAACTCCATTTAAAAAAAAAAAATTTAAATGATTTACTAACTCTGTGAGAATGAAAATTTATTTTATTTTATAACTTTAAAAAGTTTTGCATGATTTTCAGATGAACCATTAAATTAAATTTAATTTTCGTGTTTCGGATATAAAGAAATCAGGTTCGGGTCGATGAAAAAAAATTTGTTTGTTGGTTTGATCCTAATTTAAATTCATTGTACCAATGTTGCTGGGATATGAACATTCCATAGGAATGCACACTCTATGCAAAATTAATGGTTGATTTCACTAGTTTTTGGTGTTTTGTACAAGGAAAGGTACTGGCAGTTATGAAACAGAAAGGCTCATTATTTAATCTTAAAAGCTTTTTGTATGTTTGTGTTAAGAAAAAATAATGTGGATTGCATGTATTTGTAAATATTTAACACTTTATATTTTCTAAGATATTATAACTATTAAGGAACCCTATTTTTATCTGTAAAAATTAAATTTTTTTTTCAGGAAAAAAAAAAAAAAAAAAAAAAAGACGGAAAAAAACTGGTTTTTTCTCCACTGCTTCAAAATTTCCGGAAATTTTACATCTCTATTGATAGGGCAAAATGGGTGTCATTCGGATTCAGGAGCTCATTTTACATAAGAATTTACAAAAATGGTGTTGGGGCTGATTTTCAAGCTGAGCAGTGTTATTCTTTCGCCTAATAGAGAAACGCATGCATTTTTATTATTTATTTTTTTTCCCCGTCTTATAGTTTATATTTACATTATTTATGGTATAAACTTTTTAGTTTAAATTTTTTAAAGTAAAAAAAAAAAAAAAATAATAATAATAATAATAGATGTAATTCAAGTCACGTAACAGACTGAACGTCGAAAATGATGGAAGTTTCATTTCAGTGAGTTGTTTTTGCATCATAACTGGAACTTCACTTTTCCTTTTTTTCCCTTTTCTTTTTCCCTTTTTCCCTTTCTTCCTTTTTCCCTCGACTATTTTTTCAGCATTTTCTGGCTGGTGTTAGCTAGTTTTCTCCCCCCCCCTTTTTTTTTTCCCTCACCTTTTTCACTGTTTTAAACTGTGGTGGTGGTGGTGTGTGTGTGTGTGTGTGTCTGTCTATCTATCTGTCTGTCTGTCTGTCTGGCACTGTTGCTTCCAAACAAAAAATGCAATTTTTTTTTTATCATCAAAGAGTAAAGTTGAATAAAAAAAAATAAGTCAAACGTACCAGTTTTGGGCTTGTGGGACATATGTCAAAAAACATTTATTGGAAGTTCTTGAACCACTATTTATTACAAAATGACGTTATTGAAACCAACGAAACATTATTAATACAGTAATGTTGCTATTTCAGTATGTAAATATATCAGCTGCAAAGCCTGATTGTTTGAAATTTGAATATGCATAATGAATAATAAACTGCTGTTTTATGTCAAAAAAATATTAATATCTGGGAAAAAAGTGTTTTAATAATATTTAGTTATTATATGGCAAGGTGAATGTTTAGTTTTAATGAGAAAATATTTCTAAAAATAGTAAATGCATTGTTAGCTTATCTTAGTTTATGTGAGTTGAATATTTTATATTTGTGTATTAAAGAATTTAATATTTCTGATTAATAAATCCATGAGCGCCGGCAGCCAATCTCCAGTGGGGAAGGGGCATGGTTTATTTTAGTTTGTAAACAATTTCTCTTTAGGGTATTGGAGAGAAAATGTCATATTTTCCTGAAACGTAGTGTTTCTCTCTTAATATTTACCTTTTAAAGTAACTTTAAATTATTTTTTCAGAATTTCAAAATTATGAAAGGTAAAGACAAAGTTTAAAATGTCTGTGGGAAGGGGGAGAAGTGGACACTGTGCTTATAGTTACCGGCGCTCATGAATAAATTCTTATATGTTCTTAAGTAAATTGTGAATAGTCGTTTATTAAGATGACTTTCTGTTCGCATGAAATCCTGTCTTTTTTTAGCCCCCTTAAAATTTCATAACTACTTATTAACAATGTTCACTTGCATTTTATACGCGAGTAAAAAACTAATTCATACATCTCACTCCAACAAGAAAAGTGATACAAGTTAAAAAATGACAGTTTTGAATTTGACATTGAAAAATGTGTATGAAGTGCCCCAACGTTCACAAAATGCATAGCTGCCAACCATTCCGTATTTTGGACAAGAAAATTTTTTTATCTTATTTAATCACAGAAATCTGCTATAAAAGCTTATAAAAAATTTCCATTAAAAAAAAAAAAATACCGCAGTCAAAAATACTGAACGGTTGGCAGCTATGACGAAAAGCGTCACATCTGTATCTCGAAGTTTATCCACCCGAAAAGCAGGGCTAGTGAACTGCAGGCTAATGATTCCTTTATCGTTATTTTTAAGCCAATTTTTCGCAATTACTGCATTTTTGGTTTGTGTCACTTTACTTGCCGAGGTGCGGTATGGTCTGCATGATTATTTTGTGCTGCTCATTAATACTACTCAACTTTTGTATGTAAGCGATTTTCTTCTTAATTCATGCTTTTATGTCTTTCGCTTCTTTGTTTTTATTAGCTTTTCACATTACTCTTTTTATCTTTAACGCTAATTAAAAGAAAAACAAGTTCTAAATTATATATTATTTAGAATTCCAGATATTTTAAAAATGATGAAAATAAATTTTCCATTTTTACCCCCTCGAAACAAGTTTTATAATTTTTCCGTATAACGAATACATTTTGGACTTTTTACTTATTGAAAAATTGTTTTTCGGGAGGGAAGTAATGTGCATGTCAAGATATTTTAAGTTTTATAATTTCTTGTTACAGAAGTAGGTTGAGTGCTTGTCTCCTCCCATTTTTTTTTTTTTTTTTTTTTAGCTCGGAGATTTAATTTTCACTTGTTGTGGGAGGTTTGTGTGTGTATAATACATATGGTTTATGCCAAGCATGAGAATGTAGTGGTTGATGAGAACCACTACATTCTATATTTATCTACCATTTTATATTTTTTGGAAACTAAATCATAAGTGCACATTCTTTATACATTTTTTACTGTATATATCAATGCTTTTAGACAAATTCTGCATGTATTTGTTTCATTAAATCTAAGTCATGCATAGGTCTAAAAGCTTAATTTCAGTAGGTGTTTAATTTTTTTTTTTTTTTTCAATTTTTTAAATCTGTAAATAAAAAAACAATAATAAAAATGATTTATTTAAATAATTTAGGCGACATTTTAAAATTTTTGTGTAGTTTATACACACATATGCATACTACAAAATTTTCTTCTGTAAAACTTCTTCGCCATAAACTAATGCAATTAATTATAGCTTAACTCTTCTTTCGCCTTCAACTAATTAAAATAAAATTGTGCGCTAATGCACATTTTTAAATTTATTTTACTGTACATTATTTTACATATTTCTTGTTAGACCTGAAAATATCCATTCGCGACTTGCCACCTTCTTTCTTTTCTCCCATGACCATCATAAATATTATTAATTATATCTATCGATCACGTGAAAAATGCTTATTTTGGCAATTAAACGTGAAAAAAAAAAAAAAAAAAAAAAAACTTAAACTGAACAATTAAACAGGGTTCCCACATGTCAGAGAAAACCTGGAAAAGTCAGGGAAAATCGTAAATATTGCTCAAAAACCTGGAAAAATGATGATACAAACCTGGAAAATGCTTTTTGAGCATTCATATGTCTCGAACAAATTTTGTGACTGGAATTTTCTAAAAATTGACCTGGAAAACCTGGAAAAGTCAGGGAATTTTATTTTTGAAATTGAGTGGGAACCCTGATTAAATCGAGAAAATTGTTTTTGTAATCAGCCGAAAATTTTTGGAAATTTGGCAAGTACCTTTAAATGCCAATTTTCAGGTCTATTATTTATTTATTTTTTTCTGTTAGTTTTATTAAAATACAGAATATTGTTTTTATACTAAAACTAATATTTTCTTTTATTTTATAGTAGAAAAAAAAAAAAAAAAACATATATATGCTACAGTGCGCGAAAGATTAATATAATAATATCCAGTAACAGTTAAGACGTTCATGAAATTTAGAAAAAGAGAATTTCTAGCTTGTGGGAGATGTATAAATGAAAGTAATATAGAATGAATGAGAAGAAGTTCTGTAAAAAAAATATCAGTATGTATTATTTTCTTTTCATTATTTTACTTTTATTTGTTTATTTATTAACGTTTTATTAAAAATGTTTCTCTTCCTTTAAAGTTAATATTTATAATTACTAAGAATGAAAAAAATCACATGAAATACGTAAATAAGCTGAATAAAATAACGTTAACGAAAAAAAAAAAAAAAAAAAAAAAAAATCAGCACTTGAAAAGCCATAGCCTCCTAAACTAGACGCCTTCCACGTTGCTCGGAAACTTGGCGGTAGACAGCGCCACCTGGTACAGATTGCGTGACTATTTTATTCAACAGCCACCAAGAATTTTTAAAAGTGAGATTTGATATACATAAACGGCGAATAGAATCGAAGAAACGTCGATTCTACATATCAAGTATCACTTCTTAAAATTATTGGTGACAGTTGAATAAAAAAGAACTCAATCTGTACCAGGTGGCGCTGTCTACCGCTTGAACTGTTGCCAAGTTTCTGAGCCACGCGACAGGCATCTAGTTTAGGAGGCTATGAAAAAAACATTATCCGGTAAGTATGATATAAAATTCTTAGAAAAATAAATTTATGAAATGCCGCACACTGTCATATGACCAAAAATTAGAATAACGGGTCACATGCGAAGTCCCAGTAAACACAATTTTTGCCATCGAAGAAAGTTTTGCATAACAAGTCTTTTAGATCGAAATACGTCCCTAGAAGTTTTATTTGTTTTTGACAACAAAACCAACCAAACATTATTCCTTGATAAGGAAACGTGCCGCTTTTAGTTTTTTTTTTTCAAACTTGTGTCAAGTGCTGCATTTTGAAACTCAACACGGTAGATCTAATAAATAATTGATTTGAACTAAAAAATAAAGATTTTTTAATTTAATTATTCAATAGAAAATTATTTATATTTTATTTATTTTTTAATTTACTAATAAACAACAGGGTTCGTACGCTCCTACATTTTCCTTGAGCTTTCAAAAACCACTAACTTTATATTCTAAATTTTGTCATAATAAAAGGCTGCAAATTTAAAAAGAAACTTATCGATAAAAAATATTGGTGTAAGGTTCTTACAAAAAAATCATGGCCGTACGAACCCTGAACAAACTATTAACAAGGGATAATTCCTTTTTTTTTTTTTTTTCTCTCTCAATAGATTTAAAAAAAAAAAAAAAAAAAAAAAAAAAAAAATATATAAACAAGATAGTCAAGTTTAAAGTTGTAAATTTATCAGATTGGCGGAAACTGTCATATTGAATTAAAAAACTCACTCCGGAAATTTATCCTGAACAACATTTATATAACTTTTAAGGAAATATTTGTATTGAATTAAACAACTGACATTGGAAATTTATCCTGAGCAACATTTATATAATTTTTAAGAAGGTATTGTTGAAGGTCTTGTAAGACGGTGAGTTGTTTAATTTAACACAACAGAACTCTTTCGCACATAATACTTTCTAATTAATTGTGATTGTGATTAGAAGAAGAAAAATAATCAAAACATAATCATTTTTCACAATGAGCACAAGATATTAAAGAAAATTCACCACAATTAATTTCATTCTTAAATTATACATTTTGGAAATTATTTGGCTTTCCGTCGAGATAGCAGGCTTTTTGTTACATGCATATTTGATCATATTATGATGAAAATTTGGAGGTATCATAGGTGCTAAGTCAATCGTTTTTCAAAAGACTTTATATTGGAATGTTTTTTATAAATGTTTTCAGTTTATGTAATCGTCGAAATATATGTAACACAGGGCCCGAAATTTCAACTTAGAATACACTCGCTGAAAAAAAGTTACTCGCCACAAAATATGATTAACTTACTCTATTTTTTACGTATAAGGTGACCAGAATTTTTTATTGGAAAAAGAAAAAAATTATACAGTGTCTTTTATTTTATAAGAAAATAGAAGACATTCAATTTTGAAAAAGAGGTCATTTTAGATGTCACAAAATTGAATGAATATGATTATAAAATTCGATTCAAAAGCTACTTTACACAAATGGTGAAAACATTTTTGTCCCAAATGATGAATTTGGATCAGTACACCCTAATTTAAATTAATAATACACGGATACGAGAGGAAAAATCTCTAAATTTTATAAATGTCACTGGACAATATAGACTTTTTTTTTTTTTTTTTAAGTTAGTGTTCGCCGGTCGATACAGCCAACAGCCGATCGATCTTCCCAGTTATGCGAATTTTTTTAAATCAAGGACTAAATCCTTTTCATTTGAAAAGGAGGACAGAGGACGAAAAGCATAAGAAAAAGAGGACTTTTTAGTCCTGTAATTTTTCTTTTTTTTCCTTTAAGAAGGCAGAGCGTTGAAAAAGAAGACTGTACTCTTAAAAAGAGGATATCTGGTCACCTTACCTAAAATCAGTATGAGTATACGTGTTTAAATCATGTGTACATATATATATATACTGCTCGACATTGAAAATGCAACTCCAAGAAGGAATGATAATAACGGAATGAAATTTGTTGGACACATACATTATAGTAGGAAGAACAATTGATTAAAATTTCAGGAAATTTGGAGTAATATGTACTGAGAAAACAGTACATAAAGCAGCGACCTCTGTGAGCAATAACAGCACATATCTGCCTAAGCATTGAATCGAACAGCGATTGGATGACATGTACGGGTAAAGCACTTCCTGAAGTTTCAACACGATGCCACAATTCATCGATTGAAGTTATTGGTGAGTAGTTGGGGCCAGTCGCTTTTCAATGATTAAACAGTCATTTTCATTGGTGCGAGATCAGGAGAACACGCTGGCCAGAGCAACAGTCGAACGCATTCTGTATCAAAGAAGGTCCGGACAATACAAACAACTTGCGGGCGTGCATTATCTTGCTTAAATTTTGCGCTACGGAGGCCTCAAATATAGGGCAGAGGGGCGGGCCTTAACTCATCAGAAATTTAATGGCTGCTGTTCAGAGTGCCAGGAATACGAACATGAAGTAATCGAGACGTGTATCCAATGGGAACCCATAACATCATTGCAAATGATGGACAGTATGAGGATGTCGAATCCCAGCTGGCAATGTGCATTATTCATAATGCCGTTAAATACGGATAATGCAATCTGGATGCTGTAAACAGGATTGGGATTTGTCTGAAAAGTGACTTCATGCCATTCCTGCGTCCAGGTTCATCGTTGATCACACATTAATGGCGCCCATATCAGTGATGCAGTTTTGAGGGTAATCAGAATTTTGGTAGCCGCATACGGAGTCACCACCTGGATTGATGGTACGTTGTACCATTGGATACACGTCCCGTTCACCTCTTGTTTTCATTCCCGCCACTCTGAATACCAGCCATTACATTTCTGTTAAAGCTTCCGAAGCGCAACATTTAAGCAGAACAATGCACGACCGCAAGTTGTCCATATTGTCTGGACCTTCATTGATGCCGAATCCGAATGTGTTCGACTGTTGCTCTGGCCAGCGCGTTCTCCTGATCTCGCATCAATGAAAATGACTGTTTAATCGTTGAAAAGCGACTGGCCCCCCACCACTCACCAGTATCTTCGATCGATGAATTGTGGCATCATGTTGAAGCTTCATGAAGTGATCTACCCGTACATGTCATTCAAATCGCTGTTCAATTCAATGCTTAGGCAGGTATGTGCTGTTATTGCTCACAGAAGTCGCTGCTTTATGTACTGTTTTCTCAGTACATATTACTCCAAATTTTCTGAAATTTTAATCAATTGTTCTTCCTACTATAATGTATGTGTCCAACAAATTTCATTCCGTTATTATCATTCCTTCTTGGTGTTGCATTTTCAATGTCGAGCAGTGTGTATGTATGTATATATGTATGTATATATATATATATTAATTTTTTTTTCTTTGATAGCACCGTACACTGTAAGAATTCTATCTATATTTAGACTGAAATTTTACTCGCCACAGTAAAATTTCCACTCGCCAATGGCGAGCTAGCGAGCGGAAATTTCGCCTCCTGATGTAACAGATTCCTTTAAAAAAATAGTGGTGACAAATTCAATAAAAAAAAAAAAAAAAAAAAAAAAAAAAGAAAGGGTGGCAGCTATGAGATATGAGCTGTTGTAAATTAGCGAAATTGTTTTGAGAAAAATTGCGCCAGTGCTCAACTTTGTCCGTTAAATAAATATGTATTAAATTTGACAGTTTACATTTGAAAAGGAAGTTAAATGCAACATCAAGTGGTTTTAGTAACAGCTGTTGTCTATTTAGGATTTTTCATGTGAGAGATTTCATGAATAATAATATCATTAAGACTAGATATCAATGCTTGCTATAAGTTGCGTCGATATATAAAATATTAATGGAAATTAGTAATAGAAATTTAACTAAATGTAATATAAAAATTATTTTCGCTTAAATTATTCATTTTAATTATAATGAAAAATTAAATCATATTTTCAGTTTAAACTGAATGCTTAAATTGAAATCTGTTGGGTTTCGAACTAGCATTTAACAGACACAAGTTGAAGCGCTTTACCGTTGTGCCACGTATCCTTGCTAAGAAGTTGAGTTTTCTTTCGATAGAAACAACTTGAATTTCTAGGTTCATATCTTGACCCAAACGGTGCTGTTGCACAAATTATTTTTTATTCTGTCCCATGTTTTCGACCATGTTCTTTATGGTCGCCTGATTTGGTTTCAGTAGGACTTTTACTAATTCCTATCTTGTTCGTGTAATGTATAGTATTGTTGCGAGTTTGTAAATAATTCTGTTTATTTTTTTTTTAGAAATTCTTTCAAAGAGACTTTGTAAGTTGATAAAATGTTAATTTTCTGTATTTCTAGTTTGTTTTAGCGTTAAAATAGCCTACTTTTCTCTTAAAAACACATTAAAAAGCTCCTATAGGGCAGGTGATGGATTTGGCGCCAAATTTGGCGAGAAAATCCTTATCGATATACCGAAGATGGACGTTCTAACATGATTGGTTAACGAGATACTAGCAATTTCTAGAACGTTCTGGATTCGATGGATGAGTATTTAAGGAGTTGCATCACGCCAAATCCCGATCAGTCTCGAATACTTTCTGCCAATACTTGCATTGCTATTGAAAGAGCTCTAAGCCTGTTTGGAAGTACAGTTGCATTGCTGTATGTGTTAATGCTATACATTTTGTACTGCGAACTTCGTGTTGACAGCTGTTATTTAAGCTGTGTTTATTGGTGGAATTGAAGTTGATACTTGGTTTATAGATCTGTATTTTTCTGGAACTTTCTGTAAATAAAACTCCTGAATTTTTGCAAGTTTCGCCTCTCATTCTCGGACAACTATGAACCCCCCAAGTACGCAACAGTATCCAGTAAGAAATGTGGAAAATGCAAAACAAAAATGCGAATATAGCTATTGAATTTCAGGGCATACATTTAATGTGAAAATATCCAAATATAAAGTCATTATTGTTGAAGTAAATTAAAGAAATATATATATATCATTTTTCTGTAAGTAAAGCAGAACTTGAGTTAAAACACTGTTTCTTTCTGATGTCTTCTCCCAAATTGTCGCATATTGAAATTCGGTTCGAAATGCAAAATTCGGTACGATTTTCTAAAGTTTGTGCCTTTTGTTAAAAAATGAAAAATACTATTACATGTTTTAATATATGAATTCTGAATTGGAAAGTCTTCTAAATAATGAAAAGAAAAGGATTGTGTTTAAAAGTACACTATTAAATAGGCAATTTGGATAATAACAGCCTTATTTAAGGAGATGAGTGAACGTTGAAAATCATTCGTAGAGTTGTGAAAGTCAGCATAAGCATTGAAATATATAAATGTTACATATATTAAAATTTTTCGAAAACTATTGAAATTATTATTTTTTTTTAATTAAAGATTACTTAATATTTACACATTCATCCACTCACAGGCATGAGATTTTTCGGCGGATCCACGATTTTCCGCTTTTATGTAATTTCCGTTAATTCCGCCTTTTTTTTTTTTTTTTTTTTTTTTTTTTTTTTTTTTAATCAAACTCCAATAACAATCAGTGTTCAAATGCTCCACGAAAGACTTTAGATTCTCAGTCTTTCTCCATCCAAAATATAAATGTCAGTATTCATTTTAAACGTGCTTTATCAGATTCTATAACTTATAAAAGAACAGAATTATTCAATATTTCTCACTCATGTAATTGTTTTTTTGCCCTGCTCCCTCTCTCCTTTTTTTTTTTTTTTTTTTTTTTTTTTAAATGTCTCTAACCGTCGCCGATCAAACATTTTGCAGGAAATCTTTTATTTTTGATATTTATCCATTCACAATAAAAAATATCAATATTAATTTTAAACTTAATTTATGACATTCTAGAACCCATA
Source organism: Salticus scenicus (assembly GCA_963930645.1). Classification (NCBI taxonomy): domain Eukaryota; kingdom Metazoa; phylum Arthropoda; class Arachnida; order Araneae; family Salticidae; genus Salticus; species Salticus scenicus. Next base: position 142,913,845 of record OZ005657.1, read on the forward strand.
AAGAAGTAGAATTGTGTTTAATATTTCTCACTCATGAACTACTTTTTATTCCCTACCCCCTTTCCTATCACCAATCAATGATTAAATGTTGATTGCTAGTTTTTTTTTTTTTTTTTTTTTTTTTTTTACACACAGGCTTTATTGTGTTCATGTGTGTTATTCTTTGTCACTTTTAAAATATTTTGTATAGTTTTTCCCTGTGCACATTATTTTTCATTTGAAATAAATTTTATGAACATATTTGTATTAGTTTTCCCCGCACGCATTATTTTTCATTTGAAGTTAATTTTATGAACACGCGTGTTTCCTCTTTTCTTAATTTTCTGCACTTAAGTCTGAAGTAGGTTTCATATAAAAGCTTATATTTCCATTTAATAATTATAAATTGAACTGTATTAGGTTTGTCCAATAAAATATATATTCAGGCAACAATTCTTATAGTTTTGGATAATTTTTTTTGTTCCCTTTACAGATTTAGCATCTTTAAATTGAGTTTTCTTGGTTTGCATTTTTTTTTTCTTTTTTTTTATGAATTCACAATCTTCAGAATGCTAAAATTTCTTCAGATATTTGAGAAAAGACTATTAGTTAAAGTAAGGTTACAAACTGATATCATAGCTGCCAAGTTTTCCCGATTTTCGGGAAGACTTTGCACCAGAATTTTATGATAGTGAACTTCGAGACCTTAAATCTCCGAAAATTAATAAAAGAAGTTTCTCTAAAAATATAATGGTGAATATTTTTATTCTGAAATTGTAAAAGTTAGCAACTATGTGATATGCAACCATGTACATGTCAGTTATCGGTTTTCAATTTGAAAATCATTCTTATCTGCACTGTAAAAACAAAAGGAAAAAAAAAAAAAAAAAAAACTGATGAAAATTTGCTCCCTTTTGAAATAAATTATTTTACTCTCTTTGAATCTTGGGTACCTGAAATTTTAGAATTTTTATTTATCTTTATTTTTGCAGAGATAACAGTACTCATTATGGACAAAGAGTCCTAGAATTATGGGACAAAATATTAACTTTCTCAAAGAAAGAAAGAATTCAATAAATAGATGGATTTAATTACACAAATGAATACTTATACAAATTACCAGGGAGTAATTAATAATTACTAGGATTGAAAATAAATAAATAAAATGTTATTAGTTAATTCTAATATTTGTTATGAACATAATTTTGTACTGGATAAATTCGGTGAGTTAGTCTACTCCTTTTTTTTTTCTTTCGGAATTGTGTTAATATTTCTAATTGCTTAATTTCTAAACTTGCAAAAAAAAAAAAAAAAAAAAGAAAAGAAAGTTGAATCATTAATAATAACTTGGATAAAATTGCTTGGTTAAGAAACAATTCCAGATGAGGATTAGAGTAACAGGTTTGCTTTTCAGGTCTGGAGCCAGATAAACAAAAAAGAGAAAAAAAATGAATTTGTAAAAAAAAAAAAAAAAAAAAAAAAAAAAAAAACTTATTGTGTGATGCAAATCTATTCTTTTTTTTTATTTACATTCTCTTATTTAAGTACTGAATTATCCAGTTGGTAATATCAGTTAGGTGTAAGGTTGCTGGAAACATTGAGGAATTTTTTTTAAACTAAATTATTGAAATAGTAAGCGTAAGATTTAGGAAGTTAATTTTTATGAGAGATAAATTTCTTATGATACATCAGTATTAATAAATTACGAGTACTGTTATCCCGTGTTTTTTCTTTTTTTACACAACGCAGGATATGCATTTTTCTTGACTAAATTTTTATTTAGAATGACATTAGTAATTTTGGAACAGAATTGAAATCACTTAAGACATGGCTGTTCTGGTGTTCTCTCTGCCACCTTGCTTGGACTTCAATCTGATGTCAGAGTATTCCTTGGTAGTTGAGTAGAAAACCAAGGAAAACTCTGGTTAGGGAACTAGATCTTTTTTTAATAATTCAATAATCCTAAGTTTTTGTTAATGAAGATTTTAACACCTGAAACTTGTTATATCCACAAAAATCGGATAAAAATAATGAAATTTTAAAAAATTAAAATAAATTGCTCTTAATAAAAATCCAAGCAATGTCAATCCATACAATTTAAATAAGAACATCAGAAAGGAGAAAACACCAGAACATATCACTCTAAACTCATAACTAGTACTTTTTCGACGTGAAATTATAGCACGTTTGGTAGTTCACGAATTTCTACCCAGATGATTTGAGTTCGAATTGAACAGTGGGGTAAACTGTGATTTTTTGTTCTTTTTTGTCCTCAGAAAATTTTCAGCAGTGCTTCAAATTTCAGCAAAAAGTGCTGGCTTAAGTGTTGCCAACTTGTAGCGACTTAATTATTTAATAACTATCGCTAATTCGAAGAATGATATTTAATATATGTGATAGTCGGTTAAACAATTAATGATGAATACTGAAATAAGTCCCCACAAATTCACAACACTGGCTGGCATCCTGATCGCCAGCACTTTATGCTTTAAATTTCAATGTTTTTTTTTTTTCTTTTTTTTTTTCCCTCCATCCAGTGTACTTTTGTGCTGTTAAAATGAAAAGTAGAATTCGCTTACTGGAGTTCCGGTAGCATAGTGTGTGTCTTAACGGCCCTCTTCACCTACCGTCGCCGGAAGCCCGAGCCAATGTTATTCTATGGGGAAATTTTCTTTACAAATAACTTATTAACTAATACATATTTTTAAATTCTGTTTTCACATTCAGAAAGTTCCCAACTGTTAAATTGACGCACCTTTTTTAAAAATGTATTTTTTTAATTTTTAATATTTTATTTTGAAATGAAAAAATGAAAAAATTTCACATATTGAAAATTCGTATTTTGCAGCTTCAAAATGAAATATAAAAAATAAAAAATAATAATTTTTAAAAAAGGTCCGTCTATTTAACAGCTGGGAATTTTCTGAATGTGAAAACAGAATTTAAAAATATGTATTAGTTAATAAGTTATTTGTAAAGAAAAATTTCCCATAGAATAACATTAGCATCGGCTTCAGGCGGCGGTGAGAGGGCTCTTAAGTAGAAAAGTATATTGACATTGACAGCAACTTTTAAAACGCCGATAAATAGAATGAGAAATTCGCTTACTGCACTTTCGGTAATCGTCAGTGCACTTATGACTGAATATTGTAAATTACAAGTTAATTCTTCTGAAAACTCTATTTATTACTTAATTTTTGTTTTATTTATTTATTTATTATTATTATTGTTTTAATTTGACTTTAATATTTTACTTTCAAACTAATACGTGGAAAAATATTTCTACTAATTTGATTAAACCGTCATGACAGAAAAATGAAATATAAATACTTCGTTTCTACCACCTTTTGTTTTTATAATTCTTCAATATTCTTCTGTTCCAATATTCTTCAAACCTTTATAGTGATTTTAATTTTATATGCGTACTTACATGATTGCATTCCTCCCCCCCCCCCCCCTCCCACCCAAAAAATAGATAAATGCAGTTGGTAAAATTTTGTATTTAAAAGATGAATCCAACTATAATTATAATACATATATATGTATATTATATATGAACTATTAATATTTATTCCAAGTAATTCACGAGTCAGCAAAAATTTATAAAAGCTATGCAATTTTATTAAACTACTTTTATTGTTTCGAAAATAACTTTCAATTTTACTAAGTTACAATCAACTTTTTTTTTTTTTTCTTTCCAAAATGTGTTAGTTTATTTTTGTTTTAAATATTCGCTATATATTCAGAAAAGTATTATGAACTTAATCAACCATAGCTCATAAATAATAAAAAGATGGAGGAATAAAAATGACACGACTAATTTTACTAACCAAGTAGGTAGAAAGTGATTGTTTGACGCATCATTACAAAAGCGGTTTTCTGCTAAAATAATGCTAATCATGTATTTCGTTTCCGTTTGGCGTTAGAATGGGGGAGACCTCTAGAGCAAGAAAAGAAAGTTAAAAAAAAAAAAAAAAAAAAAAAAAAACATTGTGGTCTGACTGCACGCAACTTCGCTGTCGCCTTTTTGATGTTCAGCCGCATTAGCTATGCTTGCTTAGCTTTGCAGATTACAGGAGATAGTGCAGGATAGACTTTTCGGTATTCCCTTCAGTTATATTTTAGGTAATCAAATACTAAAATAGAACCGTTAAAATATTTTAAAAGCCTTATTTTATTTATTTTTTTTATTCCTTATTAATTATTTATAAGCCATGTTAGTTGACATGAAGATTATTCACGAGATTCTGAACATTTTGTTTAACGTATGGGAAACGGATTACTAAGATGTTTTTTTTTTTTTTTTCAATATTAAAGACTTATTAATAGAACACTCTTTCAAATGCCTGCCAATCACAGATTTTTTTTTTTTTTTTTCGGGGGGGGGGGGGGAGACATACGATTAAATCAAGAATAATATTTTCCAGAAATGTTGCATATTGAGTCGCAGTAGAAAAGCTATGAAAAACTATTAAAAATGAGTTCAATTCTGCAATATCTCCAAATCAGCACCCAACTTGGCGATTCTATGGTTTCGGTTTTCATCAACAGTTGCGAAGCATTTCTATTTCGATTTACATTTTTTGCCAGTAAATTAAATGCAAAATAAACTAATTTCTGTAATCTTTTCAAGTTAGCGAAAATTAGCACTAGAGTTTCCTATTTAGTTTTGCCTATACACAGCTGCGCACATTTATGTACAAAGAATACATTTTGTCACATTGACATTTATATGTATGCTGTTGCCCGCAACTGTTATTTAGAAAAAAATATTTCTAAAAGCGCTAATTTAAAATCTTATTTCATAATGAATGTTCTTGTTCTTTGGTTTGTAAATAGTCCTGCATCGGGTCGGGTAACCCGCGGTCAGTTTCGAATCGGATTGACTGATTTTTTTTTTTTTTTTTTTTTTTCCCGTAGGTGAAGTTCAGGTCGGATTTAGATTTCAACGTGTCTGGTCGATCTGAGAACACTTTTCAAAAAACATTTTACAATTATAAACATAAATTTGTAGATATAAATCTCTATAAGGTTGCTATAAACTAGTCCTGCATCGGTCCCGAACCCGACCCGACCCGTGAGTCGGGTTCGGGTCGGGTTGACTGAATTTTTTCTCTTGCGGGTCTGGTTCGGGTCGGGTTGACTGATCTTTTTTTCGTGCAGGTCGGGTTCGGGTCGGGTTTGGTTTTCAACAAGTCGGGTCGACTTGAGAACACCTTTCAAAATATTTTTTACAATTATAAACATAAATTTATAGGCATGTTTAAAATTATGTAACTAATTTCAACATTTTGCACATACTAAACATGTATCGGTTGGTTGTTTGGTTGGAGGATTTATGGCCGATTGACTCCAGATGTGTCCTAGGCCTATAAGGGGAATGCTCTTCGTATGAGTCTTTGTAAGGGGCCTAGCCCGTATTTACGCGTGTTTCGGAGGAAACCACGGAAAACTCCGAACGGCTAGGTCGATGAGCGCGACCTGGGATCGAACCCGACACCTCCCATCTACCAGCTTCGAGCGCAGAACCGCTCGGCCGCCAGTGGGCAGACATGTATCGGAGCTCCCTATTCGTATCCGCGGATATTCGCCAGAAAAATAGATAAGTATTTGCATCTGGATCTGTTTTCTTTTCTTCAACGGAACTAATATGTATCTTTTGTAGAAATTGTATAAAAATTAGAAAAGTATTAAATCTTTCTCGACTGTTGTTAATATATAAATTAAAGAAATACAAATACAAAGAAATATAAATTAAAGCAATACAATGTAACCTCGCATTTACATTCTGGAAATTGAAAAGGTTTCGCAGTTAAAGTTTTTTTTTTTTTTTACTTCTATATTCAATCGAAGAAAGTATTGGATTCGTAAAAATTTTCGACTTCCGGTTTTCGACGGATTTACAAGTTTTGAGATGTCTAGATTATATGTCAGGTTTCATTGCGTATAATCTAACAAAACCTGATATGTGAGAAGACCAATATGAGATATTACGCTGATTCAAATTGAATGCCTATTAGCCAACAGGTGGCGCTGCTACACAATGATTTCCGCAATTTCAGGACAGTCTATATCTCAAGAACTACTGCACAGAATTTCATATCAATTTGTATGTAGGTGCCCTTTAATATATATTAGCGCCTGTTAACTTTTGGTGTAAACCGCTCAACAGGTGGCGCTGCTACACAGCGATTTCCACAATTACAAGGAAAGCTATATCTCAGGTTGTATTGTGCATCATAAAACAAAATTTAATATGTGAGAAGGCGATTATGAGACATTATGCTGACTCAGTTTGAATGCTTCTCGGCCAATAGGTGGCACTGTTATATTGCAAATTCCATCGATAACAGGATGGCTATATCTCAACTCCTGTGCCATATAACTGTACGAACCATGATATGTGAGATAACCATTATAAAAACGCATTGTTTAAGAAGTTATTTATAGGCGATAAAACTGTCTCTCTTTCGATATTTAGCGTTAGATTTCCCTAAGATGAAAATTATTTGCATTCATCGCGTTAAACTTTTTAATAATAGTTTTAATAAATTATTCGCACTTAGTGAATTTGACAGAAAAATATAGAAAAATGTCTTGTGGTGGCCGCAACATACTAGTTATTTTTTTTTATTATAATTTACCAACTGTGTGACAATGAAAATTTAATTTATTTTATATCATGTTATATAATTTTACCTTGTTTTGCATGATTTTTAGATATAAGTAATGTTGATTCATTTTTCGGGTTTCGGGTCGGGTTCGGGTTAGATGAGTCGAGTTTCGGGTCGGGTTCGGGTCGCAAAAAATTCTCTGTTGCGGGTTCGGGTCGGTTTTCGGGTTGATGAAAATTTTTTTGTCGGGTTCGGGTCGGATTTCGGGTTGATTTAAAATTCATCTGTCGGGTTCGGGTCGGGTAAAACTCGACCCGCGCAGGACTCTACTATAAACTATCTACTCATAAGTATTTGGATGCTTTCGAATTGAGACGTTTTGTCAAATATTTGGAAAATTTTTTTAAGAATCATCTTGAAACTTTGATAGTGTAAAGAATATGTTATACATCATACATTTCAGAAAAAGTTGTCTTGAAAAGAAAAAGGGGACCAGTAAAAAATAAAAGTCAAAATGTTTTGGATCAACCTGTAAAAAGTAATGCTTTGAATGTGTTTTGGCTATAGCATGCGATTATGAAGATTTTTCTCATTATCTGTATAAATTTTTATGAGGCTACCACATATATTAATGGAGATATCGCAGTTTTTTTTTTTTTCTTTCTTTTAATGTATAATTAAATGTAAAAGAAAATTCTTTATTGTTTTATTATAACACATAGGGTATTAGACCCAGTGCAAAGCCATTTTTAGGAAATTTGGCATACTACAATCAGAATGCAAAAATGTTAAATAACTTGTAAAATATGAGCATTTTTACTAAATTTTTAACTACGCATGCGCTAGCTTATAAAAATTTCATTTGCATAATTTAATAGCCAAAAGAAATGAGCGACTTATATGAAAACCCCAAAGAAATATCTTGTTAATTCAAAAAGTAATGAGATGAGAGATAGAATGAACAGAATTTCTGTTCTTCTAAAAAAAAAAAAAAAAAAACTAGTAGTAGCCACCACAAGACTCTGTTCTATATAATTTTACACAAAATTCATGTAATATAAATTATTTTCTATGATAAACGCAGACGTTTTTTATCTGACATAATTATATCACTAAAAGCTAAAAGAAAGTCAATTTTTTGCCAATGTCAGAAGAAATAAGATTTTTTTTCCCCTAAGTTTTTTCAATGAAAAAAATCGATAACTTTGTTTGTTTTAAATTATCACAGATCTATGGTTCAATCATTCGTTTTAAAGCTATTGACGAGATCTTTCGAAAGATACCCATATTGAAAATCTACACCCTACACCCCCCCCCCCCCACACACACACAAGAAGGGGAAACAATAATCCCGCATACACAAACTTTTTTCTCTAGTCTGCTACTACTTTTATCAATAATTCATATTAATTTTATAATTACACGTTTAAAATAACTCTCATTATGTACATTTATACGAAATTTTGTCTTATGCTGCCATGTTAAAAATTTAGAAAAAATGCAATCACAGAGCCACCTGTTGAGCAGTTCTTCCACAAATCTAATCAGCACCAGTTTGTGTCAGGGTCCAACTAAATACTGAGTTTGGTTAAATTTCATTCATTGGTTCGTAAGATACAGCGTCCACAATATTTGTGATACGTACACACACAGACATTTTCTAAAAACAGTCAAATCGTGTTCAGGACATCCCAAAACGTGTAAATCCATCGAAAACTGGAGCTCGAAAATTTTCACAAATCCAATACTTTCTCTATATGTACACACAGAAGAAAGTAAAAAGTGGAAATTTGTTTTGCAATTAAAAAAGAAAAAAAAGAAATCATTATATCTTCATGTAGCCTCATAAAAACATATACAGATGAGAAATTTTCATAATCGCATGCTACAGCCAAAACGCATTTAAAGCATTACTTTTTACAAAGTGATCCAAAATATTTTGACTTTTGTTTCATTTTTTTACTGGTCCCTTTTTTCTTTTCAGGACATAACTTTTGCGGAAATGTATGAGGTATAAGATGTTCTTTACACTACCAAAGTTTCAAGATGATTCCTAAAGAACTTTTCCAGATATCTGAAAAAGCGTCTAAATTCGAAAGTGTCCAAATATACTATACTGGATATGTGACGGAGCTCCGTATCCGCGTATATCCGACAGGAAAAAAAAAAAAAAATCCTTATTCATATTTTGGTTCGTATAAGCAATATATATATATCGCCCCCCCCCCCCCCCTTCAAAAGATCTAATACGGTTCTTTTATAGCAATTGCATGAAAATTAGAAAAAAAACGTTCTATAAATGTTTGTTGTCTATCGTTATTCACTTTTACATTCTCGAATTTATATGTATGTATATATTCTGTTTAGATACGATTACTTTCAATGAATTTCAATCCGTTGATATCCATTATGCTTTTATTTTAGCGAAATTTTGAATTTTCCTCCATTTACACTTGTATATTCAGCAAATATAGAGGAAATACTTACTTGTTGTAATTTAACTTTTTATTTTATTTATTTTTTTAAGTAATATAAAATGAAAACATTTTAGGAAATAAATTCCATCAAGGCAGATAATATATTCTTTATCCTCTCCTCTAGAACAAATGAACAATACTGGATATGTGACGGAAGAGGAAGCTATCTGCTGATCTACATATTTTTAAAATGATCGTGTGAAAGCAGATATTTAACTCTGAATCAAATCCATGGTACCCAAATTACACTTCGCTGCAAAGGAAAAAAGAACAAAATTGTTTTCGAACCCTGATATCATTCTTGCTAATTCTTATGTAAAATGACCTCCTGAATCCGAATATGACCCCCCCCCCCCTTTTGCTCAATCACCTACCGTTTTCTCGGGACGCCAGACCCTCTCCCAAATTTTGATCACTGTTATAGGTAATTTTATGGCCATGAATTTGATTTGGAGAATAGAAAAGAATTATTTTAACACTTAAAAACAAAAATATATATGTAATGTATAATAAATAATAATTGGTTAATAAAATATAATAAATATAATTTCAGTGGCAAATCTCCCCTAAATTTTCTCCTTGCTGCAAATGTTCATATTTTAGAATTTTCCAATTCAGTAGCCCCACAGAAGATATGTAACAGTTAAAATAACTTCCCTCCCCCCCCCCCCACCCTACAAATCAAATTTATAGTCATACAATTACTGAAAAGTGATAAAAATAGAGGGGCATCCCTAAAAAACGGTGGGTGAAAAGGCAAAATGGGCGTCATATTCGGATTCAGGAGGTCATTTTATATAAGAATTTGCAAAATTGGTGTTGGGGTCGATTTTCATGTAGAGCAGTGTAGAACCCATTAGGCGCCAAAGCTCCCGCTGTGGGAACAATTTTTTAAGAATTTTTTTCTCTGCGAGTAATTAAGATAAATATAATTTTTCTTTTTTACATTAAATGTTGAAACTTCTTGTTTCGTTGGTAATTTTTTTCAAAAAGTTTGTGATGTAACTTATATATATATATATATTTTTTTTTTCAATTATTCAAACAAAGATGTTTGTTTTTCTGCAAAACATCAGCAAAGAAAGAAAAAAAAAAACCAGGAAAAGTAAGTCATTCGAGTACAGGGGTTTAAAAACAATGGATATCAAATAAAACAATTCTTTTCTTAAATTATAACAAACAGGGATCAAGAAAACTAATTTAAAAGGGTTTTGCAGTTTTTCAACATGTGTTCTACCCCAATTAGGTGTCAAATCTTTCATTTTGGAAACATATATCTTCTAACAAAATATATTTTTATTAATTATTTAAACTATATATGATTAGAAATGCACATTAAAACCCAAAATATGCGAAAAAACTTTCAGTGGGATTCATATAGCGGCGTTTAATGGGTTAATGTAAAATAAACATCCTCATTGAACAAAAGCAATGAACAAAGATACTTTTTTTTTTTTCCCCCAAGTATGTACTACTAACATTTAACTTGAAGCACATTTTTATGCGCTTAAAGTACACAACTCATGTAAATGGATAAAAATTATTATTCATCCATTTTTCAGATTTTTAAATTTTTAACTTAATACAATTAGTAATTACATTTTTAATTCTTTTAACCCCTTAACGTGCGCTGTCCTCGCTGCGAGGACGCAAAATTTAAGATCCAGCAGCAAAAATTCATCCCGGAAAGTTTTTAGGAAAAATGTACGCTTATAACATCGCAGAAAAGGCCGGTGTTTTTAACCTTTAAAATTAAAAAAAAAATTTAATTTAATTTAGTTCATGAATTCCGGTGGCAGTATAATTTAAATGATCCGAATTGTCTTGCGCCGCAAAGGGTTAAAAATAATTTACTAAGTCTGTGACAATGAAAATTTACCTTATTTTATTATTTAAAAATGCTTGTATGCTTTTTAGATGAATTAGTAATGTTTATTTAGTTTTCTGGTTTCGGATCTGATTTGGCTAAAGAGAAGTCTGTTTCAGTTCGGGTATAAAGAAAGCGGGTCGGGTGCAGGTCGCAAAAATTCCTCTATTGCGATTTCAGGTCGCTGAATTTTTTTTTTTTTTTTTTTTTTTTTTTTTTGTCGAGTTCGAGTTGATTTAAAATTCATGTGTCTGGTCGGGTAAGATCCTACAAGTGCAGGACTCTATTTGAAAATAACTTTAAACTAACTCTCGGTCTGATTATACTTAGGTAGGTGAAAAAAAACAAGAACCGCGGATAGACCAACCAGTACCAAAACTTTTTTTTTTCTCTCTAATATATGGAGTACGTGAATACGTTATATTTAAGTTTAATCATAAATGAGAGAATAACTTTTTCAAAATGCAGATTAGCATTAATAACATTTTCAGTAAGTTAATTTTAAAAATACCCACAGATTTGAAAAATCCTTTGTGGGGGGCATCTCCTCTTAAATCCAGGTCCCTAGAGTAGACGACCTGAACACTACACCTTTTTTCCATTTGAATGATAAATCCGGCTCAGTGGCCCAGAGGTTGTCCTCTCCAAGTTTGTAGACAGGAGATGCTGGATTCGAATCTACGTTATGTTCTTCGGCCTAGCCGTACGGAGACTTCTGTGGTTATCTCGCGCGAATATGGACTAGAAGAACTTAGGAAAACCCCACGCAGAGAGCACTCCATATCCCCTTTCTAGATCCTCATCGTAGACGAATGGCCTTTATTCCTATACCAACGGTAAAATTTGTTTTCGGAATTGCTCATTACCCAATGTATTTTTTTTAAATTCTGTTTCCACATTTAGAAAATTCCCCCTTTTAAAAAATTATTTAACCTCCTACTGAGGGCAATTCCCCAGAAGCTGAGTTTGCACTGCACTTACTCATACTGATTTTATATAATGTGGAATTATTTTATATAATAATGTAAATTATAAACTGTAGTCTCCTTTAGATTATTTACATTTTTGCACAAAGATAGGTACTTCAATTGAATCTTCAAAAAGCACAGTTTACGATGATAAAGCCTATCCTATAAAGTTATTAATTTATAAATTTCTTATTATATAAGTTGGTGTGCTTTTGGCCATATTATTAACTAAAATCAAGTGTAATTTTTCATTTAATTTTTCTTCACTAATATTCGTATTGTGTATTAGACAAATATCGTTCACCATATTATCACTAAAATCCGATTCATTAGAAAAAAAGTGATCAGGTCAGAATGTTTATTGAAAGCATTTTTTATCCAACAGGGATTTTTCGGAGAAAGTCATCGAGTAACGTAATGCAAAAATAGATTTGGCTAAAAAGTTTGCATGCAGGAATTTGATTTTCCAAAAATACTTGAAATCTTGTATAACGTTAAAGAATTATGAATATACTATGTACTTCTGAGTTCATAGGTGGTATAAGAATATGAGATAAAGTAATTGGAAATAAAAGCTATTTAAATCTTCCCTTGCAGAATTAGTAGCGAAAATCATCAATAGATGGCGCGACATGCAAACTGTTGATCTTTTTCTAATAATAAATTTTTATTGATCTTTTAAACTTTTTACACCCGATTAATATTGTAATGATGAAAATTAAAATATGTTTTAGATATGTTATAAAAGGAATCTATACGTGTACTCATTTTTTATTTTTACTCCTTAAATTATGAATATACTTTCATCAATATTGAATGTATGCATTTTTCTGCATCTTTATGCTGTTTCAAAAAAAAAAAAAAAAAAATTAAAAAAAAATTCTATAAATTTTTTTTAGAGAAAAAGTGACGCTAAAGGCGTAATTTGTAACTGTTTCATACAAAGTAGTTTAGTTCATACTACTGGTGGCTTACTATAATATATATATATATATATGTATATATATTCCTCTATTGGATTGATACATGAAACGCAAGAAGAAAGCGATAGCAAGTACAATTTAAAGTTGATTGATAGAGGTACTTATCATGAAAAATAAATAAAACTTGGTACATTTACTACAAAACACTGTATAATTTAATAAACACATTTGCATGTCTTATGCATTTTCAAGTTTTGTGTGTGTAAGTAATCTTATAAACATATGGTAGCACCATGCAATGCATGTAATTTGCTAACTTTGGCATACCTCCTCCAATGAAATCACGATTTTTTTAAAGGTGCATGCTTATGCAACATTATTATAATCAGTATTAAATTTCCTAAATTATTAATATTTTTCCGAAAATAACCAGACTTTTAATGACTTTTAATCAAATAAATGGAAATAAACTATTGTTTCCCGAGTTCGCTGACACATGAAGTAAATATTTTAAGGGAGGTGGGGAAGCGTAATTTTTTGAAATATGTTTGATGTTGTTTAGGGCAAATTTTATTTTCCTACATATTTCTATTGTTTATAAACCTTGTATTTTTTTTATCAACGTTATTCGTTTCTTTCTATATAGCAATTATCCCCCCCCCCTTTTTTTTTAAAAAAAAATAACTTTATTAAAATTATTGAAAAACGCTTAGATATGCTTTTTAAAAAATTCATAATAAATATGCTACGGCTTACATCATGAGGCTTAATTTCACAATTTTAATTTATAACAATAATAATTATCTTTTTTCATCTTGTTTATTCCTGCAAATTAACCTTCTCCAATTTAAAAACTTTTATTTTGCCTTTTAATGTAAAAAAAAAAAAAAAAAAAAAAAATCTAATTAAAGTACAATATATTTTAAATTCCTTTCAAAAGACAATCTTACACCTGGCCTCAAGTGCACAGTTGGGGATGGGGAGCGCATGTAGTTTGTTCCTGTGTTCTGGGACAATAATACTATATAGGTAGAGATCATCAACTCATTAAAGGTGTAAAAATCTAAAATTAAATAACAAATAATGTTTTATTATTAATATAATTGTATCCTGATCTTATCACCTCACTGCATATTTAAACTTGATATGTATAAATCTGAAATTCTGTTTTACCAAGTACCAAGAGGAATTCGTTATTAAAAGGCCATATTAAACGATATACATTTTTATAATCTGTATACATTAATTTAGCTCAAGTTTTCGGTAATTTAAAAAGTCAACTTGTAGTCATATTAAAAAATCATGTAACAGATATACCACGGATGGTTACTAGAAAAAAAAAAACATATTTTTAGAGCGAAACCTTTTTTTACAAAACAGTATTATTACTACTCTGAATATAAATGTGCATAATTATATTGAAAAATTAGTCAATTAGTAAGATTTACTTGAAAAAGAAAGAATAGACCTTGATGTGCCTTCAAGTTACTGAACACTTAATATCTTGTAATAACCAAAATTATATGGATTAATCTTAATCTTTGTGAAGAAGTTACAGGGTATGGGGTTGTGAAGTGTTAAATAGGTTTTCTAAAATTTCATTACATATGTATTGATAAACATAATGTGAAATTTCCAACAAAATATTTTTACTCCACATGTGCATAAATAAATTTGATGTTTAATTTTAATTACAAATCATTGTTTATAAATTTGTACAATAAACGGATCTATATTCATTAAAAACTGTTGATTCAATATGGTTTTATATCAATTCTCGTAAGCTTAAAGTGTAAAATTTCTTTGAAAGAAAAATAGAGATAGGGATCGGCATAAACCCTTTTCGGCGAACTTAAGTTGCACAAAAAAGCTGCTTCAGCTGAGATCAGTGTATGATATGTAAATGCACACTTATTAATAATAATGATCATGCAATAAATAACAATAGTTTCACGCTACAGGATAAAAGTCCCTTTTGCAATGCTGCATGATGGAAATAGATAAAAAATTATAATTCTTTTACGTTTTTTTTTTTTTTTTTTTTTTTTCATTCTTTCATAATTGAAAAGACCCCAGACACACACACTCAAAAAAGGGGGGGGGGAGTAGGTTAATAAAAATGCCAAAAAATGTTAATTAGAATTTGCACATTCATCTAAATTCAGCTGGAATATTTTATGTTACATTCTCTAATTAAAAAGGAGGTATCGCATAAAAATAAGATAAACATTTTCATTTTTTGTTATTTAGTGAAATTCTGATACTTTAAATATGAGACAAAAAGAAAGATGACTTCCTGATGCTGCATATAACGATATTGTTTCAATGCGTAACTTTTAATTTGCTGCTTTGAAAATATATTGTTAATAGTCTAGGTAAAAACTTGCTTTTATAGACTTCAATGTGTATTGAAAAGCAAATACATTTTTTACATATTCTAGATTAAAAGCAAATGGGGGAAAAAAATAAGAAATTCATTCGTTCATAATATTGAAAAATCGATTACAAGTAGTAATAACGTAAAATTTTGGGGGTGGGGGGGGGGTGGGGGGTGGCAATAATTTCAGAAATAAAAAGCTAATCCCAAATCAAAATCTGTTTTTTTCGTTTTAGCTGCTTCATTTAAATCTGATAATGAAAAAACATTAAAATGTTACTTTTTTTTTTAAATCATTGAAAAATACACAAACACCGAAATAAAATTAATCAGTTTTATTTATGATAAAATATAATCAGATGAAAAAGTTGTGCTTATGCTGAAAGAGCGATAGCGAACCTTCACTAGGAATAAAATATTTATTTAAATAAGGAAAAGTATTATCGATAATGTTAACGTGTACGGGAAAAAAAAAAAAAAAAAAAAAACAGTAAGATAGTTGTAAAAACTTTAAATTAATCACAAAATATTGCCATAATATCGCCGCAGGATGCATCGTACAATTAGTGTCATGTATCATAATTTCGGAAACTAAAATGTATTTCACTTACAAGGAAACATTCAAAAGGTGTCGTCCTTAAAAAATATTGAATATATATATATGTGTGTGTGTGTGTGTGTGATTCTACTCTTCATAAAACACCAGAAAGTGAAAAAATTATCGGCTGAAATGAATTACAGCGACCACAAAAAACTATCAAAAGTAAGCATTTTTGGCGATTTAGCGCTGTTATGCGATAAATTCGCTAGCATTGAGATTGCCGTGTACGAACAGAACCGTGTTTTGCTTCTTCGCCAAGTACTCAAAATTAATCGCCTAAGAGTGTGAAATTGCCAAAAATGCTTAATTTTGATAATTTTTTGTGGTCGCTGCAATTCATTTCAGCCGATAATTTTTTCACTTTCTGGTGTTTTATGAAGAGTAGAATCATATATATATATATTTTTCAATATTTTTTTAAGACGACACCTTTTTGAATGTTTCTTTTGTTAGAATAAAATATGCAACCTCTAACCTGCACCGATCTACATTGTTTCCTTTATTTATTTATTGTGTGTCTGTGTAAAAGAAGTGTAACAAATTATGGATAAATCTTTTAGAATTTCCAAATTGTTTCAATGCGGGGAATTAATCGTTTTTTTAATTTTGCGCTTACGATTGACAACGCCATACTTCCTTGCTACATAGTAGAGCAGTGCAACTTTATTGATAACCCATCGCATTTATTTTATACGTGTAAGATAACAATGATACTTAGCGATACTGTAAGTCGATTTTGTTGTTCTGTAAAAGAATCTAAGTAAACTCAATTTATTAAGTAAAATGTTAAAGACAGAGAAAGTAGACATGTTGCGAGGCTGTGATAGCCTATTTCTTCTGTTGCATTGAAATGCATCGAAAACCTGATGTTGAAATCAATGAATACAAAACTTAGCAAAAGAACACTGTGAATTGCGAAAACTCGCAGACCTATCGGTCTTATTTTTAGGTTCGAATTTAAATCATTGCTTGTTTTCACCACAGTTGATTCCTCGTTCTCCGTTTCTATACGATGTTTCTCATAAAATAAAACATTTCCGTATAGAGTACAAACGTTTCCCTGTGGAATACGCACATAAACATGAGAATATCAGTCTTCCTTTCAGTGGCATGTAAGAAAGTTTTCAAGACGTCAAACCTGTCAGAAAGTCCACCGTTTCGATTCGAAATAGTAGCCAGCCCTTCAACAGGCTAAAAAAGTAGAACTTTGTTGCTTTCATACTGTACTCTTAGAAAAGTTTAAGAATCATTCATAATTCTTCCTGTTGGGCATAGATTGGCATACTTCCTCACATTTCAAATGCAGTTAAAGCTACCATTTGTATAGGTTAACTTACCTATACAAATTTTAAAATTTATGTATAAAGTGGTTACCATAAATTTTTGCCATACTGCAATCACTTGAGTGCAATTTTAATCTCAATATGTTTCTTTACTTACCAACTTCCCGTTAGTAATTAAATTGCTTGTAGCTCTCAAGTGTACTGAATTTTTTATAATGCAGAAATAATTGTTGTGGGTATTTGTAATTTATGGTGTTTTCTTAATTTTTTTTCTTCTCATTTATTTAGAGATTACTTCATTATAAATATTTTGACAAGTTTCGTACATAAGATTTCTTAACAACTAAATCAGTCTGAATTTTCATAGACATCAACTAATTACATAAAAGATTTCATGTGGCTTGTTTTATTTATATTATAAGCTTAATACTTCCGGGAAAAACAAAATACGGACTGTGATTGCGCCATTTTCGATGGATTTATTCTAAATTTGTAAGAGAAGTTCATTCTACTTTTAAGTAGATTCCATAATCTCTAGAAAAGAAAAAAAAAAAAAAAAAAATGCAGATATTTAAGGGAATTAGTAGTCTACAGTCCATACGATTTAAAAATTACAAAACTGAAAACATTAAAAAGAAAAAAGAGAGAGAGACTTTAATGGGTAGAGCTTCTTATTTGTAACTAGATAGCCTGTAAGCTTAAAGATTTTTATTATTATTATTACTTTTTTTTTTTTTTTTTTTTTGAACTGCCAGACTATAAAAAGATAAATAAGGAGGGGAAATATATCGATTTTTCGAAGTTGAGAAAGTGTTGGGAAATAAACTGAATTTGTATGGTTTTCTCTGAGCTGTGCGGTTAAAAATGAATTTGAAACTGAATCTAAAATTCTGATTTTTTAAGCATAGGATCTTACGTAATTAATTAGTCATTTCATTGAGAATGTGTTAGTCTTTTAAGCTGAAAGATTTTATCGTTCTTATAGCTGTTAAAAAGGTTTTTGTTATTTAATTAAAGTTTTCTTTTTCTCCAAATCTTTATATTTTAGTTCTGCTAAATATTTGATAAGAAATACGAAAGCTTTTGATATTGTCATTAGCAAGTTTCATTTTATTTAATAATATGGCAGTCAGGGAATAGTATTTTTCAATTCTAATCAGCAGTTTACACTATTTATAGAAAAAGGGATGAAGTATATATATTGCAGTGCATTTCAGGATAATATTTTAAAGCGTCATATTTGAGTCAGCTGATTTCTTTGTTATTTTCAGAAATACTGTGAATTTCTTAAACGATGACCGAGTAAATTATAACTATTTTTGGGAGTAAAAAACAAAATAAATTGAACTGTCTATGAAAATGCATTACTTGGTTTAATTCACAATTTTTCGGGTTTTCCTTATATACTTCAGGCGTTCAATATGACCCTTCATACGTCGGTCATTATAAATAAATAAATAAATATAAAGGCCGTAGCCAGAAATTTTTTTTTGAAGAGGGAACTATATAGTACGCAATGTTAAGAGGCCTCTCCACTTATCGTCTCCAGAAGCCAGAGCCAATGTTATTCTGTGGAGACTTTCGCCCCATTATAACTTATTAACTAATATATATTTTTAAATTCCGTTTTCACATTTAGGAACTTCACAACTATTAAACAATTTATCGCTTTCTGAAAATTATTTTTTAACATTTTTAATATTGTATTTTTGAGGTTGTAAAATGTGAATTTTCACAATGTGAAATTTTTCATTTTTGAGCTCAAAAATGAAATCTTAAAAATAAAAATAATTAATTTTTAGAAAGCGATAAATTGTTTAATAGTTATGAATTTTTGGAAAGTGAAAACGGAATTTTAAAATACGTATTAGTTAATGAATTATAATGGAGCAAAATTTCCCATAGAATAACATTGGCTTCGGCTTTTGGAGACGAGGTAGAGAGTCCCCTGAAGAGTTAAGCATGTAGTATAACTCAAATTTTGCAAATTTCAGGAAGAGGAGTTTAACCTCCAAAATCCCCCCTTAACTACGACCTTGTATACACATTATGAGGGATAAGATCAATTTGAATGGTAACTGCTAGTAGTAAACAGATTGAGTAAATAGTTTGTCCTTCACTCACTGTGACATAAAATTTTCTATAATAAACAAAAGTATTCGTTCCTTAATAATCTTGATAATTTGAAGGAGGTCCTTCAATAAAGATCATTTATAGCGTGTCATCGTATAGCGATTGTTAGATACCGTAAAACCAAACAAATTTATCAGCGTCAGGGGAAAAAAACTTTTTATTTTTTAAATAAAATTTATAGAAAAAGCCTTATCGGATCTGGTAAGTTTTGGTGACCTTGATAATAAGGTGCTGAAAACTCGCCAGATTCACTGTAAAAGAAAACACACTAAATGTAAGCAGTATAAATGTTAACTGATAAAATTCACTTGTAATCGTTGTTCTTTAAAATTGTGGAGAATATCATTAATTTAATTACTTATCTTTATTTTCAAACAAAGGAGAAAAAAAATTAGACGAGAACGATTTTTACATTTACTCTAAAAAGTACTAGTCGTTGGGTACCTTTATTAAAAATTTTATTTTGTTTTTTAAATAAAAAATAATTTCAGTTTTACATTCTGTTTCTTCAGTTTTTATGTCTATAATAAAATTATTAGTTTTATGCTCAAGACTAAAATAAATAAATAAATAAGCACATTGATCAATCAGTATAAATGTTATCTTAGTTTAGGAGATTACTGAGATAAAAAAAAAAAAAAAAAAAAAAAAAAAAAAAACAATTGTTTAAGTTCATTAATGCAATGTAAAAAGAGAATTTTAATCAGTTTTGGTTTCTACTAGGCATGTTGAAAATTTAACTTTGAAGTTTTTGTAGGTGAGGCCCCCTAAATTTTGAGGCTCTGGCCCAGTACCCCCTTCTGCCTGTGACATAACCTGGCTCTGTCAATTTGATAACAAGAGTAGGTGGACAAATTTGGATATTGGTATTGTGATTGTTAAGAAAAATATATAAAAATAAAAGCGAATTTGTGATTGGAAATTTGGAATGAACTTTAAAATAAAATTGTATATAAAATGGCATACAGATCAGTTATCAACAGAATGTGAGGAAACAAATTTAATTTTAAAATATAATCTTTTTGAAACAAAAGTATAAAGTACTTTCTGCCCCTCAAAAAGGGAAAAAAAAAAAAAAAAAAAAAAAAAAAAGCCTTCAACGGGATTCGCACTCATTTGGTCTGGGTACGAGATGATCAAGGTTTTGCCAACTGCTTTGTAGTTTGATAAGTGTAAACTGATAATTGCGTATTTTTAATTATTTTTGAACGAAATGAATCTTATACTTAATTTACCTATAAGATAGTGTTACAAAAGTAACTCACCTTATTAAAATGTATTACAATTGTTTTAACCCTACAAGGCTCAATTTTTTTTAGTGCGCGACAAAAATATGTAGTTTGTAATTAGTGATCAGAAGATAGGGAAAACTTATAACAATAAAACCATATTTTACGGAAAAATCAACTTTTTAGCTCAACGTACCGTATGTGGAACATACATAAAAATATGATTTACTAATACGTTTACTATTGTAATTAAAAAAAAAAAAAAAACTTACCTCTGCAAAATATACACTTCGTTATAACACACAGTATTTTTTTTCCCGAGTCAAAACTGTTCAATAACTATTCTTTTTTTTATTTTTGAATTCAGACAAACGACTAACGTATCACTTTCATTCAAATTTCACACTGAGTGCACTATAACAAAAACACGAACGACATCTTTAGATAAAGATTCGTATTATTACATTGCTAAATGTCAGTAGCTTCTATCAAGATGTCAAGAGATGTCGCTACTAATAGTTTTATAGCTATAGGAACGATTAAAGTCGGTGTTCCACATATGGAACTGGGTGCCTTGTAGGGTTAAAATCATGAAAGATATTGGAAAGCGGATCACTGTGACAAGCAGAAATGTGAAAGTACTTTACAGTTGTTTTCTACACTATGTTTAGAAAATGTATTTAGAAAAATAGTTAAATGTTGACACCAAAATGTTCAGAAAAATAGTTAAATTTGTTAATGTGTTTAGAAAAATATTATGAAGTTTTGATGTAAAAATTTAACTATCTTGAATATTTATCAGTTAAAGAACATCTATTGTTTAAGTTTATGAAATCTACTGCTGCCAAACCAATTATTAATGAAATATTATAACTAACTTTTTCTTTCTTTTAAACATTTACATGTTAAATTTAAATGATTACAATAAAACGTACTTACAAATTTTAATGAATTCACAAACTAAATAGCTGCATTATGCTTTCAATTACTTTTTACATATAATTAAAAATATGTATGTTTCGAAAAATGAATGCCAGTGATATAGAAACATTTATTAAATTTACAAAATAACTTTGACATTGTAATTCTTGTTTGTCAAAAATCTGCACAAATTTAAATATAACGACTAAGGCATAAATCATAATTTGATACACTATGATTAAATAAATAAATAAATAACGCCACAAATAACACATTAGCGAAAAATGCTGTAATTTTGTTAATTGAGTTCGGAAAAATGTATTTACGGTAGTTTACGCTGTAATTTCTTTTCTTTACTCTTTTTTTTTTTTTTTTCTCTCTATTAATAACTAATGCTTCTGAGGCTATTTAAAATTCAAATTGCGTAATATCTGACGCACTTTTAAAATATTTTGTTTGTATAAACGCATGAAATTAGTATGCATTTCAGTTAAGATACCTTAAATCTATGAAGGCTAAATATTTTCCGAAAATCATAGTGGTGGTTGGTTGAAGGCTGTTTTTTTACCTCTTCGACCGCCTTGCAAAGGGGTAAAATTGTGTTGTTTTCATTGAACAGTTTATTATACAATGGATTGAAATGGTGATTATTTTAAGTAATTTTTGAATTATCCAGTATGAAATAACTGACATATACCATGCGCTGTTTTGTTTCTTTGTTTATTTATTTTCCACATCTTCCGTCTAAATAGCCGACGATCAGAGGGACACATTCTGTATACTAGGTTGCGCTGCTTGCTTTGTACGTGCTTTGAATTATACCGTAAAATCAAATCCTGTTTCGCATTTTTCTATAAAGGCAAAGAAATTTTCAAAAAATCATCCCAGGTGGGAGATTTTAATTCAACTGCGTATTCTAACATAATTTTAAGATAATTTTGTTTTCGTAAACACATGACATCTGTGTACTTTCTAATTAACCCGTCAACGCCCGAATTAATTTTGCTTTGTACGTGCTTTGAATTATACCGTAAAATCAAATCCTGTTTCGCATTTTTCTATAAAGGCAAAGAAATTTTCAAAAAATCATCCCAGGTGGGAGATTTTAATTCAACTGCGTATTCTAACATAATTTTAAGATAATTTTGTTTTCGTAAACACATGACATCTGTGTACTTTCTAATTAACCCGTCAACGCCCGAATTAATTTTGCAAAATATTATTAGCTGATTATTTCACTTCTAAATTAATATAGACAACTGACAGTAAAATATATTAACTTAAACATTTATTCTGATAGTTTTAAATTTAAAGCCTATCCTCATTTATTGACGTTTAGTGTTCTAGCGAGAAAACTTCGAGATAGAAAAACTTTGAGATAACAGATTAATTCCCTATTATATGTTGACAAAGATCTCGAAACTAATATATAATATATATTATTATTCAACTTGATTTAAATTAGTATACCTGCGCAAAAAGCAAATATATGTGCGACGAATGAAAAATCATAAAATGACTATCCAAATTATAAAATAATTAATAGTAGGCACATAAAACTTTCAGGGATCATTTAGAGTGACGCTATAAACTGTCACTAAAAATCAGAAATCATTCCAAGAAACCACAGAAAATATACGTGCCATTTTATTAGCTGTCCTCAAATGAGGACATTGGGCGCTAGCGGGTTAAGGTACCTTAAAATCAAATAGTGATTTTCTTTTTTTCCGTAAAAATAATAATAAAAAAAATGTCAATGTGGTTTTCATCCGCATAATTTTCCTTTAGAAGAAGTCACAACAAGGGCGAGGGAACCCTCTGCCAAATTCTACATGTAAAAACACATTGAGAGAAAAACGAAACTAAATTGTAGTGTCATAATATTTTATGCCTGAAAATTTTCGTACATTTCTTTTTTCTTCCCTTCTTTTTGTTTCTTTTTTTAAAGAAGAAAAAAGAACTCAGCAAAAATAGATAATGACACATTAGTATCAAAAAGACATCATTCATTCGACACGCGAGGTATCATTTCGTTGCCAGCATATCGTAACCTTTCTGCGCCAAAAGTGTTTGCTGAATAAATACCCTTACTGATACGTGGATTGTCCATCTTGTGCCATATATCCCACACAACTTCGAGCGTCAGCGACAATTCCGATACATAATCGACAAAAATGTTTTCGAGTTCTGACGTCGCCGATACAGAGCTAATAAAAAATTATGCCTAGCTGATTTCCTGTGATATCTTATGGTTATCATTTTGGATTTAACTTCCGATACAAGTATTAGGTCTACCGGAAAATTCTGTTGTTTTAAATTAAAAACTTGACACCGGAAATTTTTTATGGGCAGTATTTATATTACTTACAAGAAGGACGATGATTGATTGTTGTTTCTATGTAACACCTGTGCCCAAGGCACGTATCTATCCCCGGGAATTGGAGCTGAAAAACACTAAGTAGCTCAGATGAGGTGCAACTTTTAAGAAGGTAATTGGTGAGTATAATTTTTTTTTTTTTTTTTTTTCAATAAAAAAGGTGCAATTTTACTAATTTATAAGGCAGAACTTTCCGGTACACCTAATAACTCTCCATAATCGAAGGGGGTGGCCTTTATCTTTCCTGATGATAATGATAATTGGCCGCATACAAATTAGT
Source organism: Salticus scenicus (assembly GCA_963930645.1). Lineage (NCBI taxonomy): Eukaryota > Metazoa > Arthropoda > Arachnida > Araneae > Salticidae > Salticus > Salticus scenicus. The sequence goes on from OZ005657.1 coordinate 142,937,874, forward strand.
ATGATTTTGTACTACTGGAAGTGAAACAAAACCGAGCGAGAATAAAGGTACAACATTGGTAACATGACGATTCTTTAAATCTGATGTTAAAAAATTGTAATATCGATATATGCATTCGATACATTAGTAGCACCTCGTAAAACTATCAGGTGTCTGATACCTGTGTGATAACAACTTGTTGATATTTCTGTTGTACTGCGTAAAAAATCATATTTTTGGGTGCTATACAGACGGAAATACTGTACATTACAGTAGTACAAATATAAATATTTCATTGAATTACGTACTTACAGTTAGTACTATACATTATGTGATATAACTTTGTCATGAAAAAGATATCTGAAATGTTACAAGAAAATAAACATTTTGACAAATATAATACAAGAACGTAGTATTTATGATACTGTTGTGTTTGCTGATCACTAAAGAACATAAATAGAAAAAAAAAGTTTTGCGGGAGGGGAAGGGAGGGGGGGGGGACAAAGTTTAGATCGCATATATAATTCATGTAGTGAACATGTAACAGGGGCAAACAGAGAAGCATCAGAAAAACTACCAAGTGCTCCTGTTTTTCCAAAGCACTAGCATTACCACTGTTTTTATGTAGTAAAATTTTGTACATTTTTTCAACAAAAACAATAAAAAAAAAAAAAAAAAAATGTTGCAAATCTTAAAAAAAAAAAAAAAAAAAAACCATTGGCAACTATACATTAAGTATGTTTTCTTGCACGAATTCCGGATCAATTCTACATTATGAAATGTTTTTCACCTTATTTTATATTCACAGATTTAGCACACAAAAATTTCTTCATATTACGAACTAATTAATAGATTTTTACTAATGTATAATGTATGTATCAGGTGTTTCAGTTATTTGAAGAGAGGGCTATCTTTTATATTTTGACATTAATATATATTATACTCCCGATTATCCACAGAATAAACGCTGGAAATGGGGGGAGGTGGGAGAGAATGACATTAAATATGTATATATATATATATATATATATTAGCTCAAAACCGCCAATTATTGTATATAAAACTTAATACAAGCAATGAAAAATTCACAATTAGTAAAAATTTGTATTTATATACTATAGGTTGTAAAAACAGACTAAAAAGTGTACTCATGATGAAACCAAATTTAATTCTGTAAGTTTAATTTATGCATTAAATTATACAGTACCCAGACATGCCAACATTTTAATTTATTCCGAAGCATTGTCAATACTTGCTCCTTTTGCAAACCATTTTATTTGTAGTGAAATCATAGCTGCCAAATTTTCCCAACTATCGGGAAGACTTTACACCAGAATTTTATGATAGTGAACTTTGACATCTTCCATCTACGAAAAATAATATAAGAAATTTTCTCTAAAAAATATAGTGATGATTATCCTTATTTTAAATTTGTAAAAGTTGACAACTATGTGAAATTTTCTCCAATGTGTAATTACAATTAATAAGAAAAAAATCCCCCCCCCCATATATCTGAATGTGAACCCTGTTGAAACAGTTAATGGAAACTAAAAATGTTTAATAGAAAATATCTGACAGCTGTTTAGTGAGTGCATTTCTTTCTACACTATTAGGTATCAATCCTCTTTCTTATTTTATTTACTTTTTTATTATATACTTTAACTTAACTAAGTTTATTTGTCTATTGTTAAATAAATTTCTTACAGATTCTGTTTTGTAGATATTTATATGTTGAAGAGGTATAACATCGTTTAAAACACTTATATATTTAGTATAATCAATCTATAGTAAAACATTTTTATAGATTGCTTTAAAATATTAAAATTGTAAAACTGTATTGTTTAATACGTCAAAGAAAAAAAAAACTTCCCCTTTTTTATGAAATCTTCTGTTTTTTCAACAAAAATCTTCCCTTTTTAAATTAAAATTGGTTGGCAAGTCTGCTAACCCCTTTTGTTATATGGAGAAATTTGTTTTATAAAACTCGTTATCTAATTTGTGTTTTTTTTTTTTTTTTTTTTTCCCTGCCCGTTTCCACATTTAAAAAATTCACAACTGTTAAAATGTTTCACGTTTTCCAAAAATTGGTTTTTAAAATTTAATACTTCATTTTGAACCTATAAAGGGCAAAAATTGCTCTTAATTTTTCGTACTTGTACAGCCTTAAAACGAAATATTAAAAAAAAAAAAAAAAAAAAAAAAAAAAAGAGAAACATTCATACGTTTGTTAATTTTCTAAATGTGAAAAAGGAATTTAAAAAAAAAAGAAGCATAGGTAATTTATCAAACAATTTTCTCCGTTGAATAGCATGGGGTTATACTGCCGGATAAATTAAATAACGTATCCTCCTTAAGACATATTCGAGGACACCAAACGTTCTCAAATTAATTGAGTCACATTTTTATTAACGAAAAAATGCTAATATATATATATATATATATATATATAATGTGAAAATAGTTATTTTGTTATTTGAATTTGTCTAATATTGATTTTTTTAAGTGAATGGTAAGTATGTTAAGAGGACTTTCTATGTATCTTTACCAACAACAAAAGTCCATGTTATTCTGTGGGGAAAATGTGTTTACAGAATTAATGCCCCCCCCCCCCCCCCCCTAAAAGAAAAAAAAAAAGGCACATTTTACGTTTAGGAAATTCACAAACATTAAATTTTATTATTTTTCAAAAATTTATTTTTTTAATATTTTATTTTGAAACTAAAAAGGTGCGAAAAGGGAACTGAGTGCATTTTCCCCACTTTCATACTTTTAAAGTGAAGTACATAATTGCCAAGTTTTCAGATTTCGGCGGGAGACTTCATACCGGAAGTTTTCTACGATAATTTTATTTAATCGTACGAATATAATAGGGGATTCTTCTATTAAAAAATAGTGTTGAGTAGAGAGTAGACAAATTTGACGATGGTGAGTTTTCTGAATGTGATAACTGAATTAAAAAAAAAAAAATACATTGGGTAATGTGTAATTTTGTCAGCAATTTTTTCCATAGGATAACATGGGATTTGGCTGTCGGAGACGGGAAAATTGTAAGTATAGAGAGGATCCTTAATGGATTTATATAGATAAAGGTCAGTTTTATTAAATACAGTCATTATTGTATTTAGAGAGAATTTTCTATCCATTTACCTGCCAATCTTTTAACTATATATAATAATAATAATAATAATAATCCACATTTTAAACTACAGAGTGCGTCGAATCTACAATATTCCAAATCTACAATATTCCAAACGTTTCATTATTATTATTATTTTTTTTTTTTTTTCGAGTTCAAATGGAAATGATATTTCATATACTTCTACTTTTCTCTCTATATATAATAATCTATTCCATATTCACATTATCATTTTCTAGAAATTTAAATTCCTAATACCCAGTAGATTTTTATTAAAATCCGGTAAACCAGTAGGCTACTGTTAAATCTAGTATAGTTGGCAGGTATGGTTATTGTTAAAAAGAATTTTGAGGTATTGTATGAAACGTGTAAACAGAGTAAGTTATGCATTTTAAAGAAATACCCTCTAAGATTTAAAAAAAAAAAAAAAAAAAAAAAAGACGCAACAAGAAGGAATAATGCAAACTAAGCACAAATTCACATGCATATAGGTTTAAATGGAAAATGCAAAATTTTAAGGTTTGGCTACCATCGAATGAGCATGTGACGATGCAGTGCATCTTAACTGCGCAATTGGCAGAATATTAAAAATGAAAAATTTTGATTCCAGGTCATAAATTCTTCGAAAATTTTATTCCGTCTACTCAGGTAGACAGTAACTATGCCTCGCATACAGGTGCGCAAACAATATGCGCAGATGTCTACATTTGAGAGAGGTGTGTAGTTGGGCTCAAAGAAGCCGGTTGGTCTAATCCGCGAATTGTTTGACAATTGGATAGGAACGATGCCATTATTAAATGATATTGACAGGAGTGGGTAAACCAAAACTGGACACAGCGTCAGGGGGGAAGCGGTCGGCCTATAGGGAGGACAGAACGTGAGAACCAATGAATCGTTAGAGCTGTACTCAAAGCTCCAATTCATCATTATCATCGATCCTACGTGGAACTGGTACTTCAGTGACTTCAAAGGCCATTAATAGGTGACTCAGAGAAATGGGGTTGAGCTCACAGAGCTCCTTGTGCGGCCTGCTATTGAACTCTGTATAACGACAAGCACGTTTGCAGTGATATCAGGGCCTCTAGAACGAGCTCATCGAAATGCACTCGTTATCGGAATTTCTCCGATGTGACGTCACATTCCGATAGCCTTTCTTATTTCGCTAGAACGAACTCATCGAATTGCTTTCATTATCGGAATTGTCAGGCGGAATCGTTTTCTGAAATTTCGACTGGTCTTTTCCGAGTGAAATCGTCGTGAGATAAACAAATCACGGTTCCAATGGCGTCCATCTTGGCATTAGGTGTTATTCAAGAAAATGAAATATATTTAAATCTTAAAAAATAATTAAGTTAAATAAAAATTGTAATATATATATATTGGTAACTAAACTTCTTATTTAAAAAGTATGAAGAATAACATGTCTTAATATTTAAAGTTATTGAAAATTAATTAAATATTATAAAAAAAAATATAAATACCCATATATATATTTTTTTTGTAATTAAAATTCTTATTAATCATGTCTAATATTAATAGCATATCTATTAAGAATAACAAGTATTAATATTTAAAGTTATTAAAGATTAATTGAGTTTAATGAAAACTGCAATTATATATATATATATATATATATATATATATATATATATATATATATATATATATATATAAACTAAAAATCTTATTTAAAGTATGTTTATGAATGATACAAGTCCCTGTACATAAAACATTAATAAAGCTTAAAGGAAATTATGATAAATATTTATTTTCCCTGGAACTAAAATTTTTCCTTTTACATTTTATTATAATTGAATTAAGTAAGTTTGAGACACAGCACGTCAATTCTACATTCACTTGCAAAACTTCATTTGTAGCTATATAATAGTATCTATCTCTCATATCTTAGAAAGGGAAAAGTAAGTGAATGTAATTTTTTTAATTTAATAATTGATTTTTACAATCTAAATTAGACATATTATGTAAATTCACTTACAAAATGAAAATTAATTTTAAGACGGTTTTACTTTTTCTTACTTTGACGAAAGATGATTTTTTACTATGCTTAAAGATTTAAAATTACACAGCATATTTTATTGTATATTGTAAATTCTAAAAGAAATTTTAGAAACAGTACATACAAACATGCAAATTAAAAAAAAATAATAATAATAAAATACTATTAGGTTTGCTTTAACACATGTAAATACAATAAATCAATTATACTAATATATGTACACAAAAATTTTAATTAAGGAAATTTAAACGAAAATGTTAATATTTGTGCATATATGTAATAAAGAAACATTACCATAACTATAAAGTTATTACAGATTAGACAGAAAAAATATATATATATTACCTATATACATCCAAAGCTCTTACATCCATAGTAAATTCGTCGTTCACTAAATAACAAATGCTAGCAGCTAACACTTCAAGGCAAAAAATCATTTACATTTATTGCCTTAAAATGCTAGCAACTGGCAAAAGGTGAAGTTCGGTAGTAACACGGGTTTGATATTTAGAAAATACATACGGTATTTACAAAAAATAAATGGGGATAAATACTCTTTTCTTATTAAATAAAGCTAAAACGCACATTCACAACCACACAAGCAGAGGCAGCCATCTTTGTTTATCTAAAATATCCAAATGAAATCTCGCGGCGAGGGTGAAATTATCCTTGTCTGTGATTGGTCAACTTAATCCGATTTCGAAAACAGCCGTTTCTCTCTGGGAGAAGTTTCGACTCACCTTTACGAGGAGTTGGTGCTAGGGTATAAAACGCATATCGGGATGATTTTAGTGAAATCTGACGTTTCCGATAATGAAAACTTTCCGCGTCGAGTTCATTCCGATGGGTTCATTCTAGCAGCCCAGGATCGTTCGAACTGGAATGTTACTGAATGGAGTAGAATTGTCTTCAGTGATAAATCCCACTCCGATTTCAGCCCCGATGACCAGCGAAGATGCGTCTGGAGACGCCCCGAAAAAAAAAAGGGGGGGATTCCACCTTGACTGTCGCTCTAGCTATACGGCCCGACAACCAGGAGTGAAGGTTTAGAATGTCATTTCATTTCATAGGACCCCTTTGGCTGTCATCCGTGGCATTTTTACAGCACGTCCACAACATTCATCGACAACCGTTGTTTTCTTTCATATCACGCAATCCTGATCGTATATTTAAGCATGATAATGCTCGCCTACGTACAGTGATAGTTTTTACTGCTTGTTTTCCTAATTTTTTGGCCAGTAAAGTCGCCGGATCTTTCTCTCACTAAGGAAGTTTAAAGCATTCTGAAAAGAAACCGACAACCAGCTCGGTATTTTGCCAATCTAAAGCTCCAATTAGTCAGAATTTGGCATATCATCTCGCAGAAGCACATTTGCGAACTCTATCAATGAATACCAAGCCGAATAACTGCATACATAAGGGTCAGATGTGGACCAATGCGTTATTCACTTGTTTACTTTGTGAGGCCATTTCTTTTGATTAAATCATCCAAATTTTTTGAAACTGTAATCATTTGTTTTTTCTCTGCATGTAGATCACATCTACCAATTTTCATCCTATTATTCGGATAAGTCCATGGTGCGTCTTTTTTTTTTTTTTTTTTTTTTTTTTTTTTTTGTCTTACACTGTATTTGTAAAGTATGTTTATACTTTTACATCAACAATTTTCTTCATATTTAATGATTTAATGAAAATACAGTTGAAATATATATATGTAATTAGAAAATATTTCAACATTTTTATTTTTTTTTATTTTTTTTTCTCCTCAATCGCCAAACATGAATTTAAATTTCAGTTATTTTCTTTTTGGAAATTTACTTGTTTTTAGAAGCAAAGCAAAAAAGGAAAAATTTAATTTTCAGACAATTATTTACATATATATATATATATCGCTAAGTATAAGCCATTTTCTCTGAACTAAACAATTTTGACATATATATTATATTTATTTACTTTTCTTCCTTTTAACCCCTTATCAGTTTTGCCTGAACAGCGCTCGGGCGCTACTTTTGGCACAGTTTGTACTTATTAACACCATAAAAGTAGTTCTAGTTATTTCTAATAATTTTCGAATAATGCTTCAACGATTAAATAATAGGAATATTACCTTGCACTAACAGTGATGTAAATTGAAATATAAAGAATAATAAAGAAAAGAAAGGAGAAAACTCTTAAGGGGTTAAAGGGGGATTTTGGATTTACACACTGGAGATTGCTATACTATGCGGGCCGAGTCGGGCCCGGTAATCCTCTAAAAGACACACGCAAAAATAATAGTTACGAGAAAAACAAATTATAAATATCCCATGTTTATGAAAGTATATTTATTACACATACAAAAGAGAATGTGGTTGATACTTTTTACATGTTTCCTTTTTATGCGTGTTATTTTTTAAAAAGGTGAGAAAATAACCCACAGTTTATCATTAACAAAGCAAGCAAGCAATAATGTTTTGCTTTAATAATATTAATATGTCTGTATAAGTATATAAGAAATAACCTGAAATTTGTCCTATGAGGGTACTATGCATAAACATTTATTTATAATTTGTGTTATAGATCTTGTTTTTTTTTCCTTGTTCCAATTCAGACTACATTGTTTTCAAACTCAGTGTACCTACCTATCTTATTATTATTACATTATGAAATGTTTTTGTGTTATTTTATATTTAAAAAAAGAATGATAAATTAACTAGAAAAATACAAAGGAATTTACATACATTACATTCATATCAGTAAGCATATAGCTGTTAACCATACTCAAAATTTAACTGAAACGGCTTACCCTCTGACTACCCTTTCCATTTTAACATAAATTTAAATTACTTTAATCCACTTTTCATTTTTTTTTTTTTTTTTAATCCATGCTATTTCTGAATTGCATTAGTCGGTTCACCAGCCAATACACAAATAAATAGAAAATTCCCGATTTACAGAAATCAGGGCTACCACAGGCAGCTTTTTCCTTTATTTATTTATTTATTCGTTCCGTACCACTAATTCCAAAAAATAAAAATTATATTTCTTTCGGTAAATCTGCACTGTGCTTGCATAAATTTATTATAAACTTTACAGTGGGTTATCAAATTATTAGGATTTTTTTTTTTTTTTTTTTAATACATTTTTCCAATTTTCTAAAAAAAAAAAAAATACTGGACAAAATGTCCCGGGACTTCAGACATGCAAAGAACATTTAAAAACTCACTTTTTCCATTTCTGATTTAGTTCAGAGTGCAATTAGGAGACCAACCACAAATTGAAAAAGAGCTCAAATTCTTAGGATCACCATAAAAAGCTATAAATGACTTGTAACTTTAACACATTTTTGCACAAACTATATACAGGGTGATTCAAAAAAAGTGGACAAAATGACATGGTAGATTAGTCATACAACAAGAATCAAAAAGGGCATAGGAACAGAGGGTCGCAACTGCGATCCGGAACCGGTACAGGGCGCCTAAAATAATACATAACACAAAGAGAAGAAACAAAACCATTACAGATCATTTTATTGATAATTACTCACTCACATGCGACTAATGCAAGCGAAATGTTGAGCCTACAGGAGATGCTCAAAGATTTTCTAGATGCATCGAGACAAGCCTGGTATCTACGTTGCATAGAACGCCGCACCTTCTCAGAGATATCAGGTGTATCTCGAACACATCTTGCTGCCACAATTTTTCCTACCAAATTTCCCGGCGTTGCAACAGGTGTTTCATACACAAGTCCTTTTAAAAATCCCCATGAGAAAAAATCCAAGGAAGACGGGTCTGGTGATCGTGGTGGCCATGCGATTGGTCCACCGCGACCAATCCAGCCGCCAGGAAAAGTAGCCTGCAGTTGTGTTCTGACGTCTGTGCTGAAATGTGCAGCAGCTCCGTCGTGTTGAAATCGAATGCGTTGACGAATAGGCATCGGACATCATTCAGCATTTCTGGAAGAACCTCTTGCAAGATTGTTAGATAAATGGCACCGTTAAGTCTTTTTGGGAGAATGTATGGACCAAGTAAATAGTCTCCTACAATGCCAGCCCACACGTTAACGGAAAAATTTCATTGTGCGGCCGTGTAGCATGCGGGTTTTCATCCGCCCACGTATGCAGGTTGTGAAAGTTCATAACACCCTCTAATCAGAACGCGGCCTCATCCATGAAGAGAACACTTGCTGCGAAGTTTCGGTCTGCAGCACTTTCTTGCAAAATCCATACGATTGTTGTGGTCTCCCGGTTCCAGTAGCTGGACACGTTGTAAATGATAAAGATGTAGTCCTTCGTCATGTACAATGCGCCAGACGGTAGCTTGGGGGATATGGGTCTTTCGGGATACAACTCGTGTACTCGTTGAAGGATTACGCTGAAGTTCTTGGACAACTTTCTTCAGCATCAACTGACCGAGTTATTCGTTGGCGACCAGCATCCGGCTTGTGCACGTCGAACGAGCCGGTTTCACACAATCGTCGATGCAGAGCAGGACTGGGGAAAGTTTATCCCTGGATGCAGAGTGGCAAAGAATGATCAGCTAGGTATCTTTGTACCAGAATATTTCTCGCGATACATTTTCAAGGCTTCTCGTTCATTGCAGTTGGCCATGCCGTAAATTAAATGCATGTCAGCCATGTCACGGTGCATGTAACTAGCCATGTTACGCCCAACGCATCCACGGCTCGAATGAAGACAATCTCTGTTTGCTCAGCTCGTGTTTCTATCGCAACGGCCTCTCGTGGCTCTAGCGCGCTCTACAGGCGTTTGCGACCCTCTGTTCCTATGCGATTTTTTATCCTTGTTGTATGACTGATCTGCCATATCATTTTGTCCACGTTTTTTTGAATCACCCTGTATAATATTTGTTTTGCTGTACAAATTGTGCAATTATTTAAACACATATATATATATATTATTTTATTTTTATTTATTTTTGTTTTATTTATTTATTTTTATTTTTATTTTTTTCAAGAATTATTCATTCTTTGAAAAGTTTTTGCTTATAATTTAGAACAGAAAACTTTGCAAAATGTACAGAAAAAAATGACAAAACGTTAGAGAAACATTATTCTGAAACATAAAATTCCCACCAGCAATATTCACTGAGATATGAGTATTTATATTTTCTATTAGTAAATATTTTACTGCGCATGCGGGAAAGGTAAAAGAAATTTTTATTGCATAAGTTGAAAGTTAGATATATTGAGAAATTTTTGTCAAAAGCTCATTTGAATAAAGTAAAAATTAAGCAAATTGTCGACACAAGAACTAGCTAGATTTGAGGTATTTTCCAGAGTTGAAATTTCATAAGGGGTTTTTCATATGCCGCGTATTTAATTTGAAGATCCAGTTTTTTCAGCCACGGTGCAAAAGTTCTTTTTTGTGAAAAATCCCTTATAGGCTTGTAACTAACACATTTTTAATTTATTTACTAAGATTTGTGTGTTTATAAGGGGTTGAACTTTTGCAACGTGGTTGAAATAATTGGATCTTCAAATTAAATACGCGGCACGTGAAAAACCCCTTATGAGAATTTCAACTCTGGAAAATAAGTACCTGGTAGCACTCGCACAGAGTCACCCCAACTAATCTGATTTAGCATTCTTGGGGAGTAACGCCACCGTCAGCCTTCCATCGGGTTAAGGTATACTAGAAATTCAGCGTGAACACAATTAAGCATTATTTTAAACATAAGTAAAGATTTTACTATTTTTGAAGATCAGAGAAAAATATCTTTTTTACAATGATTCTAGCTATTATACTATCAGCATCCTATTATAACTTTCAGCAATGCTAAAGAACTAAAACTTTTGTCGCGACATTAGGACATTACAATACTTTAGTCGAGTTACCCTTTTCACAATTTTCTGTAAATGCTGGTTAGTTTATGTAGGATTTGAAAAATTCAATTTCATAAAGTCAGTGAAGCAGCCAGTGGTAATTTTTTCGTTTATACTTTTCTTATGTAACAGATCAACAATGGTCACTTCGAATTTTATATTCAACTTCAGCAAAAATGGTATGGATATTGTGTTTATCAAAGCAAGTACATTAAATTTTGGAGAAGATTTGGTTGAAATATGTAAATTATCTTTGATGCCTGGATAAAGGTCTAAGCAATATTTTTTGTTCGATTAATGTATGATTACAATTTTGAGGAAAAAGAAAAGAAAAAAGAAAATTATATTATTTTTAAAGTTTTAATTTTGCATTACAGACAGGTACTAATTTTACAAAAGAGTTATTATATATATAATTTTATCATGAGCAGGGGTCGATCCAGGCAAAAATTAGGACCCTTTTGCTGCCCCTTCACAAAATTCAAATCTCTAAAATGGGTCCCTTCACAAAATTAAAATCTATAAAATTCATATTCATAAAATGAATTCCTTCCAAAAATTCATAATAAGTCCTTTTTATAAGATTTATTTTTATAAAAATGTTAATTTTGTAAAAAAATTCTCTGTTTACAGTATTATTTTTAATGAGTGTCTGTATTTGGTTCAATAAAGTGCTATTAACTTGATATTTAATATTAGATAGAGTAACTGCTAAAATGAGATTTCATCTGATAATTCTTTTTATCGTAAGAAGAAATAGATTTTCACAAAAATAAATACAAATTTCACACAAATAATTTGTTTTTCACAAAAATGGGTCCCAAAAATAAAAACCTAGATCAACCCCCTGATGAGTATAATGAAAAGAACGAAAACTGAACAGTTGAATAATTCACCACAAAAACCCAGGTAACTAGTTAACTTGAATAGGTTTAATAATTTTAATGTATTGAATAGTTATATTAATTTAAATGTATTAGAAAATTTATGAAATTACCTAATTTTAAAACTTATTAGATTACAAAACATATGAAAGAAGGATCTTTTAAGGTAATGTAGTAGAAAAGAAGGAACTAATAATGGATAGTATTAAAAAGGTTGAAAATAGAGCTTACAATAACAAAATGAATCATAAGAGTTGAGACTAGCAGAATATTTTTGGACCATGTCACAAAAAATGGATAGATTATTAAATAAAATAGCTCAAAATGCCGTAGGACTTCTTCAGGAGCCACCCCATATACAGTGGTGGACATAATTATAAGACACCTATCTAATTTGACAAATAATGAAAGGAAAGATTCAGAGCTTAAAAATGTTTTATCAAAAGCATAAATTTATTCTGTTATCATATATAATTATTTTATAATAATGATATTTTCATACAATTTAATGAAAAAACTTAAAAACATAATGGACAAAATTATAAGACACCAACCGTTTTTTCCAAATACAGTGGTCAACATAATTAGCAGACACTAATGGTCTAAAAGAAAATCCTCTAACATGGTTATTCAATTTTTGGTGGAGCTGCCATTGTTTTTTATAACATGAAAGAAGCGATTCGGCATCGAATCTATCAATTCTAACAAAATATCACAAGACAGTTCTCCCCAAGCATATTTTATAGCATTCTTTTAGGTCTTCGACACATATAAACTGCCTCTCATTTCGGTAAACCGCACGAGCTAAGATCCCCCCCCCCCCCAATTTTTGGATGGGATTTAAGCCTGAGGAGCTAGAAGGCCACGGGAGAACACTTTGCTCTGAAAGCCACTTTCTTGTTTCGTGTGATGCATGAATCGGCGCGTTATCGTCCTGGAAAGTGTAGTTTTCGCTACAAAGAAGTTCACCGTATATGACTAGTTGATCTTTAAGAAGATTCTTATAATTTTCGAATTCATTCTTGAATGCACAAGCACAATATCCGGTTTCCCTTGAGCCGAAGCCATTACTGAGCCTCCACCCATTTGGCAGCTCATTAGTACATGAGGAGACTTCCGTAAATCATGCCAATAATATTGAAACCCGTCAGGACCATCCAGGTTAAACTTTTTTTCATCAGAAAATAACACAGAGTACCATTTGGAGGTCCAGGCCATAGTTTGTTTAGCGAAGTTTAGACGCTCCATTTTGTGCCGGCTTAGAAGCGGTGGTTTTTTCTTCAATTTTTTATATTTCACATAGGAAGCATTATGCAACACCCTGCGAATGGTTCTCCTTGAACAATTCAGTTTTAAAGCATTTTTAATGCCTGTAGTGGTCATCTTATTCTGTGTAGCGAGCGAAAGCACATGACGTCTGTCTCTCGAGGACAAGCAAGAAGTACGTCCGGACCTTTTAATCACCGATCCATCAATTCCTCTTTTGAAAACATTTCTAATTGCACATCGAGAGCGTTTAATAACTTCTGAAATATTATTAGTTGAAGCACTAGTTCCATTTAATCTCCAAATTTCGCGAATTTCACTTCCTTTTAATTCTGTACCTTGTGGTATGTTTGTAAATGCGTGAAGTCTGTTATCGTCTGCTTTAGTTAACTGCTGACGTCATAACAGCGTGCAGAAAATTTGCATATTGCACATTATTTTCGAAAAAAAGCAGGTGTTTTAATTAAAATGTTAGGGTGTCTTATAATTTTGTCCATGGTATTTTTAATTTTTTTTATTAAATTCTATAAAAATATCATTTCTGTAAAACAATTACGTGTGATAACAGAATAAATTTATATTTTTGATGAAAAGCAAAATTTGCTACAGACGAATATACACCCCGCGACCAAAAGATAAGTACAAAGGTTTTTTTTTTTTTTTTTTTTTTTGATTTTTCATAAAATAACATTATCTAAATTGTGCTTATCATTTATTATTATCATAAAATAACACTATTCCCGGACTAATTTTTGTTTTAAGACTAATTTAGAAAAATTTTTTAGACTAAAATTTTTCTTATTTAAGATTACACACCGCGACAAAAAGATAGGAACAAAGTTTTTTTTTTAATATGAATATTTTGAATGTGATTCAAATATTTAATATGTTTTTGATATGATAGTATTTTGTTATGATAATAAATGATCAGCACAATTTAGATAATGTTATTTTATGAAAAAATTAAAATAAAAAAAAACTTTGTTCCTATCGTTTTGTCGCAGAGTGTAGTTTTAAATTAGAAAAATTTTAGTTTTTAAAACTTTTCTAAATTAGTCTTAAAACAAAAATTAGTCCGGAAATAGTATTATTTTACGATAATAATAAATGATAAGCACAATTTAGATAATCTTATTTTATGAAAAATCAAAGAAAAAACCCTTTGTACCTATTTTTTTGTCGCGGGGTATATGTTTGTGTATATATGTATGATCGTTTTTTTTTTTTTTTTTTTTTTTAATCTCATATTGAATCACCTAGCAAGCTGAAATAATACCCGGGTAATTTTAATTAATGCTAAATATTTATTTAGAAGTTATATACACACAGGGTGTTTCAAAAGTTTGGATACACCAAAATATCTCGAAAGCAAATTTCCTGAAAACATTGATTTCAAAAGTTTCATGAATTTAAATAATCTACCATATGAGGTATCACAAGTGGGTCCCGGGGGGCCTCACGTGACATAAACTTAATTTTTTTAAATAGAAACCATATTTTTTCTTTGCAGAATCGTGTTAAGCAGAAAAAATCTGTTTGAAATCATGTACTGCATTTATATTTTTCTGCATAGGGGGCCCCGGGGCAAGTTTCATGGATTTAAATATTCTGCCACATGAGGTATCACAAGTGGGTCCTGGGGGGGTGCCCACGTGACACAAACTTCATTTTTTAAAATAGAAACCATACTATTTCTTTGTAGAATCGTGTTAAGCGGAGAAAAATCTGTTTAAAATCATGCACTGCTTTTATATTTTGTAGCGTTGGGGGCCCCGGGCCCCCTATTTTTATGTTGTAATAAAAAATTTGGAAATCCTAAAATATTTGAATAAAAAAAGTTCTCTGAATGCATTAATTTCAAAAGTTTCATGCATTCGAATAATTTATTAGATGAAGTACTATGAGTGAGACCCCGGGGCCCCTGGGGGCCCCACATGACATCAATTCAATCTTTTCAAATAGAAACCATACTTTTTCTTCACAAAATCGGATAAGGCAGAAAAAATCTGTTATAAGTCATGTATTGCTTTTTTCGTGTTACAGAATAGGGGCCCCGGGACCCTGATTGTATGTTGTTATAATAAATCCGGATATACCAAAATGTGTCAATAAAAATGCAATTTCGCTGGACACATTCATTTCAAAACTTCTGTGCATTCAAATAATCTATCGTATGAAGTATCATAAATGGCAACTGTGGCCCCAGGGCCCACATGACACAGACTGAATTTTTTTCAAAGATAAATGTTTTTCTTGTTAAAATCGTGTTACGCGGAAAGAAATCTGCATTGAAAAATTTATTCTTTTTTATTGTTTTAATGTGGTTCCGGGGCGCCTATTTTTGTGTAGTAATAAAATATCTGAAAATCCCAAAATATATCAATAAAAAAACAATTTTGCTCAAACCCAATAATTACAAAAGTGTCGTGCATCCAAATGATCTATCAGACAAGCTAAAATAGGTGGACCCCCCAAGGTCCTCATGTGACAAACACGTCATTTTTTAAATGGAAACTTTTCTCTACGATACATTTCTATACAATAATCCATACCTTTTCTTTAAACCATACTTTTTCTTAACACGATATTGTGAAGGAAAAGCCAATTTTTGATTTGAAGAAATAGAGTTTGTATAATGTGGGGTCCTAGTGCTCCTGCGGCCCCACATACTTTAATTTATCTTATACATCTTTCGAATAAATGACACTAATGTGACCATTGTATCCAACAAAATTTCTTTTTTATTAAGGTATTTTCGGATTTTCCATTTTTATCTTACAACATAAGATTCAGGGTCCTACGCTTCAATTAAAAAAAAAAAAAAAAAAGCAATACACCATTTAAAATAGTTTTTTTCCACTTAACGATATTCTATGAAGAAAAAGTTCAATTTCTGTTTGAGAAAATTGAACTTGTGTCACGAGGGCCCCCCCCCTCATGGTACTTCATGTAACAGATCATTAGAAAACACGAAACTTTTGAAATTAATGTGTTTAGAGAATTTTCTTTTTTATTGAGATATTTTGGTATTTCCAAATTTTTTATTTTAATATAAAAATAGGGGCTCCCGGGGCCCCCTATGCTCAAAAATATAAAAGCAGTACATGATTATAAACAGAATGTTTCCGCTCAACATGATTCTGCAATAAAAAAGTATGGTTTCTATTAAAAATATGAAATTTGTGTCACGTAGGGTCCCCAGGGGTCCCCGGGACCCACTTCTTATACCATATATGGTAGATTATTTAAATCTATGAAACTTTTGAAATCGATGTTTTCAGCAAATTTGCTTTCCTTTCGAGATATTTTGGTGTATCCAGACTTACGAAACACAACATTAAAATAGGAGCCCCAGGGCCCCCTATGCTGCAAAATATAAAAGCAGCACATGATTTCAAACAGATTTTTTATGCTTAACACAATTCTTCAAAGAAAAAATATCGTTTTTATCTAAAAAAAAAAAAAAAAAAAAAAAAATGAATTCTGTGTCACGTGGGGCCCCCGGGACCCACTTATGGATACCTCATGTGGTAGATTATTTAAATCCATGAAACTTTTGAAATCAATGTTTTCAGAGAATTTGCTTTCCTTTCGAGATATTTTGGTGTATCCAGACTTTTGAAACACCCTGTGTGTATATATATGTATATATAACTTTATCTAAATAAATAATACAAGCTTCAAATGTTTTTTGATACACTGCAATACATACTTGCGCATATTTTGTGTAGTGATAGTTAAAGGAATAATGTATGAGGCATCAAATTGCTTACAACATTAAACTTTTTTTTTTTTTTTTAGGATTGTAACCAATAAAGTACATGTAAAGTTTTTGTAAGTTAAAATTTAATATTTCTATTTAATTAAAGAAGATATTCCTAATTTTCCATTAAACAATATTTTTCTCTTAACAGCCACTGAAAAATAATTTTAAAACATCCTGAAATCAGGAAAAAGAAAATCTTCACACATTCATCCTTGTTCATTGATGCTTAAAATAATCTTTTGACCTTCATATATCAATATATATTAGGTCTTTGCATAAATTCGTGCGGTTTTTTATTGCTTCATTTCATAAAAATACATCAAATCAAGTGACAATTTTTAATCAAAATACTCTCCATTACTTTCTACAACCTTTGCCCATTTTTTGGGTAACAAATGTATACCACGGCGATAGAAGCTCTCGTCTTTGGAGGCAATAAAATAATCCGCGTCCGCACGAACTTTTGCAATGACCTAATACAAAAAAGAATTTTCACCAGAAAAAAAGCTTTTAAAAAATCTCAGATTAAGTCTATAGGAAATTATATTGGATGAAGTAGGATAAGTGTAACTTTGGCTTATAACTCAACTGATAAGCTGAATTTGTATTTAATTAATATTCATCTTATCTGTTTGTTTGAACCTCTATTATATTTATCTTAGGAAACCAAATAAAATATGAAACAGTGATAATTTTAGAAGTTTGAAAAATTGTTTAAATTTCCCTCTTATTGCTTACATTTACAGTTTTGCCATTGATGTATTTATGAAGTAAACTTATGTTTTTGATTAGTAAACTCAGTTTTGTATGTAGATTTTGAACGTAACTTCAGATTTTTTCGATTTCTTAAGCTTTTTAATTTGTCAACTGTGGTTACAACTACCCCCATAAATTTTGCATGTTGAGCAAGTGTAACCAAAGTGTTCACCTCACCTGCATCACCTATATTTTTGTGCTTTGCCTTTTTTGTTCTGTACTTCAGTTTTAAATGAAATCTAATACCCTGATCTTTTCTAGGCTTTGTTAAGCGTGCTAAAAAGTTTAAGATATGAGTTGCTAGTTGGAGTCATACGGAAAGTTCGCGATTCTCTTAATGATTTGATTAGAGATATTTTAAAAATTGAATGAATGAATGACCCACTCTGTAGACTTACTTCATTGAGTTTTAAGCCGCCTTAGTCCGGAGGAGAAAGGAAGAATTCCCGGATGCCAACTATTAAAATTACAAGCCCGAAAAACCTTTTGGAATCAGGTGACCCAAATTATATATGAAATTAGCTAATTAATTTATATAAGAATTTTAAAAGAATATGGGATGTATGTTACAAATTGGACAAAGACCCAGATTCATGAAGGTTTTGACTATTTGTAAACTTGACTTGCTTATCCCTTAATATATTGTATATAAGTATAGTAGGCGGTGGTTATAATTATCCCAAACCATGAGGCAAGTGAGGAACAACGAAAATTTTCACCTTTATTTTTCTTTAAGTGGCACACTAATAAATTCTGAAAAGCTTATATTTTTTAAAAGCGAATTTTTTGTAATTTATATCTAAAAATTTTCAGATGTGTAAGTATAATAGCAACTGAGCAAAATGAGGTCACTGTAGGGTGACCAAATTTTTAAATGCCGAAATGGGGACATGTCCCCGTTTTTTACATTGAAAATGGGGTACCATGTATTTAATTCAAATTATAGATTAAAATACAGTAAGTATACACATAAAATAGATACGCAATACATAAGTATATATTTTTTCTTCCAAGAGCTTCATGCATACAGTCGGTAACAAAAGTCTCCGAACACTAGCAAAAATTCCTATTTAAAAAAAGTACACTTAATACAGTTTTGTTAAATAAATCCTTGTTGAATCCTGTACTTAGTCAGTCTAAGAATAGGATTCGACAAGGATTTATATAACAAAACTGTATTAAGTGTACTTTTTTTACATAGGAATTTTTGCTAGTGTTCGGAGACTTTTGTCACCGACTGTACATCTTTATCAGGATTATAACATCTGATCATAATGGAAAATACTTCAACATTTCCATGCTCCAAATAGTCAGAACATGGGGATATGATTGCAAATAATACATTTTCTAGTTCTAATGAAAGTCCCTTTATTGCCCAAGATTCAAAAACATTTTCCACAATGAACTCTCATTTTGTTCGACCACAAAGAAATGCTGGGTCAAGAGTACTTTCTTTAATATTTTGGGCAGGCAGGCAGTTTCTCTGAAAGTTTGTGCATGTCATTATGATAAGTAGAAGTGTCTTCAGTCAGAGCAATTTTCAAAGTGGCATTATTGGCTGCCAAAATATTTTCATCGAAGACAGTGTTAATACAGCAATAGAAACTTTTCATGCTTTTCAGAGTTAATACACACGGAAAAAAAAGTTGTCAGTTGACAATACAGAATTCATTAACAAAAACAGCTGACTAGGAAACTTCAGTTAAAAAGTGTACTTCCTGAATTAGTCTCCAAAACAATACCTCAGACTAGGAAGGTTAATAATTATCAGATAGAGCCGTCTTAACTGATAATATTAACCTTCTTACTCTGGGGTTTTGTTTTGGAGACTAGTTCAGCTAGTGCACTTTTTAACCCAGTTTCCTAGTCAGCTGTTTGGGTTAGTCAATTCTATATTGACAACTGACAACTTTTTTTCTATGTGTATAAGTAGGCACATGTTTTTTTTTTTTTTTTTTTTTTTTTTTTCCACGACATGAATTATGAATAAAAGGAAAGAAAAAGCAGCACAATGAATATTTAAGAAATTTTTTCAAAATTAGGGACATTTGGGGACAAACGACAGAAAATAGTGCCCTCAATCGCTTTTTGTTTTGGGGGACAAATAATCGAAATTGGGGTCAGTCCCCAGAAAATATGACGTTTGGTCAACCTAGGTCACAAATCGAATTATGTCAAAACGCTGTTGCACTTACCCTACTTCACCCTATGAAGTTTCTTTTTAGATTTTATGTATAGATATTCAAGTCATTAGTTCCTCAAGTCATCGACATCGGCTGAAGCTTCTAATATCCAAGATAATTCTGGGCTTACAAGTAAGATTTTATTTGCTTTCTTCCGTAGATCAGATAATAAAAATTCCCAAAATTACATTAATCGTAAAAGTTTTTGCATTCTTATTCGTTCATACAGCCGTAGAGTCCTGCACGAGTTGGGTGAACTTGCCCTGCAACCCAAATTCCCAAAGATGTATTGTTAAATTTATGTTACAAAGAAATTGAATTAAAAATTATATTACTCAATAGTTATATTATTGAACAGATCTTTCAGAGAATGAAATATGCTAATTGCATGTTTTTTGGTGTGTGTGTGTGTGGGGGGGGGGGGGGGGGGAATATTGAATATTTTTAGAAAATATTGATGGAAACTAAAATATATCGGTGTGTCACTGACATTACATTTACATGGAATTATCCAATATTGCATAAAAAATTGCAGGTACAGTCGGTAACAAAAGTGTCCGAACACTAAAAACAGGATTCGACAAGGATTTATCTAACAAAACAGTATTAAGTGTACTTTTTTTATGTAGGAATTTTTGCTAGTGATCGGACACTTTTGTTACCGACTGTATATATATGTCTAATTAAAAAAAAAAATTTCAAGTGTATTAAAACTTTTAAAAAATCCATTGTTCCAAATATTTTGAAATTATATTAAAGTAATGAAAAGAAACAAATATACATTGCATAGCTGCCCAGTTTTCCCGATTTTCGGGAAGACTTTACACCAGAATTTTATGATAGTGAACTTCGAGATCTTAAATCTCCGAAAATTAATACTATAAGAAGTCTCTAAAAATATAGTAGTAATTATCCTTATTTTAAAATTTGTTTGAATTTAGCAACTATGACATTGGGACAAATAATTTTCTCATTTAAAGTTTTAAACATAAAATATTAATATTTACATAATTGTAATTACACTCCTGTTATGAGTCATGTTTCTTTAAATTACTATGGAGGAAAAAACTGTATCCAATCTCTGCCTTCAATAGATTAAATCCATTAAAAAAAAAAAAAAAATAGGTTTACAAATTAATTGAAATTTAACCTACAAAACTGGTAACTGCAGGTACCTAACACGATGCAGGACTCGACACATTCATCATTAAAACCTTTTCCGTTTATCCCAATTCTCAATATAATTTTGATCATTTTTCACTGGGAATATTAAACAGTTCTTGTTAATCTGTGATAAATTAAACCAAAATCATGCTGTACATATACTCCCATAGAAAATAATTGCAATAATAATAAATGCGATGAGATAAACTACAAGAATGCATTAGCACAGGAACAAGGAACGAGAATAATTATAATACAGTTAATGTAATGATCATTATTTTGTAATAAAAGTTGGGTATATAAAGTGTCAAGTCGAGCTAAGAAGCATGAAGGCTAAAATATGATTTTGATTAATGAATGAGAGTGTGACAAATCTTTAGGACATTCTTATTTTCTCTATAATTAAAGAAAATGTACCCTTTTCTGGAAATTTATGTAGTTATTTAAGTTTTCTCTGAATCTCTGAAAAAGATTTGAAATTTTGTAGGTCTAGGGAAAATTTTCGTAAATCTGAAACTGAGAACCTTGCTCATTTCTATAGGTGATTTTTCTATCCTCAATTCTGACTTTTTCATTTGCTAGCCGGGGGTGTCAAAGTCTACCTTTTTATACAAATGGACCTTACTGTGCTACTGTTATACACTGATTGAAATGTCAAATAATTTGCTGCGCCTCGGTAGTATTCTTTAAAACATTAATGGGAAATTTCACACCTTTTTCAGATACTCCATCTGCAACTCACTAGGATTTAAAAGCTTATGAATTCTATTCACCTTCCAGGTATAGTATCACTTCTAAGGTCGGATTCTCACGACACGTGCGGTCAACTACGATGGAGGTCTTTCACAATTAACCCCCCACCCCCACCAATCATGAAAAGAATCTTCCCCTCCTCCCAGGACAAAATTTGGTCACAAGCTAACTTTCTTTGTCAATTCAAAATGTTAAATATGTAACAAAAGGCACATAATCCACAACTGAATCTTTTTCTTAGCTTAAAAATGCCATACATGATCGTTAAATCTTTGTGAAATTATTTTAAAAGGTTGTCATTTTTAACATAATTTCCTTTTTCACATTTTGTGTATAAGTTTTCTTGATATTTTCTTTTAAATACGTTTAAATGCAATAATCAATCCAAAAATACCAGTTACAAACTTTTTGTTTTACATAGATATGATTTGTTTTAGATAGTATAACGAAACACGAGATACTTACCTTTGATTTATAATCTTACAAATTTTATGCTCAGGGAGGGTCACCAACTGTTCAAAAGGTATTTTAACATGTTACATATCCTCTTAACCCTTTGCGGCGCAAGACAATTTAAAATATTTAAATTATACTGCCACCGGAATTCATGAACTGAATTAAACTAAAAGAAATTTTAAGGTTTAAAAAGCTGGCTTTTTCTGATATGTTATAAACGTGAATTTTTGCTAAAAAATTTCCGGGATGAAATTTTGCAGCTGGATCTTAAATTTTGCGTCCTCGCAGCGAGGACAGCGCGCGTTAAGGGGTTAAAGGTTTCACTGAGCTGATAAAGAAAATATCCATCTTATCGGCAAATGTGCACCTTAGCGTAAGTTATTAGTAACTAAAAGTTGCAAATTACGGATTCCGCAGTAATGTACTTTGAAGAGTTTCTATCATTATAATCGGCTTTGAAATAAATTATTAATCTAAATACGACTGTATATGCTGTTAGTGAAGTATTTTGCTGTTTATTAGCTTTTTTTTTTTTTTTTTTTTTGCAACATTAAATTTTTAAGTACTAAAGGGAAAAATATTAAAAGAGTAATGTAGGAAAGAAATAACTTTATTTATTCTTAATAAGAAAATTTCAAATGTTTGATTAATTTCTTACATTTATTATTGTAAAAATTGATCTATTATAATTATTTATAAATTACGTTCATATAATTTGATTAACTACAAAATGAGAAAACTAGTTTATATATAACAAATATAAGAAATGTAATCACATGCAAATAAATGATATTTAGTGGTGATGATATTTTATGACAAAATTATTCTGCAATGTGAGCAGCGAAAACTGACATATTGTCAGGGATGAAAGTTTTCCGACTTTTGGCGGAACTCTTCCAGATATTTTTTACAATAATCTTTATCCTATTTAATCAAAGGATATTAGAGTAAAAATACGCTCATATTTTCTAAATAAAAATAGTGGTGCCGATAACGATAACCACTTTCATCCCTGTATTGTGACAAGTTGGAGAGTAAAGGGCGTATCAGACCCAGCAACTTTTGAAACAACCAATTTTTGAGCCGACTTTAGCGCTGATTTTTCGTCGACGAAAACACCGTAGAGGTTACAATAAACGGGTGAAAAGTTGGATGAGAGAAGACTAACTTCTGACGCTTATTTTTCTTGGCGCGAATAAAATACGCAATAATTAGTGTTAAAATTCCCTTTCATTTGTGTAAAATATCGCATTATTATTTCTATTTTGATCTTTGTTACAACTATTGTCATAACGCCATACGAAAGTGAAAACGATTAATTCAAAATTCTTATCATTTAACGGTAAAATAAACGTACTTAACGATAATATTTCTTTTTCAAATCTCCCCGTTAAGAGATTCCCGTGTTCCGCCATCTTGGAAATATGACGTATCAAAATAGCGCATCCTGATTGGATGAGTCTGTGGAAAAATTGTGTGTAGAGTCAATTTTATCAAGACAGCTCTGAAAAAGTTGGGCAAGTTCGGTGCGCACTATCACACTGGGAGTAGAGACGATTTTTCCGAAAAATCGGCGCTGATCAGTGGTTGGCTGTAAAATCGCCTATAAACTCGTCGTGTCTGATATGCGCTTAACAAGATACCTTTAGAAATTCAAACAGTAGTTCTCTTAAAGTAGGAAAAGGTTTTGGTTTTTCAACAAGAAAGCCGCCTTTTGTACCAAACATAAGAAATCATTGGAGCAATCAGGTTGGAATTGGTTTAAAATCAGACTATGAGTTTTGATTATTGTTTTACGTTCTAGAATATCGATTGATGAATTAGTAAGAAAAACGTCTACGATTACACGTTTAAAAAAATACTTCCATTGATGGAAACAATTTAAATCTAGTGGTTGCATAAAACCAATTGAACACTTTGTAATAACATGTGGTGTAACTTTTTTGCCAGGCAAATCTTAAAGATGAGAATTTCATTTTTCATTTGGTTGTTATGTTGAAAAGAGAAGAAATATTTTTTTTCATCCCATAAAGCATTACTTTTGAAATGCAGACGATAAATTTTATCATGCATTAATAAAAAGAAAATTATTAAAAAAATTTAATTCATTACCATAGCAACCGAAAAAAAAGTAAGAAGAAAATTATTTTTTTCATTAATAATTATATTACTACATACACTATAACAATTATAATGAAATATATACATATACTATAAAGTATTAATTTTTTTCATTACTATAAAAAATTGCAGAATTGCAGGTGCTTCTTTTAACATTTGTTGCGTTTTTCATTTTAATATGTTTCATACATAGTTTAGTATTTAAAAATTTGTTATTGCCAAAAAATAACTAATAAACAGTAAAATACTTTTCTGACAATATATACAATCGTATTTGGAATAATAATTTATTACAAAACGAATTATATTCATAGAATTTCTTCAAAGTACATTACTGAGAAATCTGTAATTTACAACGTTTAATTCCCAATAACTCACGATAGAGGGCGCATTTGCCAATAAGATGGATATTTTCGTTATCAGCTCAGTGAGACCTTTAAAATGATATATAACATGTTAAAATACCTTTTGAACAGTTGGTGACCTTCCCTTGTCAGATACCCCCTTATTGGAGACGTCCAAGTTGTGCCCCCTTTTCTAATCACCATAAACCCATTTGTCTGAATTGCGCTCACAGCAAATTCCGCCTCCGAGAACGACAACCAAAAAGCCCATGTAATTCTATGGCGAAATTTATTTATAGAATTGCACATTACCTAATTGTTATTTTCGAATACTGTTTTGATATTCTGAAAATACGCAATCGTTAAATGAGTACTCGTTTTCCAAAAATTTACTTTTCAAAATTTTTTAATTTGAATCTTGAGTTTAAAAATGCGAATTCTCACTCAATGCAATTTTGAGCTGTAAAATGAAATATTAAAATTTAAAAAATTCAATTTTTGGAAAACGGGTCTACTCATTTAGGCTCTGAATTTTCTGAATGTGAAAACTGAATTTAAAAATACCAATTAAGTAATGAGTAATTCTATAAACAAATTTCGCCAGACTTAATAGAATCAGAAGGGGCGAGAGATTCGTTAAAATCATTCGACTTTTTTTTTTTGAGTGTTTAATTCCAGTTCTGTAGATTGGAGAAGTTGTGGACTGCCGAAGTCTTTTGGCACTATTTCTAAAGGAAATCTTAGTTTTATTACGAAGGGGAAAGGATTGTTAATTATCATGTTTGTTTGATATTTTTTTAAATCTCGAGAGTTTTTAATTGTGCGTATTGGATTTTTGGAAGCTTCATCGATATCATTAATAATTTCGCCGAAAGTGCAGGATGTGCTTTGTATAAGCTGACCTGTCAACATCATCGGGATAGATTAAATTTGGGAGTGTTGTATTGCAGTTTATACAGGCTGGCCATAATTAAACTTGGCCTATTCATAGGCTGACCAGATCAAAGTACCTTTATAAGAGAGAAGCGTTAAAAATTGCTAATATTATCTAACTATGGATGCATTTTTTCATTCCTAATAAATGAGAACTAAAAGTATTACTGATTAATAATTTACTTTCTACAATTTTTTGAAACTTAGAAAACTGCCTTAAAAAAAAGGGGGGTCCCCATTTGTCCCCAGAAAATAAGGGCCGTTTGGTCAGTATACCTATTCAGAGTGCTCAGTAGCTGTAACTAAAATGCGGGTTGAGTCGAAAATTTGTATATAGACATTTCAAAGGATGTGCTGAGAAATTCTGCAAAAGAATTTTTAAAAATAAAATGTAAAAATTTACATCAAAATACAAACAAGCTACAAATTTTAGTACAAACAACTTTATTTATTACAGATTTCATTGTTATTTCTTCCAAGCTATAGATAGTTTATCGATTGAGATCATATTGTTACATGTGGGCTCCATCAAGAAGTTGTGAAATTTGCAGCCGACGAACAGTGTGTTTAACAGCTGACTGCAGCTGGTCGCCAGTGATCCTCCGCACATGCAACGTCATATGGTAGCTGAAGTCAGCCAACACTGTAAAAAAAAAAAAAAAATCTGTACGATAACTAAGAAATCTCTAAGAAACTGGTATTCCAAAAGATTTTCTAATAACCGGCACAGATTCTTCTACAGTAACGTTACTGCATAAAACTTAGCAAACAATACACAGAGTTCAATAGTAAACATTACTAAGATAACATTATTAACCGTTGCAGGAGCTATTCTGGTTTGTCTACTATAAATATGCTCAGGGCATTACAGATGTTTTTTCTGCAATCTTTTTTTTTTTTTTTATTGAGGGGGGGGGGGGAATTAGTATACGATACAGTTACTTTATTAGTTATATATACAAAAAACTTTTCTGTAATTTAACTATTCTTTTTTAGCTAAGTATGCTGATTTTTTTATTAGTAATTTTGCTCTAGAAACTTAGTAATAGAAAAATACTTCAATTAATTTATCAAAACTATTTCAGTCTTACTTACAAAAATATTACAGGTATAAATGAATTCACACTTGAAGAAAAGAAAATTTTAATTTGCAGCTTTTACATTGAGAAAATACTAGTTAGGGAATTTTAAATCCAACTATAAAAATATTTTTATTAGAAAAGTTTAGTTACT
The DNA here is from genome assembly GCA_963930645.1 of Salticus scenicus. Lineage (NCBI taxonomy): Eukaryota > Metazoa > Arthropoda > Arachnida > Araneae > Salticidae > Salticus > Salticus scenicus. The sequence goes on from OZ005657.1 coordinate 142,964,688, forward strand.
ATAAATATAAAGATACATTTAAAAGCTATTCTGTAAATATTAAACCCAATATAGTTTCTTTGTTCATGTCTTTCTAAAATATTACTTTGTTAATAATTATTAATATAAAGATAATACATTGACAAAAAAAAAAAAAAAAAATCCAAACACCAAGAAAAAATTATTGTAGAGTAATGAAATTCGGGCAATGCATTTGTTTAGTTAACATGTTTAATTGATTAAATTTTAAAGGTCACAGGTTAATTGAAGCTAGAGAAAATGCATTTCAAATGTGAAATGCTGTTACATTAATAGCCGGTGTAACCTCCAGAATTTTGTATGCAAGCCTGCAAACGTGAATGCACTGTGTCATACAGATGCCGAATGTCGCTTTGTGATATGGAGTTCCATACTTGTTGTACTTGTTCTGTCAATACTGGGACAGTCAGTGCTGGCTGTGGATGATGCTGGACTTGTCGCCCAATGATAGCCCGTACGTGCCCAATTGGAGACAGATCTGGTGATCTCGCAGGCCAAGGCAACATGTCGACACTCTGTATAGCACGTTGCGTTACAACAGCGGTATAAGGGCGAACATTATTCTGTTGGAAAACTCCCCCTTGAATGCTGTTCATGAATGGCAGTACTACAGGTTGAATTACCAGACGGATGTACAAATTTGCAGTCAGTGTGTTTGGGATAACCAGGAAAGTGCTCCTGCTGTCGTAGGAAATTGCTCCCCAGACCATGACTCTAGGTGTAGGTCCAGTGTGTCTAGACCGTAGACAGTTTGGTTGCAGGCGTTCTCCTGGCCTCCTTCTGACTAACACTCGGCCATCACTAGCACCAAGGCAGAACCTGCTTTCATCAGAAAACACAACATTTCTCCACTCCGTCCTCCAATGAGCTCTGGCTTGACACCACTGGCGTTCGCAAACGGCAATGGCTTGGAGTCAGTGGAATGCACGCTACAGGGCGCCTGGCTCGGAGCTGTCCTTGAAGTACCCGATTTCTAACAGTTCGTTGTGTTACTGTGGTACCAACTTCAGCTCGAATTTCTGCCGCGGACGTAGTACGATGCACCACAGCCGTACGCCGAATACGGCGGTCTTCCCTCTCAGTAGGGCCATGTGAACGCCCGGAACCCAGTCTTCTTGAGGCAGTACCATCCCTTGACCACTGCACCCAACAATCATGCACAGTGGATACATTACGGCCAAGTCCTCCTGCAATTTCGCCGAAAGAAAATCCACCTTCTCGTAGCCCTATTACAAGACCTCATTCAAACTCGGTGAGCTGTTGATAATGGCTTCTTCGCCTTTTAAAGGCATTCTTGGCTAATATCAACTCAGTTCGTCAAATTTCAAAGATCAATAACGCTCACTAACTTTGCAGCACGCATTTAAAACAAACCTGATTTGCAAGTTCTGAGTGGTTCTGAGATTTGCAAGTCGCGAATCACTTATGCCGTTATGCGGTAAACGCAAAATTTGAATCTATATCATCTTTCAGATGTATAAACACGCCTACCAAATTTCGTTTATCTAACACAAGTCTTTCTTGGTGTTGGGATTTTTCTTTCCACCTGTGTATATACAATTTACATATGCATCGCTAAATATAATACCTTAACTAATTTTTCATGCGAATATTTTAATACTTTAAAATATTTAGATCTTTACCTGAAACTTGTAAGTGAATCATTTTAAATATAAATCTAAATTAGTCTACATTTAAAATTTTTGTATTTAAAAATATTTTATTTTTCATTTAAACAGAATTTTACGTTAAAGATGTGAAGAAGGGCAAATGCTTAAAACCCATTCATTTAATAAGCAAATTAAAAAAAGAAAGAGAAGAGAAGAAGAAAAAAAAAATAATAATCTACATATCGTAACCATTAAACATACTTAAAAATCTGTTCGATAATTAGAAACACCAGAGTTATTCAGAAGACAGCAATAATAATGCCGTAAAATTCATTAGAAGACAGTAATATTTATGTTTTTTCATAATATCAATCAAGAAAGTATGAATAATATACTTATCATCGTACCTTTTCTAAAATTATCTTTTTGTTTTTATTATTACTTTTAATAGACGCTTACAAAAAGGGGATAAAATCGACTGTCTTAACTTAAATATATTATACAGGGTGGGGCATAAAGATCTCCCTAATTTGCCGCTGTTGCTGCGGCGGCGCTAGTGTAGAGGTCGTTTCCGAAGTAGCGCTGTTATATTTCCCTGGTTACGCTATTTCAGTTGACAAGTATGTCTTGTACTAGTGAACATCGGGCGTTCGCTGTTGAAACTTATTTTAAAAATGCGTATTCCATCATTAAAACGCAACGATTATTTCGTAGGCACTTTGGAGTAAGCAGGCGTGGAAAAATACCCAATAGAAAGACAATATATGGGTTGCTAATTTTAGAGACACAGGTTCGTGTTTAAAACGAAAGTCGCCCAGTAGACCACGTCATGTTCGAACTCCAGAGAACGTGGCAGCATTAAGAGATGCTGTAACGCAAAACGTTTAGACGATATCCTTTTTCGTAAATAGCAAAAATTGATACAGATTGTAAAAATTAATTAATGACAAACATTATTCTTTCCGAATGCAAACATAAAATATTTGTTTTCAATGTCCTATATATTTTTATTGACCTCTTAAAATGGGGAGATCTTTATGCTCCACCCTGTATTATGCAGAAAAATAACGTCCATGCCGTGATGTATTGCATTCATAAAAAAGTAAAATATAATAGAAAGAAAAAAGTAAAATAAACTTGAGAATTTTAATAATAATAATGAATAACAATAAAAAGATTTTAATATTTTCTAAAACATACGTTGGCGAGACTATACTATTTTTAAATAGTGTAAATTTTTCATCTATCAGTTCGACATAATTATGTAATAAATACTTTTTTAGAGAGATTATATAAATATCAAATAAATACTTAATAATAATAATAAATACATTCGTATTAATACTTGTTTGTTATTGAAACCTAGGCTTGTATACTTTACAGGTAATCCAATACTGGTAATGTAATTTAGTGAAATAAAAGAAACGTCAAGTAAACGTCTGTGCAGCTAGCATTTTTTAATAAATAATAACTAGCCTACACAAACGTTTACCTAACATACAGCGACTCTCTCTTTTATTCCGTCTTCGACCACAGACCATAAAAGCATTTAGAAGTTACAAACACAAACGATCAATCCCATCGATATCAAAATGTTCACTTTAAATTGGAATAACATAGCATGAAATAAAGCATCATTATTACAAATGAAAATGTAGTATCTTGTGTGTTGGGGTCCACTAATAACGAATACTTAATTAATACACACATTTAATCATGATAAACTACACAATAAAAAATTATATACAGGAACGCTTAAAGTTACCGTACGCTAGTACGTCAGAAGAACAACAACAACTAACATAGTCTATACGTAGAGAGTTCACACTGCACAATACAGAGACAGCGACCTCGTGCGGTCAGGCACGATCTGAACAAGGAATAAAGTCTAATACATGACACTCCTTCCGCCTAGGAATAAACTATATAGTCAGTCAAATGTTTTGGCGAGGATCGGTAGCATTCAGAACGCCTTAGAACAGGAAAGTTCGGCTCCTCGGCCACAGGCTGACACGCAGGAGAAGGCTCGGTTGGTGAACCATGTTGAACCGAAACATCTTCCAGAGATGGCGAAGATGGAATCACAGGAGGCTGTGTTGATGTTTCCGCATCTTGTAAACGGCTGCGAACTTGATCAACATGACTTTTTTTGGATTATGTCGTCTGCTAAATTTTGGGTCTTATAGGAGACTGGTCCTGTTGGCTATATAACTTTAGCAGGAATCCACGCAGGACCTGAACTGTATTTACGAATGTACACTGGATAGTTCTCTTGAAACTGACGTAGGCGTTTATTTTTGTCTTCCTCAGTTAGTTTTTCTTTTTTGAATTTCATCTCTTTATTGAGATCAGGATGTCACCTATCCAAGAGTGATGTCAAATGTCTATTTATCAAGAGTTCCGCAGGTGATTTACCGGTAGTAGTGCATGGCAAAATATGCTGTGAAAATAGGAATCTAGCTAGCCGGGTTTTCCAATTGCCTTGAATTATGTGCTTTAAAGCCTGTTTGGTCGTAGCCACCATTCTTTCGGGTTGGCCATTGGATGAAGGATGATAGGGAGCTACGAAAATTTGACGAATCTGGTTTTTTGCTAAAAAGTGTTGAAATTTAGCAGATTTAAATGTAGTGTCATTATCAGAAGCTATTGAATCCGGAAGTCCATGAGTAGCAAAAATAGATCTAAGGTTATCAATGGCAGCAGTAGACGATATGAAGGAAGCTAGTAGAACCTTCAGCCACTTGGAATGCGAATCCACCACAATGAACAATATTTTCCCTTGAAATGGACCAGCGAGATCTATATGAAGGCGTGACCATAGCTTTCCTGTCTACTCCCTAGGATATATGGGAGCCTTGTTCGGTGCTCTTTGGTTCTCCTGGTACAGACTGCAGGTTTTTACTGTATTCTCGATGGCGCTGTCCTTATTAGGCCACCACACATAGCTGCGTGCAAGACCTTTCATTCTAACTACGCCGGGATGTCCGTTATGAAGGAGGATGAGTACTTCCTTTTGGAGGGCTGAAGGTATAATTACCGTGCTACCCCATAGGACACAATTTTTATGAACACTCAGACTCAAAGCATCCCTACGTCTGAAATAAAATTTTCATCAGTCAATTTTGAAGGTCATCCGTTTAAAACCATTAGCGAAATTCTAGATAGTACAGGATCTTTTCTTGTCACTTTCGATATCAAATTAGCACTCAATTGAGTAAGCGGAGCATTTTCCAACAACAGAATGTCTGCTGGTTCAAGCAAGTTGGCTTTCGGGGAATGCAAAGGTAAGCGACTCAGAGCATCAGCGTTGCTAATGTCTTTACCCTTCCTATATTCTAACTTATAATCGTAAGAGGATAACAATAAATTCCACCTAATAACACGGGGTGACATCATTTGGGGGTAATGGTTTCTCAGGATTAAACAGTCCCAAAAGAGGTTTATGGTCAGTTATGATTTTGAATTCTCGTCCCTGGAGATATTGATTAAATTTGTTTACCGTTGAAATGATAGCTAGAGCTTCGCGGTCAGTCTGACTATAATTCCTCTCGGGCTTCGTTAATGTTCTGGAATAATATGCTATCGGCGATTCAATGCCATTAGGTAACACGTGACTCAAGACAGCTCCAACTCCATAGAAGGAGGCATCACATGTTAAAACTACGGGATGTTTTTCACCGAAGTGTGCCAAAATTACGTCTTTCTTAAGCAATTCCTTAGCGGCCATATACGCTCTATCATGATTGGCCGTCTAGTGCCAAACTCTGTCGTTTTGAAGTAACTGGTGCAAAGACTCCAAAACATCTGAACGGTTTTTGAGAAAGCACCCATATAAATTTAACATTCCAAGAAAAGTTTGAAGTTCAGTTTTATCTTTTGGGCTAGGGGCTTCATGAATGGCTTTAATTTTATCGAAACTAGGCTGAATGTCCTATTTATTTACTCGGAAACCTAACAATTCAATTTTTGGCACAGCCAACTGACATTTCTCCCGTTTAAGCTGAATCCCGGATTTTTTAAAGCGTTCTAGCACTTGTTTTATTTTTTTATTATGAGCCTGAGTATTTTTCCCTTGAATAAAAATATCATCTAAGTACGGCTGGACTGCATCGATACCTGCTAAAACCTCTTCCATTCGCTTTTGCAAAATAGCGACGGCTACTGAAACGCCAAATGGAAGTCTATTAACTTTGAAAAATCCTTTAATCGTGTTTAAAGTTAGAATTTTAGAACTCGGCTCATCCACCGGAAGTTGCAGATAGGCCTCAGAAAGATCCAATTTAGAAAAAATGTAACCGCCAGTCATCGTAGCCAGAACTTCATTAACCGTGAGCAAGGGATATGTAAATTGTTTAACTGCTTGATTCACCGTACTACGGTAGTCGCCGCATAAACGAATTTTGCCATTTTTTTTTACTACTGGTACAACGGGCGTAGTCCAGTCAGAATAAGAAACAGGTTCTAGAATACCCTTCCTAACCATATCCTCGATTTGCTCTGTCACCTTACTGCGTAATGCTAGCGGAACATTCCTAGCCTTAAGGAATTTAGGAGTACTATTTTTATTGACATGGGCGGACCCGAAAATTTCCCTAGAGTCTCATTAAAAATATCCCGAAATTCTAATAAAATGGACTCGAGAGATTGAACACAAATGGTGTTAACAGAAGAATTATCTGTGCTTAACTTAATGCCCAACGCATCAAACGAACTTCTACCTACCAATGATTTACCCTTAACCCCAAGAACTAATAAAGTCAAAATAACATCAAAAGATTTATAAGGAACATTTACATCAAAATAACCATGAACATCTAATTTATCCGAGTTGCCTGTTTGAAGACACTGATCAGAGAGACGTTTTAAACTAGGGGGATTAATGGACCACAGTTTAACAAGAAGTATTTAAGTTTTTCAGTAAGTTTTCATAAAGTTTCATAAAGTTTTTCAGTATCCGAACTAATTACAGAATGTAGGGACCCGGAATCTGTTTTCATCTTATGTTTAATAGAGCAGTTGCAAACAGCTGATAACAGCATGGCAACGTGGACAGCTTGCCCTCCGACATTGGTTGCCATGCGCTGTTGCCATGGTGCTATGAGCTGTTTTCAACTGCCATTTGCTTACTGTGCTAAAAATGGCTTCTATTTATTTTCACGTGGAGTTGATTGTCCTCCATCTACGTCACTCTGACGTCATATGAAACTTCTCTATTCCATTTAAATTAACAAATCACGGGGTGGATAATTAAGCACTGTACTAACTAAATTTATAATATTATAAGAATTATCTTCATAAATACCTGACTTACCTGTGTCAATGTTTTAAAGTTTCGAATTATTTCCCCCCCCCCTAATTTCTTGAAATTTTTTGAATTGCACATTTTTTGTATGTGCCCCACCTTCTTACAAAAACGACAGACAGCTTTAAGAAATTTACATTCGCCAAAGGGGTGACAATTCCCACACTGCTGACATGGCTTCTTGCCCTGAGGCGTACCCTTTGCATTGTTATCCAGCACTCTGTCAGGAACTTTTTTCTTCGTTTTCAGAAAGTATGCAGCACTGAACCCTCGAATTTCAACGGTTTGTTTAGCTGCCGCTTCGCCTGCCAAATCTACATCCATTGCTGAAGTGAGAGTTAACTGCGTATCGGATAGAAGCTTCCTTTGTATGTCTTCATCCTGACTCGCACAAACCAAGCGATCTGGTAGCATGGAATCCTACTGCGTACCGAAATTCCAGTTTTCCGATAGTTTCCTAAGCTCCGCTCTAAATTCTGAAATAGATTCATTTGGGCGTTGATCTCGTTTATTAAATTTGAAACGAGACAGTATTTCTGACGGTTTTGGCGAAAAGTAGTCGTCTAGAATTTTTAACAGATCTGAAAAGTCAGTTTCACTTGGAGTAGCTGGCGTACATTACGATCTTATTAAGAAATACAGTGTAGGACCCGCAACACTCTGAAATATTGCTCGCTGATTAACATTATCTGTAATGCGATTAGCTGTAAAATAGAAATCAAGACGCTGTTTGTATTCCATCCATACAGATTTCCCAATAATGAATTCCTGAACTTTACCTAGCGACATTTCGAACAAAGGAATCAAAACTGTAATGCGTAGAAAAAGAAATTTTATAAATACGTCCAATTGTCGTCGTCGCCAATGTAGTCCCTTGTGTGTTGGGGTCCACTACTAACGAATACTTAATTAATACACACATTTAATCACGATAAACTACACAATAAAAAATTATATACAGGAACGCTTAAAGTTACCATACGCTAGTACGTCAGAAGAACAACAACTAACATAGAGTCTATACGTAGAGAATTCACATTGCACAACACAGAGACAGCGACCTCGTGCGATCAGGCACGATCGGAACAAAGTCTAATACATGACAGAAAATTTATGAATTCTTACTTCTTATACATTGTAAGGGATTTTAACGCTGAAATTGTATAAAATATTACAGGTTTAAAATGGTCGCCACGTTACAAAATACGATTTCCCCTACAAAACATGTCCGCCTTTCTGTTTCTCGTTTCTCCTTTTCCGCTCATCCTCCCCTCCTTTCCATATCCCATCATCTCTTCTCTCTATTTAATGCATGCGCGCAGTATTAGCGTTTGGCTTCTTGGCTCAAAAGAAATCAGTCTTCAAAGTGCTGGGAAGAATGTAGTACTATTACAGGCATTATTTAAGCATTGAATACAAAGAGTGTCCGTTTACATGCTTTTTTCTAGTAATTGGGATAATACTGGTACTACTACTAAGTATTTATTTGTAAATTTAAGTAAAATTTTTATAGTGAAAGTTACAACATTTCTTTTAAAAACCAAACTTTTTAAATGGCTCCATATCCAAAAATCCCACAAATTAAGATCAGGGTAACGAGCCGGCCAAGGTGTGGAAAATGAACGGGTAAATCAATCTGCCATCTGTAAAATTTTACAACAAAAAACCTTTTCAAAATATAAGAATAACAGTTTTGAATGTCGTAAAATTTTGAAAATGTTAAAATAGACCACAGTTATTTATTACATAACTTTTCAAGCATTTTGACTGTAATGCTTATGTGTATTTTGATATATGTCCCCTCAGAGCAGAAATTTTTTAAATTTTATTTTTAATGTAATTTACTTTTTGCAGAACCTTTCAGCGTATCCTTTAAAATGTCTGTATACAAATTTTCGACTCAATCCGCATTTTAGTTACAGCTACAGTTTCCTGAGTATGCCAAGTTTAATTACGGCCACCCTGTATATTAATTTGGTTAGGTAATTGATCATAAGAAAAAAAAATATGGGGCATTATCTTTATGGAAAAAGAGAAAGAAATATTCTTTAATAGAGTGAAATCGATTGTCGTTCCGTGTCGTTATGGACTGTAACGGACAGGACATTTCGTGTGGGAAATTTCATTCCTTTTCTCATTGCAGAAATGATACAAGGAGTTCTAAACAATCAGTGAGAGAAGTACGATACCAACTGGAATGATCGGCGTTAAAATCGTTATGGTCTAAGTCAAAAATTTGGTCAAGTTCAGCGCGGGGGGAGAGGGGGGGATCGTCATAGGCAGGGACCGATTTACTCACTTGGAGGCCCAGGGCACTCATGTTTAATGGGCCCCCTCCCCGTACTTTAATATTTACAATCTGATGTTACATTAATTATACAGAGGCAATATTTTTTTCTGCACAGTATTGTACACTAAGGCACTAAAAAAAAAAAAAAAAAAAGCTGCAATTGGATGTTTTCCTTTTCTTTTTCTGCAATCACCAATTTTAATTTTAAAAAGCAAATTTTCGAACAGATTTTACTCTGTCGTCTTCCATGTACACTTTAGGATTGATCCAAGTGTTAAAAACAAAACTCAGTTTTCAGGAAAATTGTAATTTTAGAAAGTATTTCCCTTTTCAGTATTACTTTTTCAGAGCTTAGTATAAATTTTCAAAAAAATTTATATATTTGCAATAGTGGAGAAGTTATAATGAAGGATTAAATGACCGCTGATTTATAAAACAGCACAGTAGTATCACATCTATTGAAGAAAAAATAGCAAACATCGATCATCATAGCAAAATTAATGAAATTTTCATTTTTTTTTAAATGTATGATGCAATTTCTTGGGGCCCCTTCAATGTGAGGGCCCAGGGCACGTGCCCCGAATGCCCTGCCATAAATCAGGCACTGGTCATAGGTAAAAAAGCAACGGGAGCCCGAAGACCCTCTAAAAAGAATTTTAACCATCCAAATAAATTTTGAGGTTAGTATTTTCAATAATATTTAGGAGGACAAAGGATACCATCATATAAATAAGCTTGCGATTCACGAATATATCAGTGTGACAATAATTGGTAATGACACCAGGGGACGCAAAAATTTGGCAATTTTGAATAATTAATTTACGAAATTTCTTTCGCTTAACTTCCTGAATGAGAATAAGATCAACAGGATTTCTAATAATAAAATACCTCAGCTCATCGATTTTTGACACAGGGTTATTAGCGTACCAATACAATTTACGTACCAATACGAAAAAAAAAATTCATGGTTGGGGAGGAATTTCAGAAAAAGAAGCATTAGGTATCGTATAGATTCAGACAAAATAGTTTGATTTAGCTGAATGGTAAATTTTACCGAAAGTTGTGCCGTTGTTCTCTATTTATAAATAATTATCAGCTAATGTTCAATGTTTGGTAGAAAATTTATTTGCAGTGAAGTTTTATGGTTGAATTCGGAAAGGGTTGTTGGAGATTCGCCAGAGTTTAACAGGGAAAAAGCATGATCTTGAAGAGGTTGTGGGAAAATTTTGGTTTCAGGGACAGAAAGGGAGAAATTACCACTCACACGGCATTTGATGACTAATCACGTTTAGTGCTATATATATATTAAATTTGAGAGAGAGGTGCATTTCTGATGGTTCTCCTGCGATTTTTTTTTTTTTTTTTTTTTTTTTTTTTGGGGGGGGGGGGGGAACACATTTTCTTTTAGATTTGTCTTCATCGTACAAGAAGTGTATTATTAAAATAATTATTTCCATCCAGCACATTTAACGCAAACAGGTTTAAAATGATGACGAGTGATTGAATAGGCGAGTGATTGAATTTTTGGACTTTGGATAAAGCCCAACCGTTATAAAGTTACCAGTCCACCCTCAGGCCTAGGACCCTAGAGCAATCAATCGGCCTTAATCTTCCCAACCCAACCCAATTTTAAACCCAAATAAATATTAAAGATCGTAGAACTTTATAGTATACTTCGGTAAGTATGTCAATTAGATAAAGAAGCATCTGCTTTTTCATTTTATTTTAAAGTTCATAATTACGACACACAATTAATTATTAAATTGAAGTTTGGCCAATTCAGTTTTTTTTTTATCACCATTCGTTTGTTTACGGCATTGTTTGCCGATATCGATTTTTGCCTGTTGTTCCTTAGCAATTGTCAAGCAGCATAATATTTAAATATATATACACACACCTAAGAGACATTACATTATGACCGTCTGTTTTATATGAAGTACGGCCACTTTTCGCCTTAAAAACCGTCAATATCTGTCAAGGTTTGAACTCGATAAGTTGCTTATAGGCAGTCTGTAGTATCTAGTACCATGCAATAACCAACTACTCCTGCAATTCCGCATATTGCGAGGTGGTAGCATGGTGGGTAGGATTCGGTTCACAAGTCGAACCACGGTATCTATTCTCCGATCCGACCGCCATAGCGACCCTCCTTAAACATCGACAGTCGTCAAATCAAAAGTAGGAATGTGGCATCACGTGATCAAAATAACGACTGCCACAGTCGGAATTGAGGTATAGTCTGGTCGGAGAATAGATGCCCAGGAATGTTCGATTGGATTCATCAGATGAATTCAGAGGCCAAAGCATGACTTTAAATTCACCAGAATGTTCCTTGAACCATTTCCTGACATCTGGTCCTTATGACATACTGTATTGTCAGGTTTGTCAACGCCATAACCTGACATGAACAGTATTTCCATTAATGGTTGCACCTAGTTTGCAATGATGTTCGCATAGCGCACAGACGTTAGTAGTTGTTCTATAGGGATGATTTCTCCTAATGTGTTCCATGAATACATCGCCCACACAATAATACCGAAGCCACTGTCTTGTATCTGGCCAACTTCACCCCCGGGTATCCGCGAAACTTTCCTTTTCACACTACACATTACCATATATCTTAGGCTCAATTGTAACCAAAATGTGAACACAGTGACCCTATGGGTAACGACTGTGAACTTCCCAGCTTTTGTGATAGCTCGTTTTACTTTTATTGCATCTATGTTTTATTTTGGCAACTTTGTTATTTTTTTCTATACTTGAACATCAAACGCGCAATATATTATAAAAAGCAAATATAAATAAAATTACTAAATATTAAGCAAATATTTTTTTTAAATACACATCAACCAGAAGTATTTCGTATTAAAAAAAAAAAAAAAAAATGTATTAATTTAAATTAAGAAATCTTAAATATTTAATGATTTTATACTATTATTTCAGAATTTCAGCGTGCAATTCTTATTTGAGTTTGAAACAATAGAGAAATTAATTGCATTTCTTAGAAGAATAGATCTCAACTTTTGAGTATGCCTTTATGAATACAAAAATATTAGAAAGCTAGAAAGAAGAGCAACGTACCTACTACTGCTATTACACGCAAAATCCAAAAACCAATTTTTAATCAAAGATGCTGTTCATATAGATTTAACACATACTAATGCAACATCTAGATGTTCTTAGTTCTCTTCCGTTGACCCTAGTCGTGCATCTATCGCTCCGGTTCGCGTTTTAGTGTCCTATCTATATAGTAATCTGTGATTAGTCGGACCAGTTAGCTGTCCCTTTCTAGGAGAGAGACATAACCCTCTCGTAGATAGACCGTACTCAGTATTGCTTCACTTCCGGTGTTCGCCACTAATCCAATACGGAACGAACTTCTCTGGGATACGATAATAGATCAAATACTATAGAATTTATACCAACTACAAAATTCATAGAATAACTAACTGAAAAGAAAAATAATCCTTTAAATTTGATCTGAAATTAAGTGAAAATCTAAAAAATTTTATAAATGCTATACTAGCAGAAATGGCTGTAGTTAATTCTCAAAACGATGATGACAAACAAACACAAAAAATCTAAGAAAAGTATAAAGGGGGGTGCCACATGTGAGCAAAAATGGTGACAGAAATTAAACCTCGACGAACAATGCCTGAATATTAAAAAAAAAAAAATATGGGGAGAGAAAATAAAGAAAAGAAATGCGCTTTCTATGGGAAAAAACATACCTTTCATCTGTCAATTCTACGGCGAGAAAAGTATTATAAGCTGGAATTGGGCATTTAAAATCATTATAACATAATTCTGTGTATTTAATATATAGCCACTCAAATATATTTCAAAGCTTCCTAAGCTTATCTCTTTTTTGTGTATTACAATGCAAATATAAAAGGGTCTCCAGATATTTGATTTTAAATAATTTACCGAACCCATTGTATAATCATCTCTCGGATTAAATTTTCCACTCTCCATTTTAAAAACGAAACCTTCATTTCTCATCTGGTCTCTTTAATTTTCTGCTCTTTTGTCGAAATAAACTTTAGTTTTTGAAAATATTTTTGCATGTGCTGAGTTACAGTCGAAGCATCCACCCTTTCATTTAAAATAGCTATGGTTTTTATGTATGTAATTTGTGAGTTTTTCTGCGATTAAAGCCTGTTTGAAAATATTTAGGATTTTTTAAGCCTTGCTATCAACTCCAGACGTCTTTTTACATAATAAATAATAATTCTGTTCTAAATGAAAGTTCTAATGGCAGTTGCTACTATCTTTCCATAATTATCCTCTATGATTATACGAGCTAGCGGTAAGCATTTGCTCTCATTATCAATAGGAGAACGTATCCATATATTCTATAAAATCTTCATTTTTGATCTAGTTACGGTCGCACAAATCAAAATTAGAACCCGAATCTCGAAGATATTATCTTTCAATCCCATTAATAACGGCTTTATATAGGAAAGGTTTAAAACAATCGCGTAACCCTAAATTCGCTTCAAAATGGTTAATAATTTCCCTCGATTTATTTATTTTTAGCTGAGATCATTGTGAGCGTGTATGGCCACAAACCTTACAGTTAAAACAAGTAACGTCTTTTGTTTTTTATCAAAAATTTTTATCGTTTCACTTTTGATTTTTAGATGAGACTTGCTTTTTTCTGATCTCTCCATTTACTTGTAGTACAGCGCCTAAAATACATATTGTAGGCGATTTACTTTTTCTCACGATAAGAGCGCTTTTCTCGTCCCTAAGGCTCTAGCGTTCACGATTTTCTTTACTCCGGTAATCAAAACGAATACCTTCCTATATGTCACATTTCTCTACTAACTCAACTCGCTCGCCATTTAGAATTGCTTCCATTCATCCATATATTTTTTCTGGATCTCTGATTTTTTTTTTTTTTTTTTTTTTTTTTTTAATGCACTGGCATTCAAATGTGCTTAGGCATCATTCCTAACAGAAAACATTTCTGTCTCATTTCGAGAGAACCTGCCTCTTCTCACAAGTATACGTTCTTTCTCAACAATCGGGAATCTAGACATGGTTTACTGCAAGTACACAACCAGGGTAGTATGACTGTGGAATATTAGCCTAGACTACAAAATTGTACAGACGTTATGAGGATTTAAATATATTATAGTCATAGTGTAGTTTATGGAAAAAAAAGAAATAGGAATTAACTCGAAACAGAGTATTTTTTGAATGTTTCATTAGAACATATTAAACACTGACGACTTTTTGATTAACAGTCTGTGTGTAGATCAGAAATAATAGAATGAGTGGTACACTCTGCTCGCAGTGTGCGCACTTAACAAATGTAATTCGTTACACTTGAAACACATATCATTGACGATGAAGCCAAAACAGAAGTCATGGGGAGAATTGAGAAATCCACATTCCAAGCTTATCATTTACTAGGTATTCAGACTTATAAAATGCAAATATGATTGTGGGATGAAGAACTGGAGTAAGGTAAATGGCTGCACTTTTGAAAACATGTCATGATGCCAGGTTTGCTCCGGCGTCTCCGAAATCACTGTATCAATGATGTACCTGAGGAACGACTTATATTGGTGAAAGAAGTAAACATCAAAGGCAGATTATAAGGTTCACGATTCGAGGGACATATTGACTGGAAAGACAGTCATCTTGATTTGGTGCAGATGATTCTAGAATAAGAGCTTATATACGATAAGCAGGGATGCACTGTTAAAAGCATTCATCCCTAATAAAAGAGTGAAATATCAGCTTTGCTCATATTTGCTGTCTTTCCTGCGAACGCTTTAATGATAAGAAGATCGCCTGGTTTGATCAGCATTAAAAATGTTTGGTGGAATCAGTTGTTCATTCGAAAGTAGCTCCTGTATTGATCCAACGAAATCTTCAGACTGTTTTGGCAAATCAACGTTTTTATTGACTCGATGTGTGATTGCTAGACTGACAATCCCATTTCTTCGTTTAAAGTACGAAAACCACGAATGTGATGTACTATAAAATTTAAACGATTGTGAAGAGCAATGATCGCCTTTGTTTGCAATCTCCAAATACGAAGAGTCCGGTCATGGATAACAGAGCATTTTTCAACCATTCTCTTGAATTTCTAGCGAACTGCAATATTTATCGCTCGCAATGTAAGCTTTTGCTCATTGCGAAATTTTTTCCTTTTCGTTGAATGTTTTCATGCTCTTGCTGTGAAATGTTTGTCAAATAGTGTCGGCGTTTCACAAAGAGCAAGCTTGCAGCGTAGTCAGTTATTTCCGTCAAATGTCCTCCGATAACTTAGTGGCTATCACATTACGTTTTTTTTTTTTTTTTTTTTTTTTTTTTGTGCTTAATTTTGATCGACTTAATTAATGAGAGCAAATATCAACCATAACCAGTATTCAGGCAGCACAGATTTCAAAATATAATCTCTATAATAAAGAAAAAACAGTTTTTGCCAGTTTGTGCGAATTTGAAAACTATTTATGAGTAATGTATTTATAATACATTTTGTAGTGTACAAATATATATATATATTTTCGATAAAATAAAGAACAATTGAGATACTTCTATACGAAATACGTGTTTTAACACATTCATCGTTTAAGGAGAAGAAAAGTTTTCAGAAGAGATAATTATCTCTGTTCGCATCTTTGCACGCAAAGACCTTTAATTCCGTTCTGCTTTTATAATACTATGGCGGCTTTCAATTTGCTTCAAACGTGGCGGCAGGGTTGAAAATGTTCTGCGTTGTCGGCGCTATTATTTTTATTTAGAAATATTAATTTAATTTTTACAAAAATTTTTTTGTAGTTAAATAGGATAAAGATTATTGTTTAAAAATACTGGTGAAAAAGTTCCGTCTAAAGACGTAACACTTTCACCCCTCTATTGCAGCTAATTGTGCCTATACCTCGGTCGTGGTTGCAATGTCCTTCATGTTCCCAAATTAATCTTTCTTGGGAGGTTACCGAAGCAGAGGTTCCATCTTTTTTTCGCAGAACTGTGATGCATGTCTCTGGACAACCCCTAAAAATGAATCCCTGACTGTCGCCAGTTCACCAATGCTTAACTATAGTGCAACTTTGAACTCAACTACTCCACTCATTATATTTCGTTGGTTCGGGTTATGAAGATTAATTATAATTTTCCTTTTCTTCATGTATGAAAAATCTGTAGTTAAAATCTCTAAATCGCGTGTCAGAAATTTTTTAAAGATATATAAATTTCGCTATTCTGCATCCACTCTTGCTAATTGGTGTTTTTACGAAGTTATTTCATTCCTTTAGACTGCTTTCCTTTTATACTATCCTTTAATATACGTCTCTCCAACATTTTTTTTTTTTTTTAACGAAATAGACAGTCATAAATTCAACTAAAATTAAATATATAAAACCCTTTAGAAATATAATGTTGCAAACTAACATTACCCAGGACATAATTTTCTCGATAAATATCTTCTATGTATGTCATCTGTATTGCATATTTTGATATCTAATTTCTAAAAATATATTTTCTTTCATTATATTGAGTTTTTTTTTTTTTTTTCTTTTTATGTTTATTAATAAGAATTCGTTGTAGTAAGATTTTTTTTTTTTAATGTTAATAAATATGTTTAAAGTGCCTTGTTAATTTTAAGAATTTGATTTGAGTGTGTTAATTTTTGGATGGTCAAAAGTCCTTGAAATTAGAGTACAATCCCTATTTTGAAATATTTTTTCTGACAAGGAAACATTCAAAAGGTGTCGCCTTCAAAAAATATTGAAAAAAATATATGGGATTCTGCTCTTCATAAAACACCAGAAAGTGAAAAAAAAAAAAAAAAAAAAGAAAAAATCAAAATAAGCATATTTGGCGATTTTACACTCTTAGGCGATTGATTGTGAGTACTTGGCGGAGAAGCAAAACACGGTTCTGTTCGTACATGACAACCTCAGTGCTAGTGAACTTATCGCCTAACAGCGCTAAATCGACAAAAATGCTTCATTTGGATAATTTTTTGTGGTCGCTGTAATTCATTTCAGCCGACAATTTTTTCATTTTCTGGTGTTTTATGAAGAGTAGAACCACGTTAATTCTTTTTCAATATTTTTTGAAGACGACACATTTTGAATGTTTCCTTGTGAGTATGAAAAAGCGTAACTAGGCTAGGGTGCGTACGTCCCCACTTTTTTCCAAGTTTTCCCGCCAGTGTTTTTTAAAAATAAATTTCCTCTTAAATGAGCATTGTACAGTTAAGAAGAAACGATAACGATAACAACACACTTATCCACAGTACATGTTTAGGATGTTTCTGGAATGTCTTTTCATCCTGAAGACATCTTGAAGATTTCCTGGGGAGAAGATGTGCTATTAGGGAGACTCCTTGAAAACAGGCGGGGCCGTGGGCGCCTGAGCTAGGTAATTATTCCTCATGATTATTTTCTTTTTCCGTCCTCATTTACATAGAATAAAATTACACCTATTCTCCGTCATTAATTAATTGTAACTTTTTTTTTTTTAATTAAGGTAATCTAGTATGGTCACCATATTATTTAACCACTCCTCACTAATCCGAAATAACTGCACCTGTTATTAACACGTTGATCGCCACGCGAATTCTTAATAAAATCCATTAAAATTCCTTAATGATATTATCATGTAATAAATAAAAATTAAGTAAATTTTAAATAAATTTTAAGTAATTACTTGAAACAGTGTAATATTTTTAGTTTTATATTATATTTTACACTGGTTGACGCGGTTTTATATCATATTTGATACTGTCAGGCACATATGACTGACATGGCGATTAACGTGTTAAAAACGATATATCAGAATCTATTATTCAAATTCTACTCTTCATGACGACCTATATTAAAAGAAAAAAAGACGTGTTGTTTGTTAAAACGGAAAATGAAGCTCAGGAGAAAACACAACTCTGTGCAAACAAGTAAATTACTGTGTCTGGTTCATGTCTGGTTTATAGATAGGAGGAAAAATAGCAATGTACAGGGATAGAATTTCCCAATTTCTTTTATAAATAGGTAAAGAAACTATTTCTGAATATGAATTTATCTCGTTTAATTATGTAGATATAATTCTTTGCGAAAAAGATTTCACATTGTTGAAATGCAGTTATATGACGTTGAATGATAGCTATTTTAAACTACATTGCACAATATTATTTTAATTTAAAAATATGATCATGTTTTCATTGACTAATGTATGTCTAGACATATTTCCTTAAGACATTTAAAATATTAAATTTATTTGACTCGCGTAAGTTTATTCAGTAAGTCCTTTTATTAAATAAATAAATAAATAAATCTTTTTTCTCATAGTCAAAAACAAAATTATTAGACATTTATATTTTGGCACAAACCTGTTTGAATTATTAATTTTATGAGTGCTAATTTTAAATATTGGTATTAAAGTACATAAGGTAAAGGTGTCCCATGATTAGTTATATTGCTGTAACTTAAAAACTAAAATAATTACAATAGGTCAAAGTTAAAGGTCAAACGTAAAATTTTTACCAATTTTCAACAGTGAATAACTCTTCTAAGGAACAAAAACACAAAGTATCAAACAAATTAATCTCTAGAATTGCAATTAAATTGTAATTGTGTGGTTTTTAACCCTTTACAGGTTCCCGATATGTAAAAAAAAATGACATTTTAAGACCCCCATAAACCAAAAGGGGATGGGAAAAAAAAAAAAAAAAAAAAAAAAAAAAGTCAATTTATTAATCTATTAAAGTATTATGTATACTGTGTGTATTGTTTTGTAGTTCTGATTTTTAAAAAACTGTATAGTTTTGTCAAATTGCGTAGTTAGGCTAATTGATGTACACTAAAGTAGAAAATTAAGCATTGAATTAAATAATTGCAGATTAATTTTGTTTTATTAAGATGTGCTTTATACCTTCAAATTTACTTTAATAGAATTATGATAAATTATTTAAAATTTTTGCTCATTTTTATGTAAATATTTAAGCATAATTATAAAAGTATATATTTAAAAAAAAAAAAAAAAAAAAAAAAAAAACTCAAAACAATACACAATACATAATACTTTAATAGATTAATAAATTTGCAAAGAAACTTTAATTTCATCCCCTTTTGGTTTATGGGGGGTTTTAAAATACCATTTTTATAATTTTTCTGACACTTCAGAGACCTGTAAATCAGTGGCGGATTTAAGAGAGGGGCTAGGGGACTGAAGCCCCCCTCCAAAACACTGACATTCACCATTGAATATTGCAATTGTAAATTTTTTATTTGTCTAGAATAACATTTTGATAAATCTCAGCCCCCCCCCCCCCCCCCCCCCCCCAAAAGTCAAGTTCTGGATCCGCCACTGCTGTAAATTGTAACTGGTTAAAAACCACACAATCACAATTAAATTTTCTCAGTGTGATTTCCAGAGATTAATTTGTGTGATATTTTATTTTGTGGTTTTGTTCCCTTTCACTATAGAAATTGGTAAAAATTTTACATTTGAACTGTGACTTATATTGCTGTAACTTAACTAAAATAATTACAATAACTAAGCATGGGACACCTTTACCTTATGTACTTTAACCCTTTGAGTGCTGTAAGTCCATACTGATAACATCTGCTAAGCGCGTATTTGCGTCCATAGTCTATATTAATGACTTTCGCTGGATGCATATGTGCGTCCATAGCACTCAAAGGGTTAATACTAATATTTAAAATTAGCACTCATAAATTTAATTCAAACACAAATTTGTTTCAAAATATAAAGGTCTAATAATCCCATTAAAAAAAAAAAAAAAAAAAAAAAAAATAGAAATAGAAAATAATGGCTCCCTTCCATTTCTTGATACCCTCGTCTCTCGCACTGTAAATGGATTTTCAACCACCGTCTATCGTAAAAATTTTGCAGTCTCCCTTCCTCCCCATGCGCGTTCATGTCACCCACCTAACCAAAAAATGGCTGCTTTCTATACTTTTGTAAACCGTGGCCTTAATATTTGTTCAAATCCTATTTTATTAAAATCTGAAATTAAATACCTGAAAGCCATTTCAATTGACAGAGGTTATGACCCTTCCATTATAGACAAAGCCATCCAAAAATTACAGCTTCCTCGTATTTCGTATACTAAATCAGTCTCTTCTAATATCAGTATTGTTTTACCCTATTTTCCTAAATCCAGTCAAACCATAGCTAAAATTCTCAAACAATATGGTTTTAAAATAATATTTTCGCCTTCCAATAAACTCACCTTTTCTCAGTTAAAGGATCCCATTGATATGCATATTTCTTGGGGCATTTATAGTATTTCCTGTCAGTGTGGTTTATCATATATTGGCCAAGCTAAACGCAGTCTTAAATTTCGTCAAAAAGAACATATGAATTACGTCCGCAAACAAGAAACCAATAAATCGGCTATTTCTAAACATTGCTGGGAGGAAAAAAATTTAACACAAAAAGTCACACAAAAAATTTATAATTTGAAAGTTCTTTTCAAAAAAGTATAACTTATGTGCATCATTTTTGTTTTTTAAATCGCCAGTTATTAATATTTTAGCCCAATATTTTAGCGTATTCACTTTCGACCATTTACGCACTGTGATTGGTCAGATAGTATTCGAAGCTGAATCTCGCAATTCCGCTTCCGCTCACGGCTTCCGATCAGTTCATTGTAGGGCCAAAAGTGATTGTCGTAAACATTTTGGTGAGATCTTCCAAACTCAGCATCGTGAAGTTCTCACGTCGTGAGCTTTACGATGTGTTCGTTGTAGGTCCCCAGATGAATAAATAGGACCAATGACTTCGACCTGGATCGGTCGAAAGCCTGAACCCGCCCTATGTAAGCTATTTTACCGGTAAGTGTAACCAGTCAGTCGTTGATTTGTGTTGATGTATATGTAGCACATATAAAATTTTGATTTCATAATTTTGGCTGATCTTTGTTTTTTGGTGTGCTGAAACCGAAATCAAGCTAGTTTTTCTCTATCACATAGAGATTTTTGTTTTAACTACACTTAAAATCCCTGAATTATTTTAAGAAAAAATTAAAGTTTCATACCGGAATTTTTACGCGGAAGAGTAAGGTATAATTAAATTTAATGCAATTGCCATTATACTGCATAAAAAGGGCCGAATGTCTTTCACATGTATATTGAAGAAAAATATCTGAACATCGATGTGTTACCAGTCCGCATATTTACTACCTTTACTCGAGTTCAAACGGGGATGCAGTTTGATGTTGCGGATTGGTTGCTAACTTTTATGGCGCAATGATTCTCCACTGATTATAATACTTAACTTAAATCAGTAATAATCTACAATATTCCTCTCGTTTTAAGCGAATAAATTAATATGAATATTTGAAAGAGTTTCCTAACTATATTTGAAAAACAGTGTTTTCTTTTGAATAATTCAAATTTTACCAAATTAATTTTGTGCAGATAAAATTACTTTAATAAAATAATTCTGAAAAAGAGAAAGAGTGGTGCCATCTGTATTTTTCAGTGATTTTTAATTATGTTATAATATTTTCATTTCATTTCATTTTTTAATTCCTCTTATTTTCTTAATTTATGTAAGAAGTTCGTATAGCTTTCACGCAAAATTAATTTCACGCCTTAAACACATTTTTCAACAATTCCTTAACAACAAATATTTATCATTTTTATTTATTTATGCATTTATTTTTAACAACAAAAAATATTTTTTTACTTTTATTTTTTTATAATCATCAAAATAACAAATTTAAAAATATTCAATATGTATATATACATGAAATCTGATTTCAAAACTAAATAAATACATATAATACTAAATACCTTGTTAGTATTCAATTTCTTTTTTTTTTTTTTTTTTTTTTCCGAACCTTAGGGAAAATAAAGATACAAACATCGAAATAAAAAAAATTATAATATTAAATAAATGAAAAAATAAATACACTTTCTGGAAATCTGATTTGAAAAATACATAATTGCACGTAGTAGGGGAGCGTGGGGCTAGTTGTCACAGGGGTAAGAAGTAACACGCAATTTGCAAATAGTTTGTAACTTTTGTGATTAAATATTTTTATAAACGTAATTTTTATGACGCGCTTTATAATGTAAGCACAATCTGTGCTCCAGAAAAATGGTTAATGAGAGGTTCTGTATATGTGCTTCATTTTAGCTAGTTAGTGGGGAAAAAAATATTTCGTAAATTTTGATTAAAGGTATGTTAATTTATACTTTAACGAAATGTTTATAGCTATTTCAGAGCTGCCAACCTAATCCGGCAAATTGTTAGTACCGCCCCTTTTTCTACATCGCAAATATATTTAAAGAAAATTACTTTAAAAATTTATTGGTGTAGAAAAATGGGCGGTACTAACAAATTGCCGGATTAGGTTGTCATCTATGCTATTTATTTAGTCTGTGTGTTGAGTTATAAAATGAATGTTTAATTTTTGGTATAAATCGTTATATATTTTTTATAAATAAACAAAATGTCCAAAATCATACGATGGGGCAAGTTGTAACATGTTAGAGGAGTGCCTTGTGGAGATGCCTACAGCCAGAGCTCGAAGTCTCCGCCCATTTTCAGGAAACTTTCTGAAATGAAAAATTTTTGGCTTCTTTGTCAATACTATAGTTATACAGAAATGTTTTCTGTGTTTTTATAATACAGTACCGTGATTATTTAACCACGAATTAGAATCACGATTTAATCGCGAATTAGAGAATATTGCATAAAAATAGTGGTAAAAAGCAGATATTTCTCATCAATAAGAATGTCCTGAAAAAAGGGCGGAGCTCTGCTAAACACTCTCGAGAGCGTTTAGCAGAGCATAAGAATGGGTATAATGCTTAATTTGCAAAATGTGTGCACACATTAAATGTATGAGAGGGAACAAAACATCATTTGCTTGAATTAATTTAAACTTTCACAAAGATTGACTTCTATGCTGATTTTATATTTAATTTTATCTTTAATTTACTATAATCTATTTGACATAATTCGTTGTTACTATGCCAAGAAGGTTATAATTTAATATTAGTTATTAATTGCCTTTTTTATTAAATTAATAAATGATTGATAACAAGAAACATTTTGAAATATTGTCGTTTTTATTGTTAGGGTTCCCTTTGTATCCGTTACAATTTGCCCCAAATACGGGGTAAGTTGTAAAAGGCAAATAATTTTGAAAAATTATTTTTTGTGCTAAAATTAGCAAGATTAACGATTTTTTTTTTTTTTTTTTTTTTTTTTTTTTTTTTATGATTATGATAGATGAATATGCATGCTATTGAAAACAGCAATTTTCAACAGGAAAAAGTAAATACATTTCAAAATATACTTAATTTTCCAAAAACTGTTGCAACCTGCCCCACGCTCCCCTACTAAATGCCTTATTAATTTATTGTACTTTTTGAAAAATAAATAAACAATTTATTACCATTTAAGGAATACGGCTTATCCATTAAAGTCATAGTCATAGTAATATATTTTAAACCCTTGTATGCTTGAAAATATGTCTTTTTCTTTCTTTTTTATTTTTAAGAAAATTAATTTGATTTTTTTTTTCTCTCTCTCTATTTCTTTCTCTCTCGCATTATTTGTCTTTTATGGTAAAAATAGTTTTTTTTTTTTACTTCACGTTACATCTTTTTCTTACCCATATTGTAGAAGAAAAAGTATATTATGTATTACTAAAAAATATTGAAATATATACAGAGCTGCCATCCTAATCCGACAAATTGTCAGTACCGCCCCTTTTTCTACACCACTTAATTTTTAAGAGTATTTTTCTTCATAATTCATTGTAGATACATTTGAAGAGAATTGCTCTAAAAATTAAGTGGTATAGAAAAAGGGACGGTACTAGCAATTTGCCGGATTAGGTTGGCAGCTCTGTATATAGATGGCAAATTTTACTTCAAAAATTTCATGAAAAATAATTTTTCTATTGTTGTTCTCATCATTTATCTCTGAGATGAAGATTAACCCTTTCACTGCTGATGTCTATGATCAAGGACATGCTTTTTAGATTTTTTTTTTTTTCTTTCAGACGTTTTAAAACTAATTTCAGAAGTTTGTCTGCATTTTTAGTTATTTTCTTAACAAAAGCACTGATATTTTAAAGTAACACTAACAGATAGCAGCACTAGACCGTTTAATTTCATTTTTAAATTTATTTATTGATATAATTTTAATTTTATTTTTGAAATGTTGGTAGCGAAAGGGTTAAAACAAAATGCTATAACTAATTGAAAAATAAATAAATAAATAAATAAAATATAGCTCCTTTGTAAAGCTAAATTTAAAAAATTTCTTTTTATGTATTGTGACATAGTCAAGGTTGTGTCCATTGTGTTCGACTGCCTGCGTGAGGTCTCTGGTGCCGGATTGTCTGCAGTCTCGAGAAACCGGGCATACCAGGGGTTTTTTCATCCTCATGGTTACTAAGTAACCGCGATTTCACGGATGGCTTTGATGTGCCGCTTAGGCACCCCACGCTAGGGTGGTACCCCGCCGTTTTGTCGCCAGTTGAAACTCCAATGAACTGTTGACCTGAGGATACTCCTCCTGACCAAAGACTGTTTGATTGGTGTTTGTCGAGTGGGAAAAATTGTTCCCCCTTTTCAGATCACTAAGATTTTTGGAAGGACTAAGAATTCCAGATTATTAAATCGAGGACTTGGATTTACGTCTTGAAAGAGAACGGACGTTCTCTTGAATCTTTTAAACTGTTAGACCCGCTATGTTTCACAGGTATCTGTGATGTATGTCTAAAATGTTAAAAGTTGTTTTAATTAAAATCATGTTAAGTTTTGCACTTAAGATTATTATTCCTTGTGTGGGATTTAACACCAATTTTTGACTACTATCATGTGTTCCACGCTACTTACCTACTATATCACAGCAGAAGAAAAGTGGTGGCAGCGGTGGGATGTGCGCCTAGAGTAAATTAGGTGCAGCCCAAGCCTTAGATGATAAGAAACGCAATATCAAGAAGATTACCAGCCCAACAGATGTCTCAGAACTAGGAGTGGTGAGTCCCTTTCTTTTTCTATTTAAGTATCAGGGAGGTCTTAGTTGTAGGAGATTAGCTGTATTTTGGGGTAACCTTCTTACAGGTGTTAAATGGTCATAGGAAAGATTTTTTCTTTTAGATTTTCAATGGTTCTGTGTTTTCTTTTGTAGTTAAAAGAAGAAAAATCTTTAACGAAAGTTTTAGGAATCAAATGTAAATGGGATTTTTGTTTCTATTTTGTTTTGAAATTGCTTAACTCAATATTAATCCAAGTTAAGTGAGAAAAAAATAGAAAAAAGTTAATTAATAATTTTTTTTTCTGTGCAAAATAAAAGGCATTTAAAATCGGGTTAATTTTAATGTCATATTTTATTTTGGGGTATTTAATTGTTTTTACTTCGTTTTGTCAATTGAATTTCAAAATTCACTCAGTTGTGGTTGTAATAAGAACTGAAGTTCAGTAACAGTGAAGTGTTTTATTGTAGTCATTAATTTGTTTATGTATTTTTTATTATTCGCGTGAAAAAAAAAAAACAGAAAAAAAATATTTAGTATCAATTATTTTTTTCCCTTTCTCTTTTTTCTTTATTATTATTATTTTTTTTTTTTTCTCTTTTCTCTCTCGAGTGCTTGATTTGTTTTTTAAAAATGGCTTATTTAAGAAAATTGAATAAAAGTACTTTGCTATTATTAGCAACAGAATTTGAGACCGACGTATCGGAGGATACGAGAAATAAAGATATTATTCAGGCAATTTTAAACGCTTCTGATTACGATGAGGAAGAAGCAAAGGATTATTTAGTGAGAATTGTAAATGATTTAGAAAGAGTTGAAAGAGAGAAAGACTTAGAAAGGAAGGAAAGAGAAAAAGAGTTAGAGAGGAAGGAAAGAGAGAAAGAGTTAGAAAGGAAGGAAAAAGAGAAAGAGTTAGAAAGGAAGGAAAGAGACAACATTAGGCAGTTTGAGCTAGAAAAATTGAGGCTTCAAAATGAGGCAGAAGTCAATAGCACAGCGTCAACGGTAACAGCAGTAGAACCGGGTAGAAAACGGATTCAATTAAGAGAATTGGTGCCTAAATTTGACCCAAAGCAAATTGACATTTCGTTGTTCCTTATGATTTTTGAGCGCCAAGCGGTAAAAGAAAAAGTCGAAGAAGATTGTTGGGTATCCCAATTAATCCCGTTATTACCGACGGATATAGCGGAGCTAATTGTAAAGGAGCCTGCGGATAAATTTGAAAATTACCAGCACATAAAAAAACTATTATTTAAGCGTTTCAAGTTGAGCGCGTTGGCGTTTAAAAAGAAATTCGAAGACCATAATAAAAAACCAGCAGCTTTATGGGCGGATTTGGTGTACGAATTAAGAGGTTATTTAGACAATTGGTTAGAAGCCGTAGACGTTAAAGATTTTGAGTCTCTAAAAGAATTGATGCTCACTGAGCAAATTAAAAAAAGGGTTCCGTTTGAAATCCGAGAACATTATTTAGATAATTGGGAAGAGATAAATAATGCTACGAATCTCGCCGAAAAATGTGATAAATTTGAAGCAGTCAGACGTGATCACAAAAAATTCGAACGGAAAAATTCCTTCAAGGAAGAAAAAACAAATTTCGGGCATTCTAGAAATAGTTATGACGCGAAAGGGGAAAGTGATAAGCAGGGAAAAAAAGAACTAGGTAAGAAAGAATTGGTTCAGAATGAGAAAATTTTCGAGAAACCGAGAAAAATAATTTGTTACCATTGTGGTCAAACTGGACATATGAGACCTCGGTGTCCTTTGAACGATAAATCGGAGGCAATTGTAAATCATGTAATTACAGCGCATTATTTGAGTCCATCTTTCAGGCCATATGTTAAAAATGCTGTTATAAACGGGGTTTATCGTAATTATTTATTAGACTCAGGTTCGGAGATAGATATTTGTGACCGTTCATGGGTTAATGATCAAGATTGGTTGGGAGAGACGGTGAAAATACGGCAGCCATTAGATTCCGAATGTATTTCCTTACCTGTGGCTAGGATTACGATTGAGGGAGATTTTGGTATTATTGTGACTAAAGCAGCCGTGAAACCAATCGATTTGATTCAGGAATATTATTTAATGGGGAATAAAACCGCTAGGTTGATTGAAGCGCAGAGAAGACGCTCATTAGGTAAGAGTAAAATCACTAGTAAAGAAAAACTTCAAAATGAGTCTCATGTACAAACTTTCCATAAAAACAACTCTCGTTCGCCCATACAATCCCGTTTTTCTAACGCGAAAGAAAAAAAGAAAAATGAATCCAGTCCAAACTTTTGGGAAAACCCAGCTCCCCGTTTTGGAAAGTGGAGAAGGAAAGTCACGAAATTATGTTTCACGTGTCAATCACCAGAGCATTTGCATCGAAACTGTGACAAAATGAAAGGGTATTTAAAGGGTTATCAGGAGCCGAAAGCAAAATTTAAAAGGACTGATCATTTTGGGAAAGATAAGCGCGTAGGCCAACAGACCCGACTTTCAAATCCTTTACTTGTTAGACGTATAACAAAAGATTATCCGAGAGAGAAACTGAACAATGCAGTGGACGAACGCGAAACTGAATAACAGGTGTTTGCTACTGGGAAGGAGGGAAGTTTCTTACAAGTTTTGTTTATTTATTTATTTTTCCTTCCTCTCTCGGAATTGTAAGAGTGAAATGTTTTTTTATTTTTATTTTATGCAATTTTCTGTGTAGAAGTGTTTGGAATATTATGCAAAAAATTGAATTAATCGTTTCTATGTTTTTAATTTTTTTTAATTTCATATATAAATTTTGGTTAAAATGTGCTTTTAGTTAAAAGGTATTATGTAGAGAAGTGTTAACTGCAACGTAACAAAATTGTGTAGATGAAAAGAAAAGAAATCGGTGTGAGGAATTATTTAGGGAAAAGCTGTAAAGAAAGAATAGTTTTCTTTTTTGATTGATAACATGTCATTGCTAGTTACGGATATCGAGTGAGCCATGTTAACTAAGATGATGCATATTGTAGGTTTGCTTTTTCCATTGCATAATTTTCCTTTTAAAATTTATTGAGATTTCTTTCTTTTACTTATTTTTATTTGGGTATTTTATTTATCCTTACTGGGTGGTTGCATATTTTTTTCCTTCTCTTGTAGATAATTGCCTAATTGATTAACTGAATGTCATCTCTATTATTATTTTTTTGTATATAGCATTGTGTGGGAATGTATGAAATTTTAATTCTTAGACGTATTAATTTTTAGCATTTTACTTTTCAAATTTATTTTTTTTTTTAACTTGAGTGGTCTATTTATAATTTATTTTTTGTGGACTATGATTTATTTAATATTTTAAAATTTTTTGTGTGGTCCATTTGAAAAAAAAAAAAAAAAAAAAAAAAAAAAAGTGTGAAAAGTTTTAAACAAATATTTGAATTCTTTCAGAAATACAATTTTTATTTATTAATTTAGCATTTCAATTTTACGGTGAAGTTAACAATGTTATGTAAAGAAATTTTGAATTTTTTTTGTGTATATTAAGTGAATTAAGCATAATTCTGATGTTAGGAAAACTCCAACTGAGTGGATTGTTTTCAATTGTTTTTTTTTATTACTATTATTCATTTTATTTAAAGTTAACTCACTTTTAAGGGGTAAAATTGGAAATGGGCTTTAAGTTTATCTGGGGAAAGACCTCCCTGGGGCTTAATTGAAAAATGGGGGTCGCCTACTGGAGTGCTGTTGGTCGCCTACTGGAGTGCTATCGGTCCTACCGGTCGCCTACTACTTGTCGCCAACTTGTGTCGCCAGCTTGTGTTATATGTGTGTCAAGAGCTGGATTTTGCTCTCCATAGTCGTGCAAAATCTTCTTATGGGGAGAGGAGCTGTGACATAGTCAAGGTTGTGTCCATTGTGTTCGACTGCCTGCGTGAGGTCTCTGGTGCCGGATTGTCTGCAGTCTCGAGAAACCGGGCATACCAGGGGTTTTTTCATCCTCATGGTTACAAAGTAACCGCGATTTCACGGATGGCTTTGATGTGCCGCTTAGGCACCCCACGCTAGGGTGGTACCCCGCCGTTTTGTCGCCAGTTGAAACTCCAATGAACTGTTGACCTGAGGATACTCCTCCTGACCAAAGACTGTTTGATTGATGTTTGTCGAGTGGGAAAAATTGTTCCCCCTTTTCAGATCACTAAGATTTTTGGAAGGACTAAGAATTCCAGATTATTAAATCGAGGACTTGGATTTACGTCTTGAAAGAGAACGGACGTTCTCTTGAATCTTTTAAACTGTTAGACCCGCTATGTTTCACAGGTATCTGTGATGTATGTCTAAAATGTTAAAAGTTGTTTTAATTAAAATCATGTTAAGTTTTGCACTTAAGATTATTATTCCTTGTGTGGGATTTAACACCAATTTTTGACTACTATCATGTGTTCCACGCTACTTACCTACTATATCACAGTATAGTAAAATACTATAAAAACATACATGCACAAATTTTTAAGATATTGTAAATAAGATTCCATTTATAAAATGTAAAATATTTATGCTATTGAAAATCATTGCGCTGACATTAAAAAATAAATAAAAATATAATTGCAACATAAAATAATTAAGTAAATTCAAAAAATAAAAAATAAATGCCTATTATATAAAATGAAAGTAACGTAGAGTACAGCTGCATATAAATTTCATTTGCATCCTTATAAATTATAATTAAAACATCTTGTAAAATCTATTAATATAAAATACTTAGATAAAATAAATAAATAATAATATTTTAAGTGCATTAACTAACATCCGATTATACAGATGGCGCCACATTTAAACATATTTTTAAAATTAAAACCCGAATAAACTACTACGTCAGAAACGCCAAAAGAAAAATATCTGCGATGCATACAGCTGTTTCGGTAGCCTTAAGCGTACCGTCTTCAGTGCAAAAAGAATTCTGAATCTGGAGAAGTGCTCGTATATATAGGAGAGGGACCGGATTTAGTTCAACCAATAGGATTACGGAAGAGGTGAGGAATGTGGTCAATAGGAATTTAGGAATGTTAGCTGTGTAAACAGTAGAAAAATTAAGAAAATGTGGACTGAATGTAAAATTTCCAACAATCAGACAAACAGGGAACAGCGAAATTACAATTTACAAGGTTTTTGAAAATTTTATAAATATGAAAAGCTTCAAAGAAATCGAGTTCGTGAATGGATTTAGGTTTGCAAATTATTTTAGCTGAATTAAATTTAAAATTATGATTTTCCTCCCAGCAATGTTTAGAAATAGCTGATTTATTGGTTTCTTGTTTGCGGACGTAATTCATATGTTCTTTTAGACGAAATTTAAGACTGCGTTTAGTTTGGCCTATATATGATAAACCACACTGACAGGAAATAAAGCGTGACGCATACTTGCCAACCATCTCATTAAAAACCGTACAATTGTTAACGCCCCCTGAAAAAATGCCCCGTTTCGCACACCACTATATTTTTAGAATTATTCTCTCCAAATGTTGTTACGATCAAATATAACTAAAATTACTCCAAAAAATAATTGGTGTGAAAAAAAAGGCGGGTACTAAAAATTGTACGGTTAATAATTAGATGGTTGGCAAGTATGGTGACGTCAGATATGACACGCAAAATAAAAACCAATCAACAACGTCGAACTGCATCCCCGTTTGAACCAACACCACCTGTAATAATGCCTCCGAGCTGAGCTCTACGTCACGGAAGATCGGCCGATTTCATCCAATCCCCACGATCCAACATGTATCATAGGATGTGTTATTGGATAAAATCGGCTGATCTTCCATGACGTAGAGCTCAGCTCGGAGGCATTAGTACAGGAGGTGTTATTTGAACTCAAGTTAAGGTAGTAAATATGTGTCCGGGGGACAGACGATGGAGATTTGGGACCGTCCAAAGTAAAGATGGACAATTGCATTATACTATAAATGTAAACGGTCAACTATGGCGGAGACACGACGACCAAATGCGAGATAGAGGAACCATTGAGGATGATGGTTTCAGACGTCATCCTGCAGCTTTTACTGTTCCAACAGAAGCAGTGGCGGATCCAGAACTTAACTTTTGGGGGGGGGGGGTAAGATTTTTTAAGATGTAATTCCAGATCAATGAAAAGTTTGCAATTGTACTATTCAATTGGGAATGTCAGTACTTTTTTTTGGGGGGGAGGGGCTTCAGCCCCTAGCCCCCCCCCCTTAAATCCGCCACTGAACAGAAGCCGATGTAAGTGAAATTCCTGAACCACCCAATGATGATAATCATAAGAATGACGATTCCGAGCCTTCTTCCAAAGCCAGAGTTCTACCGGAATCTTCATCTGCAGGATCTGTTGCAACCACATCCAGAGCACCTAAAACGGCAGCTGAGGACCCACCTTTGCGTAGGTCCACCAGAGTTCGGCGATCACCTAACAGACTGGGCTTGTAATTAAAGTGGGAGGAATGCGGTGTATCGAACTGACTAACCGAACTCTGAACTGAATCGTAATCGAACTAAAAAGGTGTGCAGTAGCGTACGGTGGATCTTCGAGAGTATGGAGTTATAAACAATGTTGTTGTCTGTGAAGCTTAGTATCCCTAACTTGTAAATCTGTACAATCAATGTAATTATGAACCAGAATATATATTGTGTGTGTTAAATAGAAAAGAATATTCATTTGCGTGAACAAACACAACACAGCCCCCATGGGGGCGAAATTTGCCCCCTATTAGTTTTAGTTATTTCTATAAAAGCCAGCAAAACACAACACCGTTGTGTGAACGGATGGTGCAGTGCTTGCCTTCGGATACGGAGGTCCTGGGATCGAGTCCCGCAAGGACGTTTTGTAATTAAATTTTTTTTTCTATACGTTTTTAATTAAATTATTAATTTAAGAGAAAATATTTATTACATTAATAAGATTTTTTTTCTTTTTGAGTATTCGAATTAATAAAGTATTGAGATTGAATTTAAGAAATGCATTTTTTTATTTATGAAAAACAAAACCATGTTTTAAAGCTACGAATATAGTTTCTAATTTATAACAATTATGATTAAAAGTAGAAAAATCATGAAACCATAAGTATTTTTCACAATTAGAACAAGAAATATAAAAAGATTGATCACAATTATTTGAATTTCAATTTTCTTCACCGTTAATTATTGTTCATCCCGAACATTTTGTCAAATATTTTGCTTTTCGTCGAGAGTACTTGATTTGTAAATTTCACATTTACCCAGATTTTGAATTTTGTTAGATGTAAATAAATTGTAAATTTGACAAATTTTCTCAAAATGATTTTACTTTGTCTTCAATATTATTATCAGTTCTTCCGATTCCGACACCTCGAAATTTGACAGTTGTTTAATGAAATATTTGAAAGAAAAGTTAAATGCGACGTCCAGTGGTTCAGCAACAGCTGTTCATAATTCAGGATTTTTCATGCAAAAAATTTCCTGAATAAATAATACAATTGAGAGCAGACGATTAACTCTTGCTATTAATGTCGTCGTTAAAAAATAGTAAGTAATAATTTATATAAAACAATCATTACCAAAATTTTATCTGAATGTAATCATTAACAAAATCTTATCTAAATATAATATAAAAGTATTTCCCGTTAAATTATTAATTTCTTTAAATTTAATAAATAAATAAATAAATTGGTTTAAAATAAAATATTAAATTGTCCTCGCTGAAAAAAAAAAAAACTTGTTTTAATATAATTAATATTTTCTCTTAAAATAATGATTTAATTTAATTGAAAATGTTGAAATAAAATACAAAACGCCCTTGCGGGGACTAGGTCCCACGACCTCCGCACCCGAAGTCAAGCACGCTAGCACTGCACTATCCGTTGACACTATGCTGCGTGTTTTGTTGGCTTTTATAGAAATAACTAAAACTAGGGGGCATATCTCACCCCCATGAGAGTTTTTGCAGCAAATTTGTACGGTACTCAGTGTTTTCGACCATGCTCTTTAATTTAAGATTGGCTTGGTTTCAATATCAATTTTACTGATTCATACTTCCCTTGTTAGTTGAAAATCGGGCCCTACAACACAAATAATTGTTTTTCTGACCAAATCAGGTATCAAAATCACCGACAGCGTGTACAATTTACCCAGTGAAGGAGCACTATATGTGGGGTTATTTCAGCGTTGCGCTATTTTTGTGTTCACCATACTAATATCTACTGTAAGCCGTAGGTCTCAGTCTAATAAGTCTTAATGTGGAAAAAATGATCATACAGCGACACCCCTAAGTCAATGCAAACATGGATTGTTATTATTATTTTGTCAGACTAGAAAGTGTTATTTTTCTCAGACTGATTTTGAGAATTTGTCTAATGGGATTCATGGACTCCGAGACAGGTGAGTACAGGCCTCAACCCCTTGCTGGTGCCACTTCTTTTTAACTCAACAATTGCTCGTTTTTTAATCCTGTGTCAAACGGACTAGTGGAAAGAATTAATCCAATATAAAATCGTTTGCCCTAACTCACTCGCTGATTCATCCTCACCCTATTAAAACCCCTCCACCTAGAAACATGAAAATTTATGAAAATATCCCTTTCATGACGTACACACCCCTAGGAAGCAATTTCGCAGAATTTTCCTCCTCCACATGAAAAAATCAGATATCACTAATATTTTTAATTTAAAATGTACCAATAACAAAGTCGAACACCTAAAAATAGATTTCAGGATTTTGCAACCCCTGGGGGGGGGGGAGGGGAGGGCAAAACGTTTTTCCATATGACTTATATCTCAAAGGGAAAAAACAGTTATGAGATTTTTGTTTTAAAAAAAAATTTAATGAACGCGAATACTTAAAGACTAATTTCAAGTATTCGCCTCCCCCCCCCCTCCACATACGCACACATCCTTTCTCAGAGGGGGAGGGGGACATAACGTATGTTATGTTAGCTTAATTCACTGATGTTTTAAAAATTTTTTCGGGAAAAGGTGAACCAACTGGCTTTCGAAGGCAGTTCAATATAATAGAAGGTGTTTATGTGGGAAAAAAAATTCGAAATAACTGTCATTGATCTTTATGTAACTTTGCAAAAAAATTACACAGTATTCAAATTCTTCCTCTTTTTCTTGTATTTCTTTATAGAGGGAGGGCAATTGTATTTCGTAATAGTCTATTCATTTTATTAGCATTTTGTAAAACCTGCCTTAGTGGAATTCATTTTCTCCAGTTCTTCTAAAAAATTAGTAGTTTGTGATACTCATAAATAAGTATATATATTATTAATTAAAATATTTTTATGGAAAACTCGGCGGTTAGTTTAGTAGAAAATTTTAATTCTTCTTTTGCGGCTGAAAAGACGCACACGCACAGAAGGAATTCGGTAAACAATGAGTCACCAAACCTCCCCATTTAATCCACCCCTTTACAAATATAAACAGGATCTGTATAATTTTGCTTATACCGCCGATTAGGTCATATGAATTGTGCCCGGAAAATCAGCTGCGCGTCTTTCTTCCTCATCGATTCCTAATCCGGTCACCCCCCTCTGATTTTAATGGAGCAACCCCATGAAAACAGATCGAGTACGCATGCCTCCCAACACCAACTCGCCATCTGTAGAGAGAAGGTAGAGAAAAAGAGAAAGATTGGGAGTGATAGTTCGTGGTGGCTTTTGGGTGTGTGGTGAATGTGAATAGTCGCTACTTGATGCAAAAGAGGCCTATGTCTCTGTCTCATGCCTATCAGTCTAAACTGGAGAGCGATTGGCTACCGAAGCGACGCTCTGTACGTGACGTCACGCCTCGTGAGAGTCAGAGAAGAGCGCTTGACGAACAGAACAAATAATTTTTGTTTCCACGCTATGTTTAATGTTGTGTGTTCTTCTGTGATTTTTGTTTTTAGTTTCTTACCTTGCGCAGTATTTGTGATTCGACCCTTGTACACTAGGACTTTAACATAGTGAATAGTTAATCCTGCCTTCTCATTCAATTTTATTTGGATTCTTAGTTCATTTAGTTGGATTGTTTGTACTACCTTGTTTGCTGCCCTGAGCCGTGGATCTCTCTCCATTGTAAACAAGTATGTCATCCATTTAAATATCTCATTCAGTGCTCTTTATTTTTCTTTTTCTTTTATGCAGAAGCGTTAGGAAAAGAAATTGCTTATTTAATAAGCTCTCTAAAAAAGTTAAAGGACGTACTGTAAAGATTTTTATTTATTTATTTATTTTTTTTTTTTTTACATCGTCATGTAAGTGACTTTGTAGTGAGCGATAAATGCTTTCACTGAGTAGTATGTAATATGTACATTTGTGTATATTTGTAAAAAGTATGCATGATACAAATAATAAAATTAAAAAAAAAAGAATACATTTATAATTTTTATTGTAAATTTTTCGAATAATTTTTTGATGTAATTAGATCATTATGGTGCGCTATCTGTATATTGCAGAGGGCGTTGTTTGTAATTTAAATAACCCGCGCGGTTCATTTAATAAAATTAATTATATTTATGAATTTCATTTTTAAATATTACTATTATATATTTCGACAGAATTTATCACGTTGATTAATTATTAATGTTATTTTGTATGGATATTTTTTTCTGGTTTAGAAATGTAATAATAATATTAAAATTTTTATTTTATTTTACATTAATAAATTTTCATTTTTCTCTAAATTTATAAATATATACTTTAGAAAAGTAACAATTTTATTTTTTTATGATACTGCGTGATATGTCTGATTTTAGAAAGGTCATATTATTATTATTTTTAAAGAGTATTATTATTTGTTTTACAGGTTTATTTGATTGTTTTTACGTAGATATAAAACTATTTAAAAATTTTAATTATGTATTTTGGTGCCCCCTGCTTTTTCTTTTAATGAAGGTATTTTATTTAATAGACATCAGGGTGATCGTAATTGAAATGATTAAATTTTAACAATTTAATAAGTTTTTAAATAGACAGATAATGGAAATTAACAGATACATTAACATGTAATAGAATAATTACTTCAACTACTTTTATTCATAATCGTAACATTTTTAAATTTAATCAGTACAACAGAAAAAAATATCTCATCAATTTATATTTCATTACTTTTAACTGTATTTAAATTCAGCTGCAACAATGGACCAAATTTGGATGTCCATTAAAGCATATTTTTCTACTTCACCTTTTCTAAAATAGATATTAATTTTTTGGTTTGAATTATTCCTCTTTATTCAATTAATCAATCCATATTTTAAAGCTGGTATAATTTTTAATTGGACAATAAAAAGAATGTTTTGACCAGCTGCTGTAACATATTCTAGCAGATGTTTTGACTTGAGAGCAGGTGATGAGATTTATATGATTTTTTTTTTTTTTTTTTTTTTTTACTGGGCAACATTAATTTACTTCCTCTATTTTCTACTATTTTTATCTTATTGAAGCTTCCATATTTAATCGATATCCAATTTTAAAATATAATTTTTTTATTTTCATATATTATTGCAATAAATGGCACTAATGAAAAAAAAAAGTTTAGATAACAAATTATAGGTGACATCAACGTTAATGAGCACAATTCGCATGTTGCATTTCTTTTGCTTAATTTACGGAAACTGCAACTGCAGTACGTGAATTTATCTTATTATTCTGTGCGTTTTTTCACTGTAAACCGTATGCGTAGAGTTATAGAAACTGCGGTATGCAAATTTCACTTATTTTTGGTGTTTTTTTTTTTTTTAAATCAAAGACGGTATACATGGGGTTACGGAAACAGCAGCATGCGAAGTTCGCTTATTATTTTAGGTGTTTTTTAATGAAGGCGGTACTCAAATAGTTAGACGGTATAAATGGGGTTACGGAAACAGTAGTATGCGAAGTTCGCTTATTATTTTAGGCGTTTTTTAATGAAGGCGGTACACAAATAGACTGTATACATGGGGTTACGGAAAAAGCAGTATGCGAAGTTCGCTTATTATTTTAGGCGTTTTTTAATGAAGGCGGTACACAAATAGACGGTATACATGGGGTTACGGAAAAAGCAGCATGCGAAGTTCGCTTATTATTTTAGGCGTTTTTTAATGAAGGCGGTACACAAATAGACGGTATACATGTGGTTACGGAAAAAGCAGTATGCGAAGTTCGCTTATTATTTTAGGCCTTTTTTTAATGAAGGCGCAAATAGTTATGGAAACTGCAGTATGCAAATTTCGCTTATTATTTTAGGCGTTTTTTCACTGAAGACAGTATGATTAAAACTACTGAAAATACAATATGCGAATTTTTCTTATTTTGGCGTTTATTAACGTTAATTTAACTTTTATTTATCGAGTGTCAAGTTTCTTATTAATATTTATTATGTAAATTCTTTTCTCTAATTACGAATCTCGCAAAGTCTAATTTCTGTCAGAAAAATGTAGAAAATTAAAAATTTCCAAGAAACAGCAGTAAAAGATAAAACATTTTCCTTTTGTTTCTAAATTTCATTTAGTTTTCTCCTTTTGAGAGGGGGAATAATTAACTTATAAACTTTTTATTTATTTTAATACCTTTCTGAAATACTCCTGAAAATATTCTTTACATTATATTTTACCAATATGTACACGAAATGTTTAAACAAATTTCTCTCACCATTTACTAACAAATCTTCCTAGTTGTCGACCGGAAAATTTTGATAAAAAGTTTTGCTTTATGTAATCAGTGAAGGCTGTCACAGAATTATATAACAAATGTGTCTTAAATTTTTTAGTTAAAAAACGTAAATAACTCTTCACAGTGAAAACACTATGAATGGTTATGGTAGTACCCCCACCCTCCACACACACACACAAAAAAAAGCAAATATTCAAAAGATTATTGTAAATAGAATATTATTAGATAGCTGCCGTATTTTTTATTTTAATTATTCCGTAACGTTGTTAGTACCTGCCCCATTTTTTACACCACATTCTATGTAATTTTTTTTTTCATGTTGAAGTAAATAAATAATAATAAAAAAAAAATTGGCAGCCATGGATTGTTTTTATGATTATGTATAGTAAATGTTTAGCCTCACCAGTGATCTAGCGATTCTGCGCGCAAAGTTGGTAGACAGGAAGTGCCGAGTTCCATCTCATCTCGCGCTCGTCGACATAGACGTTCGGAGTTTTCCTTGGTTTTCGCAAAACTCCCGTGCATAAGGGAGAAAGTCCCTACGGAGGGCATCCACCCTTATACACAGGTCCTTAGTGTAGATAATCGCCCTTAACCCGCACATCAACACAAAAAATTTTTTAACTCTTCTTATTTTCAGTCTTAAATAATCATTAGAACATCCTCTTTTAAAATATTTTCTGTATTTAATAATTTTACTAAAACATTATATAATTTAGTGTTGAAAAGTCAAATCATATTGAAAGTAAAAATAAACCCCATTTTAACTTATTAAAAATAGACCGATTAAATATTTTACTCTTGAGTGAGTCATGAATTGATAAGAAACACTTCTTCTGCCGTGGATTCTTTCTCTCCCTTATTCTTGCCTCTATTATGCTAGCACACTTGATATTGAAAAGATAAAGATGTTTTGCTTTAAGTGGGAAAGGAGATGTGGCGAGTGATTTAATAGGTTTTTTTGTTTTACTCTTCAAACTTTTTCACTCATTGAATAAATGTGTTTACTGATTTTCTTTTTATCAGTATTAGTTTTATAGGGTGTATGCTTGCGTTGAAAGATTGTAAAAACGAATCTTATAAATTAGAACATTTGGTTATAAATCTTTCTTTAAAAAATACTGTAGGTTAACACTAGTTAACTATTAATATTCTGTTGTAGAATAAAGTCGCTGAGAACATGAGAACATTCCCTGATATTAGTAGTTAGAGTATAGTAGAGGAGAGGTAGGACGAGGTTAGGTTTGAAAGGAAGAGAGGGGGAAAAAAAGCCCTCAGGAAGAGCAGGTGGTGTTGATATAGTCTGTCTTGTTAGAAGGCAGCTGGCTTGGCTACCATTGTTTCTTAGTACATAAGAATTTTTCTCTCCCTTCTTCTCTTGGGGGGAAAAGTGCTTTCTGAAGAAAGCTAGTAGTTCTTTGACTGAGTTTGCTGTTTTTTTTTAACTGTAGGTGGGGAGGGGATGTTTTCTTCTCTTATGTGGTTCCTGCTGTATAACTGTATGGCTAAAATTGTCTTTATTTTAAGAATTATTTTACCAATATTTTCATTTTGACAATTTGATTTAATTTGGAAAGTGGTCGAATATGGTTTCATTCGGGGTTTTAGGTACGATTACAATGAGATTTATTATTACAGTGAGAAACCTGTCAAGTTGGACACTTTTTCTCGGAACGGAATGTATCCTTAGGATTAACATTATGTCCAACCTCTGTAAGTTGGACATTGAAATACTGTCCAAAGTTGGACACTTTTACCCGATGAGACAAAAAAAAAAGAAATAGAACTTCCATTTTCTCACTCTTTTTTTAGAAATTTTACTTATCCCCTAGAAAAGCTGTAAATATCTAAAAAAAAAAAAAAAAAACGTTTCTTGTTACAATATATTCACCTCTGTCTTATCTTATAAAAAATACTTCTTTTCTTCAGTTGAAACTTTCACAAACTACTGTAATTTAGTGCATAGTGCAAGAATCTCTATTTATTGAATTGCATGAATTATCCTTGCTTTTTTATTTTGAAAATATTCCACAGAAAGCTTACAGGTATGTTTTGACTTAGACTGTTTAAAAATAGGCATTAGAAAATACATTTTGATTGGTAGGGTTCCTCTTCAGTTGTCCCTTTTTATTTTTCCTACCAAGTTTAACTTGAGTGTATAATTGTACTAAACTTAATATGAGAGAGATCTATTGTAAAAAACGATGCTGATTCAATTTAGATGCATATCTGCTGACAGGTGTTGCTGCTATGCAGCTTTCCCCGTTAACCGGAAAACTATATCTCAGTTTCTAGAGTGAATAAATTCACCAAACTTCATATGTGAGATGGCCGTTATGAAAATGAATGTTAGCTTAATTTGGGTATAGGTAGTGCTACTTTTACTCACATTCTCTGATTTTCCACATGACTATCTCAGCGTCTATTGGATAAAATTGCACCAAAATGTATGTGCAAAATCTTTATTGTGAGAAGCTATATTGATTAAATTTTCGTGCATGTTAACTAGTAGGTAGCGCTGTTATATAAAAAAATTATAATAGAAAGTATTGTAATTGCCACAAGATTTTAAATCGGCAAATTAATTATTTTTTGTATATAAGTCGTGAATACTTAATTAAATTATATTTAGATGTCATTAAATAAAAGTTAAAAGGCATGCATAGATATAGTTTAATTAAATGAAAAAAAGTAAGCACCCCTATAAGTTGGACACTTTTTCTTAGAACCATAGGTGTTCAACTTAGAGAGATTTTACTGTATTAGAAGTAACGATATTTAATTTCCGAACGGTTCCGCGCTCAAAACTGGTAGACAGGAAGTGCTGGGTTCGATACGAAGTCGCGATTGAACTCTACCTAAACGTTCGGAGTTTTTCGTGTTTTTTACCGAAACTCTCATAAATAGGGGCTGGGACAGGGACCCTTTAAGAAGACCCCCACACGAAGGGCATCCTTCCTTAGGCCCAGGTCACTGGAGTAGACAATTGGGTTTCTCCAACATCAACACCGGATCCTCCTAAAGGTTAGTCCCTCACCGTTGCCTATTGCCCAATGCGTACTATAGAGTCCTATACCGGACAAGTGAATTTGAAATCAACCCTACCCGAACTAGCAATAGAAAATTTTGCCGACCCGAACCCGATTTCTTTATACCCGAAACCCGACCTCTTTTCAACCGAATCTAAATAAAAACCAATAATTCATCTAAAAATCATGCAAAACATTTTTGAATTGTAAAATAATGTAAATTTTCACTGTCACTCAGTGGGTAAATCATTTTAAAAACATTTATAAAGGTAATTATTAATACACTAAGTTAAAAATTTAAAAATCTGAAAGATGGATTATTAATAATTTTTAACTATTTTATGTGTGT
The DNA here is from genome assembly GCA_963930645.1 of Salticus scenicus. Lineage (NCBI taxonomy): Eukaryota > Metazoa > Arthropoda > Arachnida > Araneae > Salticidae > Salticus > Salticus scenicus. The sequence goes on from OZ005657.1 coordinate 143,005,875, forward strand.
TGTGTACTTCAGTGTACAAAAATGGGTTTCGAATTCGGCGTTTGTAGTTTTTTGTTTAATGTTTATCTCACACACATACTAAAATTATACAATGTTGAAGGTGGTTAACTAAAGGTCCATTCTAAGTCTACATTATAGTGGACAGATCAGGCGATCAGAGTACTTTTCTAACAGAGAAGCATTAGAATTCGCGAAATTATCCAATTATAGATGTATTATTTCATTCTTAATAAATAAAATATCAATGATAAAAATTTTACTTTCAATTTTTTAAAAGACGTAAAAAAAAAAGAAAAGAAAACCCTTCAAATTTATGGCTGTCTGCAGGAAATGAGGACATTTGGTCACCTTAATCTGCATTTTAGTAACTTCTTAAAAACATCTGCAAGAGAAAAAATATTAATTATCAGTGTTCAGTCTATTTCAAAAGGATACGAGTAATAAAAATAGATGAATCGCATATCTGGTTACTGTCAAAGAAGGAGCGTGGATGTTTATTTTATTATATTAATTTCGGTAAGCGTATATTCACTTATGAGTATATATAAACAGATTTCGGATAATTAAGGCGAGTTTTTTTTTTTTTTTTTTTTTTTTAACTGTTCTCAAGTCGACCCGACTCGTTGAAAATTAAACTCGACCCGCAGTAAAAAAAAAAAAAAAAAATCCAGTCAACCTGACCCACAAGAGAAAAAATTGATTCGACCCGACCAGCGGGGTTTGGGTAGAATCGGGTAACCCGACCCGATGCAGGACTCTAATGCGTAGTTATAATGCGACGTTAAGACCAACTCAGTGTTAAGTAACTAGGTTAATCAAACGTTTTTGTGTTCCAGAAAGTGCTGAATGACCTCAATAATAATTTTTCTACATTTCTAATTTAGTGCAGTGTGTATATATGTATATATAAAATTATTCCGTACTAAACTCGTTGACAATACACAAAATATGACAAAACGGGAGTCGATCAAAGTTTACATTTTTGGGGCTCAATTTATTGAAAACTAAAATATTTTTGTGGGGGAAAAACATCACTTAAAATCTTCTATTTTAGCAGTCACTTAATTTTGTGTTTAATATTAAGTATTAACGCGGCCCTCTTCACTTACCGTCGCCGGAAGCCCGAGCCAATGTTATTCTATGGGGAAATTTTCTTTACAAATAACTTATTAACTAAATTTTTAAATTCTGTTTTCACACTCAGAAAATTCCCAGCCGTTAAATTGATGGACCTTTCTTAAAATTGTATTTTTTTTAATTTTTAATATTTCATTATGAAATTACAAAATGAAAAAAATTCAAATATTGAAAAATCGTATTTTGCAGCTTCAAAATAAAATATAAAAAAATAATTGGGAATTTTTTCAGAATGTTAAAACAGAATTTAAAAATATGTATTAGTTAATAAGTTATTTTTAAAGAAAAATTTCTCATAGAATAGCATTAGCTTCAGCTACCGGCGGCGGTGAGTGAAGCGGGCCTTTAACGACCCACTTCACTTACCGTCGCCGGAAGCCCGAGCCAATGCTATTTTATGGGGAAATTTTCTTTACAAATAAATTATTAACTAATGCATATTTTTAAATTGTTTTCACATTCAGAAAATTCCCAACTGTTAAATTGACGGACCTTTTTTAAAAATGTAATTTTTTAACATTTTATTTTGAAATTGCAAAATGAAAAAATTTCACATATTGAAAATTCGTATTTTGCAGCTTCAAAATCAAATATAAAAAATTAAAAAAAAAAAAAAAAATATTTTTTAAAAAGGTCCGTCAAATTAACAGCTGGGAATTTTCAGAATGTGAAAACAGAATTTGAAAATATGTTTTAGTTAATAAGTTATTTCTAAAGAAAAATTTCCCATAGAATAATATTAGCTTCGGGTGGCGGTGAGTGAAGAGTAGGACCTTAAGTTAATGTTTCATTCAACAAAGTCTAGGCAGTAATTTGTAATAGTACTTTAACGACACGAAAAATTTCATAAAAGTATCATTTTTATAAAAAGAAATTTTGTGAGGGCCGTTTTTATTAATTTTTGTGAAATGATAGCTAAAAGGTCCAAATTTTTGTCTGGATCTATCCCTGTGAACTCAGTTTAAATAATGTGTATTTAATATTTTATTTATTTAAAAAAAAGTCTGACAAATAAAATTCTATATATGAACAATTACTAATACAGTAAAACCTCTCTAAGTTGGACACCTACGGTTCCAAGAAAAAGTGTCCTACTTAGAGAGGTGTCCAACTTATAGGGGTTAGACATAATGTTAATGGATACATTCCGTTCCGAGAAAAAGCGGCCAACTTAGAGGGGTGTCCAACTTGAGAGTTTCACTGTAATAAAATTCGAAGACTCGGTATTTTTTTTTTTTTTTTTTTTTTTTTTTTTTTTTAATTTTTTAATTGAGCTTCTCATTTCAAATAGAATTTTTATTGACATTGATATAAGTAGCACAGCAGGGTTCCTGGAGCAGGGGGGGGGGGGAATTCTTACAATATTTCATTTATGTATTTTTTAGAATTTTCCATAAACATTAAAATTAGCAACAGGACACTGTGATTTAGAAAAAGAATTGCCCGGCGTGCTCGAAAATTGTGTGTAATAAAAAAAATTACACATCGAACATTAAGAAAAATTAACTCAACGTCAACGTTCTTTTAATGTATGAATTATTAAACTTAGAGGGCTGGTAACTGGAATTTATAGGTTTTGTGTTATTTCAGAGAATTGAACTCAACGTAACGTACTTTTTATTTTAAGAACTAAAATTTCCATTTTCCGATTAATAATTAAAGGAAAAGACATGAAAGCTTTTCTGATGTGCTAGATTCCAGTTCTATTTAATGGAAGCAGTGGCGGATTTAGGGGAGGGGGGGGGGGCAAAAGTACTGACAATCACAATTGACTATTACAGTTGTAAACTTTTCTTTGATCTGAAATAACACGAAGAATCTTAGCCCCCCCCCCCCCCCCAAAAAAAAAAAAAAAAAAAAAAAAAGTAAGTTCTGGATTCGCCACTCAATGGAAGTGGTATTTCCTGATTAAGAACGTATTTTGGATGATTTATTTATGAGATATATTAAACATTTTCGCATCTTTTATCTTTCTAATATCCCCCTCCCCCCTCCTTATTTGTACATAAAAGGAGAAATTGTTGGATATATTTTAAAACATTGTATATTGTGGAAACCGCCCCTATTGTCAGGGAGTCGATATTGGTTGTAGCTTGTTCAATAATGTGATTGAAAGAAAAACCAGAAATCTTTTAGATGGATAATTATGCAGCTGGCATATCTTAAAAAGATCAATATAATTTATTAGTCATGTAACTGATGCACTATATAGTCGTTCAGCTCGTCTGAATCAGAGTTGACTTCATACCTGACGTTATCTTGTCGAGAGTAATTTGATGATAACTGATAAATTAAAAGATTGTGAAAAAAAAAAAAAAAAAAAAAAAAAAGAGTAATTCGAGGCCATAGAAAAACTGATCCATTGAGCAATGTCCGCGCTTATTCGTGTGTTAATATTGTCACTTGGCCAGAATAAATAAATATATATAACAAAAGCTTCTCAATAATATTTTAATAATACATATATATATATGTATTATTAAAATATTATTGAGAAGCTTTTGTTGATACATATGTACTTTTTTACTTAAAAAAAATATTTCAAACAATAATTTGCGTTCAGTGGGTAATTGTATTATTTTTTATTTGATAATTTATCCGTAGATTTTTTATATGAAGTTATTTATTAAATACTTTAAGAAGTTATATATAAATAATTCATCATTATAGTGATGAAACACCAAAAAAGATGACGTGAATTAATGAACAAAGAACCACATATGAAAATGAAGTCTTAAACAAGGCGAAACATATTAAAAAAGCTAATATGAATTGTTTCTGAAACATTAATGAATGGAATCATATATAGAAAGTATGATAAAAGAATAACATAAAAATGAAATGACTTGAAGAAAGAGCAAAGGCCACCACGGCTTAAAACTGGTGGAGCGGTTTAAACAAATTTTCTGGGCGTCCACATTCCTCAAACTCTCTACATTACCATATGGGAACAAAATAAAGTTTGTAAATGAAGATAGTAATTACTGCAATAAGAAGAAAAATAAACAAGAAAAATTTAAAGCCAACGAGAAAACCACAAAAGATTTAATTGACGTAATATTTATATGACTATAAGGTGGAGAAGTCGATAATTTGGTTTAAAATGATATTTCAGACTATTTACGAGTTAAGTAACTTCACAGATCTCTAAATAATTGTGTAAATCAACATTTCATGTTATTTAAAGACACTTTCAATTAAATACAGTAATTTAACATCTTAAACACTTTCGTTAATAACCTTACTTAAAAAAAAAAAAAAAAAAAAATACAATTACGGTGATGTTAATTAAAACATGTTAAGTATCACTTATTTTAAGGCTGCTCATTCTCACTCTTTCCCCCGTGTCTAGTCACCAAACCCCGTGAAATTCTATGGCGAAATTTGTTTATAGATTTACTCATTACTCAATTAGTATTTTTAAATTTCGTTTTCACATTAATTCACAACTGTTAAATAAGTACCCGTTTTTCAAAAATTCAATTTTTTTAATTTTACTATTTCATTTTACAGCCAAAAAATGAGAAAAATGCATTTACTGAAAATTCACATTTTTAAACTCAAAATTAAAAAAAAAAAAAAAAAAATTGAAAAACGAGTATTAATTAAACGGTTGTGTGTTTTCAGAATGTTAAAACGGAATTTAAAGGTAACAATTAGGTAATGAGTAATTCTATAAATAATTTTACCCATAGAATAACATTGACTTTGACTGACCTTGACGATCTGTGATGCATCCTTTTAACCCCCATTGTAAATAGCCGTATGTTGAATACATTTACATGAAAACGAGTTTTATATATCAACTTAGAAGTTAATTGATTTTTATCCTGAGATAAGTTTTAAGTAGGATTCGCTGTGCGAAGTTATGATTTGGTATGAAGAATATATCTGTAAATTTTGTTAAACTACTTCCGATATTTGCTGAAGATATGGTCTAGTATATTAACCCTTTGTCGGGTGCTATTTAATTTCACTCCTCTGGTTAGTGTTGTACTTTTTTATTCAGTATCCACCTCTAAATTTTAACTGTAAAGGTTGCCTAATCACTTCGAATTTTATTCGTCCATTATGTATATCAAATATCACCCCTCAAAATTGTTGGTGACAGTTAAATAAGAGTCCCGAAATTTGGCAACAGTGTTTAGAGCGATAGGGCCGGGAATGGGTATAGTCATCTTAAAATTAACATTTTTATTTGTAAGGTCAAAAGCAAAAAAAAAAAAAAAAAAAAAAAAAAAAAAAAACTTTGTTTTTAAACCTTCTTATTTTTATGGCTTTAAAAAATATTTGCACCATTTATTGTTTTCTTTTAAAGACATTTTAATATAAACTTTCTATTGTAAAAGGAAAAAAAAAAAAAAAACGGTTTTATTTATTTGTTGAAAATAAATAAAACCTCCATCTTCCGTCGTATTCCGATTTTGATAACAACCTTATTAATTCTGGTGTCACTTTCCGTTCTAGTTTTGTTTACGTGACACAGTTCAGCTTCACCCACCTACCTGCCTTTCCCATCGCTAAAATTGAGCTTTTTCCCGTTTTTCCTTTTCCGTAAAAATGACCTTAGAGAAACGACCTTGAAGTCCTCAGAAGGAGCAATGACCACTCTGGTAGGCATAAGTGACCTGTCCACGTAGCTAGAGGTGTCAGCTGTTTCCCCACCCTCTTTCCATCTATGATTTAATTATTCTTCTCACCCCCTGCCTGCGTGCAGAAAACAGTCATTCAACATGTTGATTGCTAGCTCACATTCAGAATGTCACTGAGATGAGTTTATTCATTCTTTTACCCACTGACAGCTTGAATGAATTGACTCCTGAAGTATCTGATATGAGTCAGAAAGAGTTATTTAATTTTTCTATTCCGACCTGAAGGAGATTTAAACTGGAAGAAATAATTCCACCAACGCAACTTTAAATCAAGAAATGTGGAATATTTTATTTATTCATCTAGAAAACTAGTCTAATTTTCTTTTCCTTTTTAAATAAAGATTAAGTATACATATATATGCTTAATTTTGCATTCTAATTAAAAATATTGTATCGCACCCTGCCCTGCCAAGAAAAGTGGCACACTCACTCAAAAATGGGCAGTTTTGAGTTTGTGCCATTAAAAAATGTGTATGAAGTGCCTCAACGTACACAAAAAGCATCACAACTCTGTCTCGAATATTATCCACTAGAGCGACAGGTAGTTGTGTCAGTTTTATATTAATGCTTTATCGTTCCCTCTATGTAAATTTTTCTCAAATACTGCATTTTTGAGATGTCTTTTTTTTCTTGCGGGGTATGATATGTTTGATCTAACATACTAAAACATAAAATTCCATGATACAATTCCATCCCAGCAAGGAAAGTAACGTAACTCAAAAATGCAGTATTTGGGAAAAATTAAATAAACAATAACGCAACAATAAAGCAGATTAACAAAGATAACAATAAAGCATTGACCATAAGAATGTATATATATATAACTTATTTGCTAATAAGTCTTTTGTTGCACACACATATAATCTTTCTGTGCATCTGAGTGAAAACTGCATTATACTATGGTCATTTGGTCAGTACTATGCATTTATTTTTTCTGTGACCTTTGGATCACCCAGTATTTATAGCCTAAAATAAACCATCACAACTGCCTGGATAGTTTTTTTTAGATGTGTCGTTTTTCTTGCACGTTAAGGCACTTCGTACACATTTTCAAATGACAAACTGAAAATCGCCATTTTTTATATAAAAAAAACAAAACAAAAAAACTTTTCTAGCGGGGATGCGAAATGTGATATTGGGAAGAACAGCATATGTAAGGAATTTTTGTTGTTTTAGATTAATCGGTTTGGAGTCGGTCTGTGCGAAATTAAAATTATATTAGTTTATGATTAAATGTTTAACATAAATAATTTAAAAAAAAAAAAAAAAAAAAAGTTCTATTTTTCATCGTTGCAATTATGAGATATATTATGCATACTTAAAAGGTGTTTAAAAAAGTTGGCTGTTATTACATATACTGTTCAGCTTTTGAAGTGTATTTTTTACATTATTGTCCCGTGACCAGTTCAACACTCGTTATGGAAACACCTTGTATTTAGAAATTCCTGAGAGTTAAATGTTTGTTGCGAAATCTTTCATAACCGCAGAAACATCCGGCGAAATTCTTCGTGGTTGCTGCACTCTAGTACCTGCTTCCAAAAATTAAGCTTGCTGAAATCAAACTAAATATTAACAGATGTTATCACATTTTATCTAGATTTTCTAATGAAACAGAGTAGCAATACGAAAAGTTGGCAGTATATTCGTGATGGTTTGTTTGCTTTGCCTCTTTCTGAAACATGAGGGGGGTGGGATTGTTTTTAAAATTAAACAAATCTAATGCATTTTGGGGAAATTTATAGCTTTTGTTGTAATTTTTTTTTTTTTTTTTTTTTTTTTTTTTTTTTAAGTACACACTTTGTAGTAGATTCACAGCATTTTGGCTTATTATATTTTGTTACATTTTCAAAATTAAAAAAACTTAATTTTATATGTTAATCAATTTTAAACTAAGGAATTTAAAATTTATAAAATAGTATTAAAAGAATAAAAAAATATAAAACGGCTTATTTTATAAATAAAAATATGTGAAAAGAAGAAGATAGCAACCAGGTTAAAAACTGGGTAAATCTACCTTTTTTTTTAACTCTAAAACCAAACAGCACAAGTATAATATGCCATTTACTGTAAGATTTAAAATTTCATTATTATTTATTTTTTATTTTCTGTGATATGCCATTGTTTTGATGAATTGTTGCGCTTTTGACCTTCTACGAACTTAAAAAAAAAAGAGAGAGAGAGAGAGAGAGATGGGCCACAAAAATTAAAAAAAGCCTGGACCGTCTCTAATTATATTAATTAATGTTTAGAAAAAGTAAGGGGGAAAAATGTTACAAATTCTGCCCAGATAAACCGTTTGCGCAGGGGTAGGCGAGGATCTTGAAATTTTATTGAAAACTGTTAATTTCATTTAGATGAAAAACCAGTCATTCATTTTTATACATATTCGTACTTTCACATTGTTTTAAGTGTAAATAAAGTTTTAGCTTTTTATCTATGCAAAATTTTTGTATGAGCCTGTATGAAATACTATTATTCCAGGGGGGGGGGTATTTATGTATATTCTTAGGTGTATAATATTTAAATACATGAAGTCTTCTTGTGAGAGGGGAAGAAAAAAAAAACACAACGATTTGACTGCTAATTTGTATTTTTAAAGAATCGTTATTTGCAAAAATTTAGGAGTTTAAACTCGAAAAATGTATTTTAAATATGTATAATGTCACACTTTATCAATATGGCACTAGCACGAAATATGCACGGAATTTTTCTTTTAAAATTAGCAAACTGATTTTCAAAACTTTCCCTTCCTGTCTTCATTTCCTTTTTCAAATCCAGATTTCTATTCTATTTACTTTATAATAACTATTCTTATGCGAGATGAAGACTGGATTTTTAGAAATAAACGAGAAAGAAAAGCATTAATTTTAATTATAACAAAAAATATCAAAATAACTTTCCCTGTTTTTAGTATAGAACGATATTTTGAACGTTTTTAAAAATTATATCAAAACAAATTTCGAAGTTGTCTATCTTGAATCTTTGCTAGGTAAACAACTTCTGTTTTCCGCATTTGGCTGTTTTATATATAAATGCGGAAATTTGTGGGGTGAAGTGTTAGGAGGTTATCATCCCCCTTCTTTCCCGCCGTTTCCTGTCCTTATGAATTGATATCAATAGAAACGTTTTCTTCTCCCCGGTTCAGAAAACGAAAACCGTTGTGTCGTGGAGTAAAATAGATTTTCCCACGAAGCAGTTGCCTTTCCATTCTATAAGGGATCGATCGATTCGATGGCTATTTGTTAATGGAGTATGCACACGCGAACCATAGGAGTGTCCGTTCAACATCTACTGGAAAAAGCAGCTATTTTCAAATTTTCCGCAATCTGTTATTAAACGAAGAGATTTTTCCTTTTAAGCAGGGCCGTGGCATTCGAGCGCCCTGGGCTAACACGTTCAGGCGCCCTTTACCATTACCAAAATATCCTAATTTTAAGTTTAGCTCAATTTTTAAATGCAATTTAGTTTTTTAATTTAATAAAAACTAATCTAATTAAAATTTTATAGCTATTTAAATATAAAATTTGTATATTTATTAAAATATTAATTTTTGATTAAATATAATAATTTTTTCGTTTGAAATGATAAATGAAAATTCTTTGAAATTTGTAAAATCGTTCTTCAGTATATCTTGCATAAATGCGCTAGTAAAATTAAAAAAAAAAAAAAATAATAATACATAAAAATACTTTTAATAAGCAAAATATCTTTCTTGTAAAATTATTTACATATTTCTTCCATTGTAACAGCTTATTTTATCACTGTATCAATTTTTACCTGTCTTGTTCCATTGCCAGAAGCTGGCAGACAAGAAATGCCGGGTTCGATCCCAGATTGCCCTTGCCTACCTAGCCATTTGGAGTATTTCGTTATTTTCATCTAAACTCGCCTAAATAAAGCTAGAACCTCTCAAAAAGTCCACCCACATAGGAAATTCCACCCAGAACTAGAACCTACGTGCAGTCAATCAAATTTAAACACTACAACACACCATACCATCCATTGCCAGAATGTTTGATTTTCTTTTTTTTCAATCGAAATTCAAAACAAAATATTATTATTTTAATATAGAGTGGGTTGTCAAATTACTGGATATTTTTTCTTCTATCGGTTTAATCACAACTGCAGTTAGGGGACCAACCGCAAAATGAAAAAAATCAGAAATGATTTGAATCCTTCTGTATTATAAAAAACTACAAATTACTTGTAACTATAACACATGATTTCACTTTCGATTTTTTTTTTTTTTTGTGGTAAGCACACGATTATTTAGACACTATATATATATATATATTAATTTATTATAAATACTAAATATATTATATTAATATACTATAGCAAATTATTAATTTTTATTACAAGTTTTTTTTTACATATAACAGGAATAGATTTTAACAAAGTTTTACAAGCTTTTAGAAAAAATTATAAGACACTATTAAAGAGAAATATTATTCTGAAACTTAAAATTCACACATGTAATTTTCGCTGAGGTATGAGCATTTATAATAAATATTTTTTTAAAAATATGCATGCACGAGAGATAGAATTTTTTTTATTACATAGGATAAAAGCTATATATATTGGGCAAGTTATGTCAAAATTTCATTTGATTAGAGTAAAAATTAAGCAAATTATTAATAATAATAATGACCATCTTCTGTCAGGAACGATTCCGGTTTAGACCGCTTCAAAACAGAGAGTTTTGGCAGCCTTTTTTTTTTTTTTTTTTTCCCTTAGAAATGCTATGTATTTTTATTTTATTTTTTTTTTTTTAATTAATCTGCGTAAATGTTACATCATTATAAAGATCTTTCAAAACTGAATATTTTTTGTACTTACTCTTTTCTCTTAATCTCAATATGAAAAAGATTTCAACGAAAGTTTATAACTACCATTGCAATTCTAAAATACCCATGGAGGATAAAATTAAAATGTAATATAAAATTCAATCATAAAAATTATGGGCTAATAGTTATTACATCATTTTCTTGCAATCGTGATAATGTACTTATCTGATATAAACAAAGAGTTGATTGTAACGGTATATTTATCAAATTAGTTAAAATAAATAAGGTACCTAAGGTTACTTTGTTACAAATATGGTACCTTTCATTTGGTACCTTATTTGTAACGAAGTTTTGATTAGATACTTTAGAATTAATTAAAATATGAAAATAATTTCAAAATTGGACATTTAAATTTATGATTGTTGCCAAAAAATTTTACCAGCTATTGTTATATATATATATATATATACATGGGGCATAAGATGAAATAATGATTTCACACGAAAAATAAAATTAAAAAATATTAAATTTACCCATGCATATAAAAAATACTTATTAAAAAGAGTCGAAGAAG